>JANHMN010000001.1:94856893-94859433 GCA_030674055.1 Rhabdomys pumilio
ATTGGGACTGGGATGGTTAGTTTTGTCAACTTGATAAGATTTGTAATTACCTAAGAAACACAGTTCTGGATGTGCCTTTGAGAGAACCTCTTAGGACATTTGACTGAGAAGGGAGATATACCATGGATAGGCAGTGAGATCCTGAACTGAATTACAAAGGAAAAGGAAGGTAGCTCTGAGGACTGACACTCATCTTCCTATGCTTTCTGCCTAGAGGCAGTGTGATCAACCACCTCATATGCTTGCTGCCATGTTTCCCCACCATGATGGGCCGTATCCCCTAAAACTGGGAACCAGACAAGCCTGTCCTTCCTGAAGCTGCATCTGTCAGAGAGTTTAGTTCGGGCATGAAAAAACGATACAAGGACCCAGTTTATAAGGAAAGATTGTGATTCTTGTGGAAAAGAAGAGGCAAGATGCTATTGTTTGGGCCTCTTTGCCTCCTAGGTCACTTGAGTTCATAAAAGAGGAGATGGAAAGTATATTTTTCAGGATAAATAAAGTAAAAATCCATTCAAACCTCACTGCAGATCAGAGGCAATGTTTCCGGAAGGCCTGGGTCTTTGTAAGTGATCAAGAGGGATTTCTTTCTTTCTCTTTTCTCTATTCCTCATTCCCATGGACACACTAACCTGAAACAAGAGTCTTCCTAATGTTCCAGGGGGAGGCAACCGGGTCAACATTTGACAGAATAAAATCTCACACTACCCACTCACCGAACTCCAACCTTGGCAATGTACCTAGTTTTAACTAAATAAAATTTGTGGTTCAAAGAAAATATGCACAGAATGGCATTGCCAGGTTCTCAAAATAACCAAAGGAATGAATGTGTGTGTGTGTGTGTGTGTGTGTGTGTGTGTGTGTGTGTGTGTTGATATATATTGATACATTGATATATATTGACATATATTGATATTGACATAAATAAAAAGTTCAATATTCCATTTCTCTATACATCAACTCAGACGTACCAGAGATGGAAAGGGTGCTTAGCTGAAGACAAGCTTTCATTCTACTTCAGAAAGGAAACGCACATATATATATATAAAAATACAAGCAGACCTAAAACTTGGCCTCAGGATCATCAGACTCAGATGAAAAAAATATCAAACACCAAAGAAAAACCGAGTGCAGCTCTCCCCCTCACACACACTGAAGGCGCGGACAAGCAGACCCTTACCAGGATCTCTGAGCCTCCCTCGTGGCGGTAGGGATCTTGCCATTTCACTCTCTGACATGAGGACCTCCCACAGCTACCTTTATCCTGCTTCATGTACCTAGGTCCTTTGCCACAGGAAAATGAAACCAAAGGCCACAAGCAAACTGCCAATAATGGCTGCAGGAGAAAGGGAACCTGTTAGGTATTTCTCCATGACTTTCCAGAACCAGAGACTTGTGCCAATGAAGGCCCATTAAGTAAGCAATTCGCAGGAGAGTGAAGCTCATCTCTCCATGGCTGGCCTGGGGTGGCTTGTCACAGCCAGTCCACTCTCAAACTAAAGATGCAGTTTCGAGAGCCACGGGACCACTTGTCAAGCACAAGACTTCCCCAAGTCAGCTGGACCAACTTTGCCACTTGCTCCCTGTGCAACCCAGAGCCATCAGTCTTTCTGGTTTTCAGATCTGACATTTGTCTAATACAATCATAACTATTTCATCATTTTAGTGCGACTTAAATAAATAACCTAAAAAGAAACATCTAGCACACAACCCTGTACAAACCACATTTTCATACATATCAGTTGTGATTGTCACTGATATCATTAGAGTCTTAAAAAGCACATGAGACACCTGCTCTGCTCTAAACCCCTCAACTCCTGACGGTTTGCAGCTACAAGGCTTCATCAGAGTGTTGAAACTGTTTCTGCTCCCTAGATACCATTGTATCTCACAGCATCAGGGCTTCACTGGGCAATCTGCTAGGCTCCTACCTGTAGCAGGAACAGCCCGGGCATTACACTGATTCAAAGCACACAGCCAGACATTCTCATCTGTGCAGAAGCAGCTTCACTCTGGCCAGCATTGCTGAACCAAAAGCTGTCCCAAGAGCTGCCTCCAGGGAAACACTTTGGAAAGGCATGTTATGTTAGTCACTTTTCTCATTGCTTTGGTCAAATGATGGAGAAAGATACATAAAGGCAGGCTAACATCCTTTGCTCATGGTCTCAGAGGGTTTGGTCTATGGTTATTTGACTCAGTCTGGATGATTGCTCTTCCTCTGGAAGTGTGTCGAGCACTCCTAAGCACTAAGCCATCTATCTCTCCAGAACCCAAAACATTATTTTGTGCAACAACTTTTAATAAAAAAGGAAAACAGTGCTATGTAACTAATTGTTCTTCTTACTATTTAGGGAATAAAAAGGCAAAAAATCCGTATCAATAGCGATGCTTACTTATTCCTCACAAAGCTTTGTACCTGCATTTGGTTAAATCTGTGTACTCAGGGCATGAGGAGACCTGATACTTGGTCTGTCTCTGCCCCTGCCTCTTCTCTCTCTCTCTCTCTCTCTCTCTCTCTCTCTCTCTCTCTCTCTCTCTCT
>JANHMN010000001.1:94859443-94882533 GCA_030674055.1 Rhabdomys pumilio
TCTCTCTCTCTCTCTCTCTCTCTCTCTCTCTCTCTCTCTCTCTCTCTGAACATGAATGTATGTGTGTCTCTTTCTCTGTGTGTCTGTGTGTGTGAGTGTGAATGTGTGTGTACATGTGTATGTGTATGTATTTATGTGTTTATGTCTATATGTGTGTGTGGATACATGTTTCTATGTGTGTGTCTGTGTGTGTCTGTGTGTGTGTGTGTCTCTGTGTGTATGTCCATGTGTGTGTGTGTGTCTCTGTGTGTATAGATTGACAAACAGGTTTAAAGTTTGTCCTCATGGCTATGCACAAGGGCAAGTCTAAAGTCTGACTGCTAGGCAGGTTAGAAATTCAAACAGAAGCTGGAATTGGGCCTTGAGCTCAAAGTTCACAGTCTAGCATAAGAACACAGCAAGAATTTCTGTTACTCTTAAGAAAAAAGTTTCTTTTCTGAGACACCCCAGTTTTTGCTCCTAAGGCTTTCCCTGTCCACATGGAGGGGTTGCCGTTTGACAGAGTCCCACCATGAGGCCCTGGCTAGCCTAGAACTTGCTCTGTAGACCAGGCTGGCCTTGAATCTTCAAAGATCCACCCACTGGTATTAAAGGCATGCACCACCATGCCCTGAATGCTCACACTTTTAAAGATGACCTCTTTTTCTGAAAGTCAACTGCGATAAACATTAAACACATCTGTAAGAGCATTAAGCACATCTGTAAGAATATTTTCACAGTAGTATCTAGACAAGTATTGGACCAAACAACTGGGCAGTATTATTCTGGCCAAGTTGACGCACGATTACCCATCACACTGGAGACGAAAGTATTTTATTAAAGAGCTCAGTAAATGGATTGAATTGGAGCCAAGGTGAAAAATACTGAGCCAGAATATTAAGTACAACAGCATTTGTTCCAAGCAGACCTCAGAAGTGATAAAGACATGGGAATTGTTAAATAAAATTTATGCTTGATTGGAATAGAGAGTGCCAAGCAGAAGGAGTGTCTAACAGTGCAGGGGCTGTAGCTCAGTGGTAGCGTGCAGAAGTGCTGAAAAAAAAAATCAGAAATGGGGATAATAGAATATCTGGACAGATCAACAGTAAGTTTCCAAAACCAAAATAAATGCATAACACTCCCAATAGAAATTTCTCACATAGGACTTCTAAGTTAATTAAGATTTTTTTTTTTAAAAAAATGGTATCTTGTAAAGGGTTGCTCTGATTCTGCTTGTATTCTAATGCTAATATTGGGTTGCAAAAACCTGGTTGTCCCAGAGACATGAAAATCTGTCTGCATGTATACCCAAGTGACACTGTGTGACCTTGCCCTTAAGTTAATTTTGATTGGCGAATAAAGATGCTGACAGCCAACTGCTGGGCAGATAAGACATAGGCAGGGGTTGGGGTTCCTGGGCTCGGAGGTTGGAGATGAACCACAAGGGGAAGGTGGAAGAGGAAGGAGAAGCTGTCATGATCCACAGGAGCCAAAAAAAAAAAAAAAAAAAAAAAAAAAAAAAAAAAAAAAAAAAAAAAATGTGGCCCTGAGGGCTATTCAATTTGAGTTAAGAGCAGCCCAGATGAAACATAGAAGTAATAATTTGAGGTTATACAATAGGAAAGTAGATTCTAATAGCATAGAAGGCAGACATCTGCCCAGCTCTCGTGCTGATTAAGGCTTATTATAAATATAAAGGTTGTGTGTGTCTTTTATTGAGAACTAAATGATAAAAGGCAGGGTAGAAACCCCTGATCAGGATTAGATAATTTCAACAGTACCTGAACTTGTTTGGGTAAACTTTGAGGTGAATGAAGACTAGGAGATAATTCTAATAACTGACAGAGTGTGAGTTGATTCTCGATAGGATAAGAAGAAGCAGAATGATGAAAACTTCGTCATCAGCAGCCTGGGAAGACATGAGGAAACCATGCTCAGAGAGCCAAAGGTGGAACACTTACAACCAGGATCTTAGATCCAGCCAAGCTATCATTTAAGAGTAAACGTTTCTAAACGTGGCACCACATGCCTGTAAGCCTAGCACTCAGGAAGCTGAAGCAGGAGGATCAGCAGTTCAAGACTAACCTGGGGCTACATAGTGAGATCTTGTCTTAGAAAAGAGGGAGGGAGAGGAGAGGAAAACACACTTAGTAACACAAAGATGTTTGTTTGATAATACAGAACCTGTCCTTGGAAATACTCACGGAAAGACTATTCTTAGCAAGAGAAGAAACAAGTCCAGGGGCATATATGGAGATAGCACAATTCAGGAGAGCACACAATACGTTGAATGCTTTAAGTAAATAATCACTGAATGTGTTAAATTATCAAAAGTATATTCACAATGATCCAAAAATAGAATTCCAGGTGTTATCAGAATGGCACTATGAATTAATAAAAAAAAAAAAATCTGGGTTCCCAAAAGAAATAAAATTATATGATAAAAATGAGTTTAAATTTGCCAATCAGATGGCCTTTCTAAAAAAATCTTGTTTATCCTATTTATAGGGTATAGTTTTTTCAAAATCATGAAGAAAAATTAAGAGACAGCCAGAACGATCCAAAAACTTGACATTATGATTAATTATCACACCAAACACTTCAATGTAAAAAGCATAATAATAGACTTGGAAGGTATTATACAAGGACAAGAAGATACAGTGAATATGAACATAGATGCTTGGATGTGCCAATAGTTTCTTAAGCACATCATCAAAGATCTCATCAGCAACGTGAAAAGACAACCCATGGAAGATGTTCACAAATTTAAGAAGATTCTAGAATATAAAAATAACTCGTGGTACTCAACAACTAACATCCTATTAAAAGATAAAATAAACTTGACTAGCCATTTATCCAAAGAAGACACAGAAATAATAAACACATGAAAAGAAATGTAACAATCATAATGAAATCAAACATTTCTCCAATGAAGATGGCTATATTGGGGGGAGGTTGGTTTACAAGCATCCACAATGATATAGAATCCCCTAGATTTCTATTAGAAAAGTAAACGCTACAAAAGTTATTTTCCTGTTCCTGAAGTCCTTAAATATAGAATTACTATGTGATTCAGTCAATCCACTCCTATGTCCATGCCCCTCATAATAAAAACAGGGACTGAAACACATACATATATCCTACTGAATATTATGACTATTATTCATAATGAACAATGAATGCGTGATTAATATGAATATTACTTATGAATAATGTGAATATTATTATTCATAATAGCATTATTTTTAATAACTGAAAGATGGAAACTACCCAGATATCTTCCAACAAGTGAATGATTGAGCAAAACAGAAGAGTGAAAATACCACTCACTCTCAGGCCCCATGAGAGATAAGGTTCTGATCCCTGCGTTAGCGTTGAAGGGCCCTGAAAATATACTACATACAAAGCAACAAATACTGAACGACTCTCCTTAAATTCCCTATCAAGAATAGGCAAGTACAGACAGACAGGAAGCAGATCCAGGGTTACCTGTGGCTGAGAAAGCGGAGGGTCACCGCTAAACAGAGAGACAGCTTTCACTTGTCTGGGTGGTGCCTACACCACACCGTGAATTACACTGAGTTGTACCCTTCCGTTGATTAAAATAGAAATATACTTACATTTAATTCACACAAATAAGTAGGGAAATAAAGAAAAATGAGTTCTCATGAACCTCAGAGGAAATGATAAAAACCAGACTAGAAAAAAGGTAATTAATAGGAATTAAATTCAAGAGAACTATACTTAATGTCTTTAAGACTATACTTTCAAGGGTCATGTTTATATTCATTAATATGTTTTCAAAACAAAGTGGAAGGGATAAGAAATGCCGGTTAAGAGCTGAAAATATAGGCTCTGTGAATTTTTTTTAGAGAAGCAAGTGAGAATTCTAAAGGTAGAAACTGTCTTCGGTGGGTTTACTTTTAAAGAGAATTTGTAAAGTAAAAGATATTAAAGTGGGATACCCAGACTTAAATGAAGAAAGAAGAAGAGAAAGAGGAAAAAGGAAAAGAAGGAGGAGGAGGAGGGGAGGGCAGAACAGAAAAAATATAGAAAAATACAAAGAAGGAGAAGGAGGGGGAGGAGGAGAAAGAAGAGAAAGGGGAGGAGGAGAAGGAAGGGGAGGAGGAAGAGGAGGAAGGGGAGGAAGAGGAGGAGGAAGAGGAGGAAGGGGAGGAGGAAGAGGAGGAAGGGGAGGAAGAGGAGGAAGAGGAGGAGGAGGAAGAAGAGAGAGAGAGAGAGAGAGAGAGAGAGAGAAAGAAAGAAAGAAAGAAAGAAAGAAAGAAAGAAAGAAAGAAAGAAAGAAAAAAAGGGAATGGGGAGAGAACTAGCTAGGAATTCCTCCAAGTGATCAAACACAGCAACCTGCTGGCTGAGAAGATGCTACAAGTACCCAGAAGGAGAACATTACACAAAAGTTCATCTTTGCAATAAAGTCACACAAAAACCAAACCACAGTCTAAAAACCATTTGGGTTCAGAGTGCTGGAGGAGCACATACTTATATCTTGTTTCCTAGGAGAAGCAGTGGGTTCCAGAAGTCATCGAAATAATAGTTTTAAATATGAAAAGAAAATAAATGACAATCTAGAATTCTATGTTCAGACAAAATAAGCTCCTCAAATATAAAGATTAAGAAAAGATATTATCAAACAAAACAAAGGAAATTACAGCAGCAAACCAATTTAAATTCGGTAGAAAACTGTTTTCTCAAAAGAAAGCTAGCCTCGTCAAAAACTCAAAACCTAGGAGAAAACAAAGAGCTGGCAGATGGTGATCCACAGGTGACTCTAAACAGGCATGGACAAGATCACAGGAGTGACGGCAGTCCCACGGGTTTCACGCACATGTAGAATCAAAATGCACACTTGCAAACAAACTATGAATGAGGGAGTAAAGAGAGAGGGAGTCACAGTGCTGTTGTGTCCATTGTGTCTAGGAAGTGGTACCATCCTGTATGCTGGATTTAAAATGTTGAGAATGCTTGTTTCAATGTCTAAGTTAAGACTGAATTGTTGTAAAAAAAAAAAAAAAAAAAAAAAAAAAACAAACAAACAAAAAAAAAAATGTGGATCATAAGCCATTAGAGAACAAAACATGTGACTGTTTTAGCTTATGTAAACAAAGGCAAATCAGGAAAAAAAGTGAAATATGTTCAAAGTAAAAGCTACTGTATCTAATTCCTAGTATACCAATAATTACGTTGAATGTAAATCAACTGAAAATCCAATCAGAAGGCAGAAATCAAAGACAATACAACTACAGTCTGCTCCTAAAAGGCTCAACTAAAATATGAAGAAATCCACACATTCAAAGTGCAAAGGCAGGAAAGATATATCATACAAATGACTATATCCATGATAAGTAGTGCAAACACTACAAGAGACACAAATAAAAAAAAAAAATTACCAAGAAGATGTAGCCTCTATGTCCTAGCTGTCATACATTCAAAATGCATCCTAAGCAAAAAGATGAAACTAAAAGAAAAAGAATCATTGTTAGAGATTTTAATACATTTAATGTTTCTCAGTGTGGACATAAAATCAGTAGATATGAAAGATACAACCCTACACCAATAGTTAACAAGCTCTAAATCTTATTAACCATCTAAATCACCCAAGAACCGAAGAGAAGGTACTTTTGAATTAAGATTGGAAATTTGTGAAAATAAATCATACCTGGTCCTATAGTCTTAGTAAATTTCAAAGGATTCAAATCTTACAGCTAACGATGTCAAGGACACTGTGAGCAATCATCATCACATCGAGTCCTTCAGTCAAGGACAATGGTGAGCGATATGCTGGGGGGCAGGGGAGAGGGGCTTTCTTTGACCATTGGATTGCGGGGTGGAGCTTCTTGTTTCTTTTTGTTTTGCTGTGATCTTGTGTGGCCGAGACTGCCCTTGACTGCTCATTGTCCAGCCTCCCACTCCCAAGTGCTACGATTATAGGTGGGTTCCACCACACCAGCTTGTGCTTGCTTTGTCTGTGGCTCCCCCTTTTAAATGGCCTTCTTCACAGTTAATGGACCATTCAGTAGGGAGGAATATTAGGATGCTAATACAAGAATTCCAAGCGTTGGAAAGATAGCTCAATGGTCAAGTGTGTACTGCTCTTGCAGAGGACCCCCCCCTCCATGGGTGACATAGGAAGCAGAGAAGTCATGGCATCACAGAAATAGAGCATAAGAATCAAAAGTGGGCCATAGAGATGGCTCAACTGGTGAGCGCGCCTGGTGCCAAACCTGACAACCAAAGTTCAATCCCCAGTCACTCTGTTTCCAGAGAAGCTGATGCCCTTATCTGATCTCCACAAGCACCAGGTACCTGTATAGTGGCATAGAAATACATGCAGAAGAAAAAAAAACATACACACATATACACGTTTAAAAAAGAATAAATCCTTTTAAGAATACAGTAAATAAAATAAACTTTAGAAATTAATCATGCCAAAGGAGAGGAAAGCAGATGTCATTCATCCTTGAGTATTCATAACACAACTGTGGAATCTAAAGCTTAGTCAAGAGCGGAGAGACTCTTCTCAGTCCCTTTTCTACTTTTTTTTTCTAACATCTAAATAGATTAGCCTAGCAAAACCGTCCTTCCTGAAGGACAGCTCATAGCCCTGAAGGAGAATCTGGCTTCTAAGCAAATATACAGAGGGAGGGGAGGCAGAATTCTTACAGGTAAGCCACCCCTGTGCAAAGGCCCATTGTTCTCTTGCCCCATCAAGTATGAGGGAGTCTGTGCCATGCTTCCTGGATTTCCAACAAGAATTAGGAGCATGGCACAGCATTGCTGGGGGCAAGCAGATGGGCGTTGAGGTGGCATGGCTGATGCATTGTGGGAAAGGGTCCATACGTTCTCTGTGCCTCCATGAAGGCAAGGAATGGTGACCAGCTGCTGAGTTCAGCGCAGACATTGGTTGGGAGTAAAGCATTTATGAGGAACAAACGTCCATCAATATGTTCTCTCATTAGCAACTTACCTCCAGACCAGAAACAGAGTAAAAACCTCCCACCCTGGGCATGCAATACCTGGTGTACCAGATCCCTTTCGTCTCTTCTACCTCACTTCTTTCAAATCACATCAGTCGGCGTGCTAGCCTTGGATTCTGGCCTCAGCCTCCTGCAGTCAATTTTCCACCGAGGAGTCCGAATTGTCAGAACACGGTCCAAGAAAGAAGTCAGGAGAGTGATGTTGTGAGTGCTTGTGAAAAAAAAAAAAACTCCTACACGAAACCAAGACAAGAGTCGTGTGGTCTCAGTTTCTTCACAGACATGAAATTGTTCTTGGGATGTGCTTTCATGGCCCTCCCAGGCACAGAAGATAGGAGTGAGTTTACTTTGGACTCTTCATTACAATCGGCTATTGTTATTTGTTGATATTCCTCCATGGGAAATAATGTTCTTGCCACATGCAGCTGGTGACCGTACACTTCATTCATGTGACTCTTTTAACCCTCAGAGTATAAATTGTCTGATGCTCCCAATAAAGTTAGCTATTGCGCGGGAGTTTAGTCTGCCTCGTCTATCAGCTCCAGGCTCCCGGGTCCCACTGCCTCTAGAGTAATAAACACAGGATGATTCTTTTTAAAGTAAAGCTATGGCAGTGGCATCCTTAAGTCAAAACCCTCCAAAGACTTCACCATCTATTTTGAACACAAGAAAGTTTCATCACCTTCTTGATTATTTCACTCCTTGAAGTTTTAGTTGCCCAAGGTCAACTGCAATCCAAAAAGATTCAATGAAAAATTCCAGAAATAAATTTTAATTCATAAAAATTTTAACTGCACGACATGATAAAATCCCCTAGCCACCCTGCCTCATGCTGCCCAAGACACAAATCATCCCTTTGTTGGGTATCACAACACATTTACTATTGCTCAATTTTATTTTCTAAGTTGTAATTCTCTTATTGGGCCTAATTTATGAGTCAAACTTTACCTACATGTGTATGTGCATTATGGAGGATCATGTCTCTAGAGTTCAGGACTGCGCACTTTTCCAAGCATCTTAAGGGGATTTCAAAAACTTATCCACTATGGATTAAGGGACCATCATACATTCTAGAGTTCTCATGGCCAATAAGATGCTACATGACAGCCAGGCAGTGGTGGAACACGCCTTTAATCCCAGCACTTGGGAGGCAGAGGCAGTTGGATTTCTGAGTTCGAGGCCAGCCTGGTCTACCAAATGAGTTCCAGGACAGCCAGGGCTACACAGAGAAACCCTGTCTAAAAAAAAAAAAAAAAGATGCTACATGACCTGGCCTCTGTGTCCCCTCAAACTGTTTCCTATCTGGTCATCCTCATCCCTCAACTTCTTTTCCACAATAACACATACCTTACCCCGACTACACTGCCTTATTCTTCCTCATAGGACTTAACCACTCACCTTCAGACATGTGTCATACCCATATTTATTTGCTGGCTTTCTATACAGTGGAAGTTGGCAAAGAGTGAGGACAGTGTGTGCTATCCTGTTAAGTCACCAGCGCTGGCCCAAGTCTCATGGCCAAGAATACTTGCTGAATAGAGAACAGCTTCTCCCTCTGATGCAGGGCTTGCATGTGTCTGAGCTATACTCTCTCCATGGTGCCACTTTCCAAATTATGTAGGCATGCCCGCTGTGGTGTGTTGGGCAGTCTCATTAAAACACTGAAAAAGAAGAGGCGTGTGTTGGGCTCCTGGTTGTAGGGACAGGAACTCACATACTGGGATCAGCAAGCAGAAGCTGGTGCTACTGGGTTGAGTTTGCTAACACTGTGTCTTCTGCAACACCCTCTGTGTACTGAATCCTGTTTGGAATTACCTGCTTATTCATTGGTTCTCTGTGTTTGTTTCCCATTTACTTTTGTCATAAAATATACACATTGCTTTCCCTGTAAAATGGTCAGGATAAAAATGAACAAACTTAGGTCTGGTTCTCTCCGTTCCCTCCCCATGTTTTAGTTTTACCTCAAAGGAGGCTGATGCCTGAGTCAAACTAACACAAATATAAAAATCATGGAACAGTTAACAAAGTGATGTTTTTGTTATGTGACAGTTTCCCAAAGCTGACTTAGCATGAACCTGTCTCTGAAAAAAAAAAAAAAAAAAATCAACCTTGCTCTCAATATGAAAACTACACAAATAAAAGTCAAAATTCTCAGTCCTTGAAATAGAACATCACCATAACAGTCTCAGAGGCTCTCGGAGCACCCCAATAGATCAGAGTAAAAGAAAACCAAACTCTGATACCAGTCCCCTCTTGTATCAGTAGGCAAAGCTTAGCAGGGAGATGTTAGTGGCAGTAGCCATTGTTGGGAAGGAATGCCAGGTACGAGGCTTAGGCACTTACCTGCTGCCCATCCGAGGCAACCTGAGTTCTGCTATCTTTTCAGGTCACTGATTGCAAAGCTAAGCAAAGACTCTCAGGCGAGGCCCCAACCTGAGAGTCTTTGCTTCCCCTGCCTAGTTGTTTCCTGGGTGGTGGGTTAGAAAAGTTACTCTTCGTCCTTCTTTTGCTGCCAGGCCTGTGAACTTATTCACACACAGCTAGCTAGACCACCTGAGACTCTTACAGGAGAGCAACCTATGAGTAAGTACAACCTTGCAAACTCTGTATTTCTGGTCCCACCACCGCACTCAGTACCTCCATGTTTTCTTGGAGATGTTCATCAGTGCTCCAAAACACTCCCTGCTTCTAGAATTAGGGAAAGTAACAAACAAAATTCCCACCTCTGATAGCTTTGTTTGTTTTGTTACCTCGTAGGTCAAAGGGTCATCCTCCCCTCCTGACCTTTTCAGGACTACCTGGGAGGGGGTGCCCTCCAGCTGCTTCTTATCAGTAGCCAAACTTCTTTATTAAAGACCAGGACCTTCTTATCATCAAGAACAAATGTATCACATCCAGGAGCCAAAGCCTTTTTTTTTTTTTTGGTTTTTCGAGACAGGGTTTTTCTGTGTAGCCCTGGCTGTCCTGGAACTCACTCTGTAGACCAGGCTGGCTTCAAACTCAGAAATCCACCTGCCTCTGCCTCCCAAGTGCTGGGATCAAAGGCGTGTGCCACCACTGCCTGGCTAAGCCAAAGCCTTTCTAAGTCAGTTATGAGACACAGCTCAGGACAGGAGTTCTGCTCCTGGAGCAAGGCAGTTCAGCTCTACTTCCCATGATGCTAACAGGGGCCTTTTTGAGTGAACTTCAAATGTGTAGCCTAGGAGTCGAATACACACACACACACACACACACACACACACACACACACACCTACAGCAAAGAATCTATGATGTTGTTTTATCTGTATTTTTTTCAACTCAGCACGCAGTTTCAGGAGCCCCTGGCTATGATGGGGGCGGGGAAGCAGATCTGGGTCAAAAGAGCTACAAAACAGGAAGCTGTATTATCTCTGGAGCTTTTTCTAATTAACAGACTAAAAGATACACTCTTTCACAGTGTTTTCTTTTATTTTGGTCTCAAAGGCTAGAGACCAAAATCAATCAATCAAATGAAATTAAGAGATATATCTTACACTTTCTTTGTGTTTTTGCTGAAATTTATTCCCAATAAGCATCCGTACTTTGGTAATAAGGTTGGCGTGATCAACTCTTCACAGGTGGACAACAAGGTTTGTCCGGAGACAAACAGGGTTATCTGAGACAAACAGGGTTGTCTGGGTACTACATCAAACTTGGACAAATAAATGACACATCAGCAAGTGAACAGCAGAGAGGCAGCAAACAAGGACGGCTCAACGAGATTTGAGCCACCGCATGTGATAAGTAGGAGAGAGTACACCCTTACTCTAGAGCAGTGCTTTTCAACTTGTGGGTCTTGACCCCTGCCACAGAGGTCACCCAAGACCATCAGAAAACACAGACATTTACAATATGGTTCGTAAAAGTAGCAAATTACAGTTATGAAGTAACAATGAAAATGACTGTATTGGTGGGGGTCACCGTAGCTTGATGAACTGTTTAGAGGACTGCAGGGTTAGGAAGACTGAGAATATCGGAGTATGAGGAACCCCCCATTTGGTTCTTCTCAGCTTCGTGCACTTCCTCCCTACCTGAGGCTATACCATGTAGCTGAGGCTTGGTCACAGCTGACCCTGTCTCTCTATCTAATGGGAAGAGTCCACAGGGAAGCAGAGGAATGGCAGAGCCAACAGCGTCTGAACATAGTGTACGTTTAAACCGCCAAAGTAAGACACCAGTAGCTAGCACTCAGAGGGAAGTGGCCAAACACTCTGCGAGCCTCTAAACATTCTCTCTTAAACATGTTCACCTCGATCGTGATTTCTGCATATCCTCAGTCTCTTGAAACCCCAGATCCACCATATACTCTGAAGAGCTTTGGAACTAGAAAACATGTAGTGCTGCAGAGAACTGACTGCTCCCTCTTTCTTCTCAAAAACACGCAATTTAAGCTCTCTGCTCTTTGTAAATTAATTCCAAACAAAAATAAGTATCTGTGGGAAAGTGAAGGATAAGATGAAATTTCCGTGACACCTTTAAGCCTAATGGCACAAGAGCTGTTCAGCACAGTGTTTATGAGCTCTTAACACTTAGAAAATGTACAATTGGGAATTGTTTTAAAATGACTCATTGGGTTGATGGACTCCTCGTAGGAGAAAGTCATTTTGAATCGGCGGATGATTTGAAGTGTGCATCTCGAATTTAATCAGGCTGTGGACAGACTCCTGCGATCAGAGTCGCAGGTCACCTGTTTTGTTTCACCTCCAACACCAGGCAGTAAGTGGCTCAAAGTACACCATGCCCTTACTTACTCAAAAGTTATTGCTTGTCTTTGAGAAGCAGAGCCATCTTTTGTGAGCTCAAAAGCGATTTTGTTCTGTTCACCTAAAAACAAAAAACAAAACAAAAAAACCACTCTTTGAGATACTCACTTCATTTCAGGTAGAGCAGTGCATCCGCCCTGGGTAAAGCATTTTTGCTCATGTAGTGGGTGTTGTGTTTATAAAAATAAAGAGAGAAAATGTTTAGTGGATGTGCAGTCAGGTGTGGGGGAGGAGCTGCCTCTGCCGGCCCATGCTGAGGTATCCCTTCCCCCTAAGGGATCAGCCACAGGACAGAATAGAGTTTCTTCAGGGTATGGGGAGGGGAGTTGAGAGGGTAGTAGAGACAGAGAAAGAGAGGAGCAGAGCGAGGGAGAGGAGGGAAGGAGAGGTGAGAAGAGAAGAGTAGAGGTTGGCCATGAGCACATAGAGAGAGGGGGGAAGGGGTATGGGGAGAGACAAAGCGAGAACAAGAAGTCAAGAAAGAGCAGAGGGGGCAAGCAGCCCCTTTATAGTGAGTCAGGCACACCTGGCTGTTGCCAGGTAACTGTGAGGCAGAGCCTAGACAAAATACTGACATTGGGTACCACAAGGTCTAAGCATTTGCTACACCTACATTCTCAATGCATGAAGTAATAGTCTTTCTTATCTTATAAATGAGGAAACTAAGGCTCAAAAAGTTTACAGAACTTGGCCAAAATCATCTAAAAGGAAAAGCATGGAACAGGAATCCCAAACTATGTACTTGGGCTCCCAGATTCAAGCTAACAGGGAGCCGTGGAGCATGGGCCCTGCTGGCCCTTGGGAGTCAGTAAAGATGTAGAACAAACGTCAGGAGATCTGAGTTTGTAGCTTGAGGGAAATCTAACTAACAGCAAGAAGACAGGTATCCCTGCCTAAGCCAAGTCCCTAGCAGTCTGGACCTACTGACTGGGTGGACTGACTGACTGGGGTTTTCTCAGGTAAAGGGAACTATTCTTCCTCACTACAGAATATATTTCATGGTAGAAGGGAAAAGATGAGTAGAAACGGACAGCTAGGGACAAATGTCACCATTGTCCTTTCAGCAGTATTAGGTCTGCTCTGCCAGCTCTAGCAGGAAATGAGCCACTCACACTGCCAGGACTGTCACCATTGCTGCCACCAACAGCATCAAGGAAATGCCAAAATCGCTGTGCTTGCCGGACTTGTGTTACTACAGTGAGGTTCTTGAATCAGGGCAGGGCATGTATGGAGGAAGAAGAGGCAGGAGAGAAAGAAGGGAAATGCATTTAGCTTGCATGCCCGTGGTGTGGGAGTGAGCTCAACTCTGGGATCCCCAGTGATCCGCAGGAGCGTGAGAAGAGAGACGTTATCATCAGACAAGACGGTGAAGAGCAATTTGGGAATCAGTCTTGGCATTCTATAATTCTGAAGAATTCTCTCAGCGATCCCACATTAACGCTTCTTGAGGGTGTCGCCCTCAGCTACCTAAAGACCTTCTGCTAAGTCCCTCCTTTGTGTGTGTATGGTGTAGGTATGTGTGTGTATGTATGTTCACATGCGTGTGTACACCTGCATGTGGAGGCCTGAGCTTGGCATCAGGTGTCTTCCTGGACACTTTCCAAGCAGGCTATCTTTCCTTTCCATTCCTTTTGTTGTTATTTTTGTTTGTTTGTTTATTTGTTTGATTGAGATTTGGGGTTTTGTTTGGTTGTTTTGTTTTTGCTTTTTTCAGACAGCATTTCTCTGTGTAGCCCTGGCTATCCTGTCATGGAACTCACTCTATAAACCAAGCTGGCCTCAAACTCAGATCCACCTGCCTCTGCCTCCCAACTGGTGGGATTAAAGGTATGTGCCGCCAACTCCCAGCCTATGCAAGCAACTACAGACCCTCACTCTTACAATGTAAGCACTTTACCTAATGAGTCATCACTGGCCCCTAGATACCTCCCACGCAGCCCACCTCTCAGCCTTCAGGCTAAGGACTAAGCCTCCAGTATTCAGACACTTGGAAGACAGACAATTCCAAACCAGAGCAGCTGACTCAGCCACCCCTAACCCCGCCCCCTCTGGCCTGCCTCTGCTCTGCTTAGTCTCTTCTGCTCACTGGCTCTTTGTGGTCATTTTTGTCCCTCTTCCTCATCTGTCTCCTACTAACCAACAGACAGGGGGGAACTTCCTATCACCAGCAAAAAAAAAAAAAAAAAAAAAAAAAAAAAGAAAAAGAAAAAAAATGGGGGGGGCAAATCCTCCTGTTTCTTGTTTCTTGTTTAACTCCTACCTCACCCCTTGGTAGGACTATGGACCTGAACTCTGATGTCTACCACATACTTGCATTTGTGTATCCTTGAAAGTTCACACAATAGGCAGTCAATACAAGGATCCACTATGAAAGCACCATGCAATGGGTAGACTGGGTGGTTACTGTTTCTGAATTCCAGGGGCTCTATCTGGAATAGGATAAAAGCTCTATGCTTCAAGATAACTGACATGGGGCAGAGTATTCTGGCATAGTTTCAAGACAGGTTAATTTAGGCAGATGAGAGTTGGGCAGCCTAGCGACTCCTCTCTCCCTGGCTGCAGATACCTGTTCCTTTTCCCCGTGAATTGTCTTGCAGCAACTCTGCCATCTGTTTGCTCTCTGCAGCTTCCTGGGCATGAAGACACGGTTAGAGGAGCGAGTGTGAAGGCAAGCACTCACCGCAAAAGCCAGTGATCTAACTAAGAGAAGGAAGCATGAATTGACAGGATGGAGCTGGGAGAAGTGTTGGGGAAAAAAGATTCTGTATGGGGAAAGCAGGAAAGTGATTCAAACAGAACTCATTCTCTTTTGTGGAGGCTTAAAGGCTTCTAAATGCAGCTCCTTTCCACCAGAGATTAGAGTGGTGAGCAGCAGGCAAAGCCCGTCTTGGAATAGTAAGAGCTTGTGGATGGCACTGAGTGCTTGCCAGGTCTACAGAGAGGAAGGAGGTGTCGTGGACGTTTGCAGGATCCAATGGTGCAGCTATGATTCAGGTGCCTGGCAGCCATAATCAGGGGGACACTGTATCTACTACTGCTTCTATAACTGCATCTGGACGCTCAGGAAGCTGAAGAGAGCAGGTGGCAAAGCTGCTACAAGACAACCTCATGGGAATAAAAGAGACAAAAAAAAGGGGGAAGAGATGGAGGAAGGCAGGTTTCTATGTCCTTTCCACTTCCCAACTTCAAAGCTGAAGTGTCTATCACTAAAATCTAATTCTCTCTCCTTATCCTAGCTGCAAGGGAATCTGGCCTGCATCATTTCCAGCTACAAGGCAAACGGAACAGAGACTGAGCAAGCAGTCCACTGCACGAGCTATTGCTGAGACACGCACACCATGGGTTCTAACTCAGATTATGCCCAAGTTCTTCCTCCTACCACCTGGTATTTGCTTTTCACTGTCTGAGTCTGACTACCTTATATAGTCAAGTCATTTTTCTCTGTGTACCTTTCTTATCTTAGGCAAATACATTTGTAAAGCTCACATAAATTTATGCTTATCTTTTCTCTTTCATCCTATGTGATTTGACTTTTTTTTTTTTTTGACACATGAATTTCAAGGTCTAACTTCAATAAGCTTTGAGTTTACCCTTGTAAGTTAAATTAGCATGCAGTTCATATAAAAGACACTGCACAGTCTTACCTTTGACTAATCACACACAGTAGCATTGCTGACCTTCAGCTGGTTGAGAGGGAAAGAGTAGGGGAGAAATAATTCTCTGCTTTTTTATTGGGTTGATAACAAAGAAAGATATTTTTTAGTATGACCAGTTCTGTGTGTTTCTATTCACTTTGCCTAAATAAATTCATGTACAAGTTTTTGGTTTTCATCACGAACAATTTCACCTTGAGAAAGAGTAATTATAAAAATAAACACTTGGTTTTCATTCAATCTAGTCACAGAAGTGAGGTATTTTCCCTTTAGTTATTCTTTTCTACTTTCTTATGTTGTGTTGGTGGTGGTGGTTTTTCAGTTGCAACCCAGTCTAAGGTTTTGTTTTTTGTGTATTTTTTAGGGGTGGGGGGGCATTTGCTTCTGTTTCTATGGTGTTTGTTTGTTTGTTTGTTTGAGACTGAGTTTCTCTCTGTAGCCCTGGCTGTCCTGAAATTCACTCTGTAGACCAGGCTGGTCTCAAATTCAGAGATCTGCCTGCTTCTCCCTTCCAAGTGCTAGGATTAAAGGCATGAGGTGCTAAACCTGGCAGCCAGGCTACATTTTGTTTGAAACTGTAAAATTCCAAACGAACGTGATAGTGGCCACTTTTATTTCAATTTTCTCCCCACAATAATCAAACACTGTGAGACAAGCCCAAGAAACTATCTTTTTAAATATATAAGAACAAATTACTATTAGCTTGCTTCAAAAAAACAACATTTTGTGTGGGAGGGGAGTTAGGTGACTCAGTAGTCAGGAGCACTTGCTGAGTGGTCAGCTCTGAAAACATAAACATGTTAATTTACATTGAGCAGATTGAGCAGCTTGCATTTGTATATTTAGGAATATAACACCCACACTGGGAAGTTTACAGCCATCTGTAACTCTAGGTTCTGGTCAAGTGGACCTGACACCCTTATCAGGCCTCTGTGAGTACTTGTGCATGCCTGCACACTTATACCAGTACACACTGGGATTGCACACACATGTGCACACATGCATACATGCACACATGCACACATGCACCCATGTACCCATGCACCCATGCATACACATAAATAACAAAGCAAGGCCTAAGACATCATCTTTGTACCACACATAATAGTAACTCCCTAGATAACCAAACATTGAATAGGTGTTTGTGTTTCCTTGGTCTTCTTTTTAAATTTCTTATTGTGTAAATTTCAATACCAAGAAAGTAAGCTGAATAGTAAAATAGACCATGATGTGTTCATCTTCTGGTCTCTATAAGCATCAGCCCTTGTCTTTTTCCATCCCAAAGTGGTTCACTTTTCTTCTCTGCTTTTGGAACACACTTGACCGGAGTTCTGCAAATGTTTTCATATGAACTTGTAAAAAGGCAAAGATCCTGACATAACCACAAAGCCAGTGTCCTAGTCAACACAGTGACTCTCCTAACAATACTGAAAACTCACATGTAAATGTCAAAAGCATTTGACAGGTCTTAAATGAGGATGCTTTTTAAATGATCCTGAAAGATCACACAGTACAGTTGGCTGATAGCCTTCAAGTCTTTCTTTAATTACCTGTGTTTTTTTTTTTTTTTAATTATTGATTTATTTTTAGGAACTGGTTTGCCTGTCCTAAAAACAGTCTTGTCTGGATTTTGGTGACTGTATCCCAGTAGTGTAACTGAACATGTTTCCCTCTAATCTAATTCCCTACATTTTGGTCATTCAATCATAATATCTGGGTGATTGTGTTCTCAAGGCAGTGTCACAATGGACTTGTGGTTTGCCACTGAGGGATATAGATATATGTAGCTGTATCTCTCAGTTGATTGGTGGTTACAAACTGGTACTAGTCTTCCTTCAAGTAGTAACTGGGAAACTATAAGGAGAAACTGTCGACAGCTCCACCCTGGCAGTGTCATGGTACTGTCCATACTAGAAAGGCAAAATGAATGTGTGCTTAATTCCTTACACCTGTACAGCAGATGTCAAGGAATAAGCGTGTTTGTTTCTTGGTGTCCTGCGTTGGGGACGAGTTGGTTTTAAGTTTTGCCACTGCTGTAGCTATTCGTGTTAATGCTCAGATTTCCCACTCTTCAGTCGTCAGCCTTCAGGTTCTCCTAATATGGCCCCAGCAGAATCGATGCCTTTCTTGCTATCTGGCATGACAAGAATGTCAAAATTCAGGCTATACACCTGAATTTAGAAGGAGTGTGGCTTCTGTTTGGTTGGCAGTGGTGTTAGAACCTGAAGTCTAATGTTAGGGTGCTCACTGCTGCTTTGTCTTCTAAAATCAGCGTGGAGTGTCTTATGCAGTTCACCGTTTGAACTGGGGTACAAGTGAGCTCTGCCATCAATCGTTGTATCTTTTAAGTCTCTTGATATTCTATAGCTTGCTTTTGTTTTTCTTTCCTGTCATTTCACTAAGTAGCCCAGATTGGCCTTAAACTCTCAGTCCTCCCCCATCACCTTCATAAGTGCCAGGACTCAAGGTCACCACACCTGGCCCCTGACTGTCTTTCAAATTATTGATTTTCCTCTTGACCTTTCCCATGTCTTCCTGTTACTGCTAAACAAGAAGAAGAGGGACAGGAAAGAACAAGCCAGATGATTCTTTTGAGTTTCTTACATCAGGCTTTTGTTAATTGCCCCCTTAGTTATCATTTAGCATATTTTTTTGGAGTTTTTTTTCCTCCCTTGCAAATTAAAAACCCAATTAACCAGACTTCTTTTTTTCTCTTAGCCTTTGATTTCTTCCAATTTTACACTAGGTTTGAAATGTGTGAAACGACAGCTAACTTATACACAAACCAAACCGCCTTCCTTCCTTGAGGTCCTTCTGCTGCTTGAGCCTCCTAGTCCACTGAACTGAAACTCTGTCCCAAGCTCCTTCTGGCTTCCTACTTGAACATCTCCTCCCAAGCTCCATAGAGATAGATCTTAACAGATAGCCAAGGATGCTGTATCTGCATCCCAAGCATCTTCCAGGTGCTGTCACCCTCCTAGCTCCTGTAACAGCAGAGAGAACACTGACATCAGGTCTTGGATTCAACCTCAAGCTGTACACATTTCATTAAATCTAGTCATTATGATGGCTACTCTTGGTCATCCACAAGCCCAGGAAGAGGGAACCTCAACTGAAGACTGCCGCCATCAGATTGGCATGTCTACGAGGCATTTTCTTGGTTTTTTTGTTTGTTTGTTTGCTTTTGTTTTGGTTTTTTTTGTTTGTTTTTGGGGGATTTTTTGGGTTTTTTTGGTTTTTCAAGACAGGGTTTCTCTGTGTAGTCCTGGCTGTCCTGGAACTCACTCTGTAGACCAGGCTGGCCTCGAACTCATAAATCTGCCTGCCTCTGCCTCCCAAGTGCTGGGATCAAAGGCGTGCACCACCACCGCCCGGCCCGAGGCATTTTCTTGATGGCTAACTGATATAAGATGGTTCAGTCCACTGTGGGTGATACCATCTCTAGGCTGGAGGCCCTTAGCTACATAAGAAAACTCGCTGAACATGAGCCTGGGAGCAAGCCAATAAGCAATGTTCCTCCCTGGTTTCTGCTTATGGCTTCTACCTTGTGTGTCTGCCTCACCTATTACCTAGAAGGTAACAGACTATAACCTGTAAGAGGAAATACTTTCTTTTTCAAGTTGCTTTTGGTCATGGTGTTTATCACAGAAACAACAAAAGGAAAATGGGACTAGTCATTAAACCCATGAAATCCCATTTTTCCACATCGAAAAACATTATTTATGCTTACTAATTACTGTCTCCATCTTTGAGTGTCGTGAAATAAAGCAGGACCTAACAAATTAGATGGTAGTTTCCCTCTGCTATTTGGGAGCTGCCTTTGTGAGCTAGCTGAACAACTGACATTTCTATGGCAAGTGTTTGAGAAGCCCAGTGCCTTGCCTTCGTGGAGTTATCGAGGTGGGAATTCTGAGTACTATGACACTCGTGTTCCTCTGCAGTCAGGCCCTACTCATGCGCTACAATCGTTGTGGGTTTTCCAGGTTGTAGACATAGTGTGATGCAGCATGGAGTAAGTCAAACGGCCACAGCATTTAAAAAAAGGAAAAAGAAAAAGGAAAAAAAAAACAAAAACAAAAAAACCCAGTTAGTTGTCAGGCAGCTGACAGAGGAGGAAAACAGATTCTCCAAACCTCAGAGACAGCAGCTCACCCAGGAGGCAACATCAAGGGTGGACAAGGATGAGAAACACATTGACCTAAGCTGGACTCAGGAAGCTCAGGTGCTTCAACTTGAACTGTTGTCAGTACAGCCGCCTCTGAAAGCAGTGGGCATATTTAAATAGGACTGTGTCTAGCTATGGTGATCACATGGTACTGTGACCTGTTTCCCTTTTCATGTGGCAAAACTAAACAGTTACGGTCATAGTTGGGGCATTTAGAGAAAGTTGCTCTAACCAAACAACAAACAAGAAGTTCAATGGTATGATCACATGTCTATTACTTGCAAGCAAGTAGAGAGAAACAGAATTTGCCAACAACTAAATGCTTGCCCTTCTCTAGGAAAGGCTTTGAAGCCACTAGATTTTGTCATGGTTAGCTTCTGTCCTTGAGCAAAGGCTCTGTTGTCAAGAAAGGGTGCACAGCAGATTTCTGGAGGGCCCATCTACCCCATCATCCTCTCTATAAAACTTACACCACCTGCCAGGCAATGCTGAGGGAAGTCCCTCTACTTTCTCAGTTACTTCCCAGAAGATACCACTTATAGATGAGGAATCACCTCAGTAGGCATGGCCAGCAAGTGTATGAAAAAAGTTATAGGCCTTCACATTTTACTATTTGTATTGTTGTTGCTGTTTGTTTGTTTGTTTGTTTGTTTGAGACAGTCTCACAGTGTAGCTCTGGCTAGCCTGAAACACAGACCAGGCTGGTCTTGAACTCAGAAACCCTCCTTCCTCTGCCTCCTGAGTGCTGAGTGTGGTCCACAACATCTTGGCAACCTTTCATTTTAGCCATGACTATGAAAGATGGGCTTAAACCAATAAATTTCACATTTGCCAATCCGATATACCTCCTTGCACGTGGTAGTTATCACACAGGAAGGAGGAAGCCAGACTTGAGACCAAAGAGAGCATGTCAAATGACGGCTTTTGTTCACGACTCATTGTAATTCTCTTGTCTGTGAAACCACCGTCAGATGGAGCTCTGTAGGTCTGTTTTCCCATTTTAGTAAGTCAAAAATACCTATACTTTGCACAAGAAACTCTAGCTCTAGGCTTTCTATTTTCCAAGACTATCAAAATACAAATCCAACCACGAGAGCAGTGGTAAGTGTTCAAAGTGATACAAACCTTTTGACTAGAGCAACCAAAAAGCTATGGTTACAAGTGACTCCATCTCATGGCCTGAAAATTAAGTATTTTTAGACACAAAATTTCTGTACCTAAAATGTGATTATAATAGTATCATAGAGTACATAAAATACATATAGACATACATAAAATACATATAGAAATACATGTAGACATACACTATACACATATAATACAAAGAGGTAGGTTATACACGTGTTACATACATATGCTATACATTCTAGTGCATAGATAAATTGGAATATTCGGCATCCACTAAAACATACAAGCTGAAATGAAAGGGATGCCTGAGACACACTGCTCAGGGAAAGAAACATAAATTACAGGACAGCATACATAAAATTATCCCATGTTTGTAAATAATAAGCCATATGGCTGCATATATTTAGGGGAAAGTCTGGAAAGTTATTCGCCAGACTGTTCACAGTGGCTACTTATGGGAGATAAAATTAGGAAGATACTTTCTATTTCTTATCTTCCTATTTGAGAAAGTCTTATTCATACATATATTGTTTTATGATTTAAAAAATGCTTTCCATTCTATTTTCAGTTTGGCATTTGGTGTTAAGGACGTAGGATCCTAACCCACTTACTTTGGAACTAGGAAGAATGAACAAAAACCTGAAGATTCCCAAAGCCCCATTCTCATATTAGAAAAAAATGTTTATAAGCATACAGTTGTCAGTAGCTTCCAATAAATCACTAGAGATAAACATTTTGTTCAATTCAGAACTATCTTTGAGATTTCTCTAGAAATGGCAGAGTCGTGGCTAAGTTGGAATGATTCCTTTCTCTAAAATTCATCTAAGTGGATCTAATGAATGCTGTTTATGCTTAGGGTTTTTTGTTTGTTGTTTTTGTTTTGTTTTTATTATTAATTTATTATTAATCAGTCACATTTTTTCCCAAAGAGGTAATTCTGTGATGGTCAGCTTGGGGCTTCCCATTAGGTCATGTATACAAAGTGACCTAAGGTTCCCATGTAGAAGACACAACATTCGCTGAGCAACAGTGCCTAGGCCAAGTCTTTGACAGGATGGCTGCTCATCTGGCTCCGCAAAGCCTCATAAAGAGACCTAACAGTGGCCTCCAGGATTGGGTCTCATTCAAAGACCACCATTAACCGCACTTGGAGAACAGGTCCATTCACTATGGTTGAACTTACTGCTCTACAGAAGCTGAGACAAGTAATTAGACTGCTCCAGAATTAATATATAAGAATGGTCTAGCAAGTAAGAAAGCTAAACCAGTGACTGAATGAAGGCCTTCTAACTCATTTTGACCACTAACTGTCAGGTTACTTATCACCAGGATGCTATCAACCAAGCAGAGATTCACAAGAATAAGGGATGGTCTAACCTGAATATGTAATGGCATCCAGTCAATACAGCCTGGCACATCCCTCACCAAAGCACAGGTACATCTTCCAAAGGGTTCAACCTCTGCTCCTTCATATAGCCAGGACATCTTCTCTAAAGGGTATGACCAAACCCTGGCTCTTGCCTCCTTTCGCAATGTTCTCCTTAGAAACACAGGGATTCACAGCCAATTACATTTCCACTGTTTGCATATTTACAATCATATTCTACTTCTGCCTCCATGAGCTCATCCCCTGCATCGCCTTGGATCTAACAGCGGACATTCATGAGTTCTGAAGATAGACCATTACTGACTTCACTCTCTGAGGCCATTGTTCATATCCATCATCTGGGAATTTCCCTAGCCTTTCTTTGAGAAGACATAATCAGAATTAGACACCCTCTGTGGAGCCAGCAAATAAGCCAAATCTCAGAAAATTAGCACATAATTTTCTTCTCACTCTTACAAAGCCACGTAGGGAGCAGCAGAAACCCTCCTCCTCCTGGGCAGTCTAGATCCAGCTTCTGACTGCCTAGTGACACATATCATCCTATAGCCTGAATTCCAGGAGAGAAAAACAAAAATGGAGGTGTGTCCTGGCTGTGAAGCACCTCGGCCAAACACATCTGATCTCCCACATACACTGACAAGTGGCCAGAGCTAATTATGCAGCCAACTTGACTCCAAAAAGGACTGAGGAGTCTGGCAAGCCACTGGATTATCTGGAGAGTGCAAACTACATCTAAAACAAACAGCTATGGACTTTCTAGGTTTTTACAAAGCATGCCCAGAGACTGGAGAGATGGCTCAGTAGTTACTAGCACCTGTTGTCCTTGCAAAGAATCCAGTTCAGTTCCTAGCACGAGCACCAACAGGGTAGCTCACAACCCTAGGTAACTCCAGTTCCAGGGGATCTGATGCCTTCTTCTGACCTCCTCAAGCACAAGATACAAACATGGTATAAATGCATACATGAATATAAACACTCATATACAAAACAAAACAAATAT
>JANHMN010000001.1:94883461-94920013 GCA_030674055.1 Rhabdomys pumilio
TATTATATATTATATATTATATATTATATATTATATATTATATATTATATATTATATATTATATATTATATATTATATATTATATATTATATATTATATATTATATATTATATATTATATATTATATATTATATATTATATATTATATATTATATATTATATATTATATATTATATATTATATATTATATATTATATATTATATATTATATATTATATATTATATATTATATATTAATTATATATTTATATATAATTATACACACACACAATTTTTTTTTGAGGACAGGGTCTCTCTCTGTAGCCCTGGCTGTCCTGAAACTCACTCTTTAGACCAGACTGGCCTCAGACTCAGAGATCTGCCTGCTTCTGCCTATTGAGTGCTAGGATTAAAGGCATGTGCCACCATTACCCAGTATAGATAAATCTTTTTAAAAATACAAGTAAATGAACATAGAAATAAAAACTTTTACTAGAGTACTTCCTGGTCAGCACCTTCTACCAACACAGGCTGTGATCAGGATACTGGATGCTTCAGAAATGCTCTCATACCCTCTTCCTAACATCCCTCTTCACTATGATTCAACTCATCAACCAGGAGGCTAACCATGTGGCTTAGATTCTGTCATACATATTGTGCCATCACTGAGAAGTCAACTCTAGAAGCAGGCCTGCCTCTACTACTACTCCCCAGGCCTGTTTTGGCTGTTTCAGAATCAGTGGTGTTCATGCCGAGTGCCCTCCAAAACCCCATGTTCTGAATCATGTTGGCCCCTACCTCTGTAATAGAGCAAGGGAAAAAAGAAAGCAGGTAAAGGTGTTTAAAACATCATGCTACTGGAAAGTTGACTATTCAGACCAAGGTTCCTAAGGTTTATCCTAAGATATGAAGATGCCTGCAGTGGGGACAAGAAGCTAGAAGCTCAACCACAGAGAGAACAGAGGAGACTTCTGTCCAAGACTCTTTCCATCAGGAATTCTAGCCAGCTGCCTCAGATTCCCCAGTCCATTCTACTAGATGACTGTAAGCCACTGGCTTGCTGGTACTTTTGTCCACACTCTCAGTTGATTATTTCATCTGGGCTTTCAGAACACCGGAGTTGTTAATGATGCTTCTTCGTATCTCTCACTCACCGTTTGTTCACTCACTTCTATTTGATAATAACTCATTCAAAACCAAAAGTACTGGGGCAGGAGAGATGGCTCAGCCATTACAAGCACTAATTGCTCTTCCAGAGGTCCTGAGTTCAATTCCTGGCAACCACATGGTAACTCACAACCATCTGTAATGGGATCCGATATCCTCTTCTTATATGTCTGAAGATAGCAATAGTGTACTCACATACATAAAATAAATAAGCAGATCCAAAAATACAATTATTTTAAATCTACAATTACTGTAATCATTCTCCAGACCAGTAGAAGCAGATCCAGAGTAAGACCCAATTCTGAGGAGTGTCGATCTAGGAGGAAACATTACATTCATAAAAAGCAATACAATCAGACTCCATAACTATCAGATAACACCTAGAGAGACAAAAAATATAAGTATGTTCCACATACTTATAGTATGTTAGAATACTTAACTAGCCAGGTGCAGTGGCACATGCTTTTTATCCTAGCACTCAGAGGCAGGCAGATCTCTGTGAGTCTGAAGCCAGCCTGGTCTACATAGTGAATTCCAGGACAGCCAAGGTTAATCTGAAGAACTAGCTTCACAAGAACAAAGAAGACCTAACTATAGCACAAATAAAAACCAGACTGGACTAGAGTAAATGTATAAGTTAAGTTTCACTAGAAAAACCATGTCTCTCTGAAAATATCAAGATATAAAGTTAGAAAGAACAGAAGTGTAACTTTAAAAAAAAAATCAGGGACAGATAGAGACAAGAAAGCACAATTACTGTACAATTATAGTGGAGGATGTAAGGTCCATCACCAGAGGTATGTCTGGATGGAGAAAAGCAGTTTGATGGTCTGGAGTGTGGGACTATGTAGAAATGGAAGAGGCTACAGATGGGCTGGCAGGTAGGCTGAGGACTTCCATGTCACAAAGCTGGCTTGGACATGAGTTAAAGAGACTTATGCTGGTCCAGGGCAAAGGAGAATAACTAAACCTGTAGGAATCAGCCAGCAAACTGGAGCAGCATCTCCACAGAAGGCTTTATTGTTCATGGCCCATCACTGCCAGGAACTACTCAGTTTGAACATCCTGAAAGGCTAATGGCCACTGAGCCATCCACGATGGTCATATTCCAGTCACAGCAGCCTGCACCTTCACCAGCACACTCAGTCCACCAGCAACTGCTGTTGTCTCTGCCTTCAGAATGAATCCTAAATCTGACCACTGATCCCCATCTCCTCAGCTATCACCACAATCCTAAGTGCCATCCTCCCAAGAGTAATTCCTTAAGAAACTGTCAGAGCTCCCTCCCCATTCCTGTGGTTCCCCAACATCAGACTAAATGGAACACAAGGTCAACACCCTGAGCCTTAACCATCTTCCCTGAGCCTCTCACTGCACATTTCCCCTCCCTGCCTGCTTCTACCACAGGGTTCTACATGAATAAACCCTGTCTGTCCCCAACTTTGTGCTTACCAAAAACCGTCCTTCCTGCAGCCCTTCCCCTGGGCTCTACTTTGGTGGGGTCTTTCATATATCCATTCTATGAACTCTCAAATTTGTCTGCTGCCCCAGAAACTACTCCAGGACCCGGCAGGGTAAGCACTCAGTAAATGTGCTGCACAAAGCAGTTAATAAATAGCAAGTTTCCTATATCACATGGAGTAAACACAAGGTCAAATAGACTAAGAGTAGAACAGCCTTGATTTCTCTTGTTTCAGCCCTTACAAAATATCTCAGACCATCTTCCCAATCAAAACACCTCTGCTAATGCTCAGCCATTGCATAGGGATGAGGCCCTTCCTCCCAGTAAGACAGGAACATTTTGGAAGTGAAGCTAGGGCCAAGACTGTTTCAAGGCTTGCTACCTCTAAGGCCATTGAGGAGACAGAAGGTGACAGAAAGGACCCAGCACATATGCCAGAAAACTGGATTTTGATAGCTTTGTCTGATGCTCTCAGTCTTGTGACCTGTGGGAAGTTAACATAGTCAACTACAAGTGGTTTGCACTGCTATGAAGACATAAGGTCAGGACCCACTTAATCAGGAAGAAAAGCAAGCCAAAGGCCTTCTACCTACTATACTCACCTCACAGTTGCCAGAACCCATGCATGCTTCTGCAAAGTCGATGAGGAAAAACCTCATGTTCAGTCAGCTTGAGAGTCGTGGGAAGACATGCAGGTCTGTATCTGCTATTTTTCATATTGTTTGCAGAGGGTAAGGGTGGAGGGGGTAAAGAGTGCCTGTGAGAAAGATATATCTATATATGTATATGATGTATATGTATATGTATATGTATATGTATATGTATATGTATATGATGTATATGTATATGTATATGTATATGTATATGTATATGTATATGTATATGTATATGTATATGTATATGTATATGTATATGGCCAGGGAAGGGATTTGCATTCTTCTCTCCTTATTTCTTTGAGGTGTGGTTTCTCTCTGAACTTGGAGCTCCTGTTTTATCAGCTAGGATATTCTCCTGTCTCCTCCCTTCATAGAACTGAGATAACAGCACATTCAGAACTATGAGACTAATGATGTGGAAGCTAAGGTTAAAGGTCAGATCTGAGGCTGGAGATGTGTTGAGCAGTTAAGAGAAGTTGCTGTTCTTGGAAGGCACAAGGTTTGATGGCTTACAGCCTTCTGTAACTCTAGTTCCAGGGGATCCAAAGCCTTCTTATTTCTCTAGGCACTAGGCATGCAAGTGGTTCTCAGGCATGTATGCAGGCAAACCACTCATAAAAATAAAAAGGAAAATAGTTTTTCTAAAACCCTCAGGTCTTATGGTTATACAGCAAGTGTTTTTTTTTTTTTTTACAACTGAGACATCACAACATCTAGAAAGAAAGAGAGAGAGAGAGAGAAAGAAAGAAAGAGAAGGAAGAAAGGGAAGGAAGGAAGGAAGGAAGGAAGGAAGGAAGAAGGAAAGAAAGAAAGAAAGAAAGATTGGAGAAGAGGATAGAAATAGACATGGCCACTATCCTAACATTTTAATAATATCTGGAGATATTGTTATGTAAATGTTTCCTTCTCCTGAAGTTCTGACTCAGAATGTGAGCAAGAATGTGGAAGGGGTAAGGGATGAATGTCTGCATTTAAATGCCCAGGTCCTGACTCACATAGATGAAAGTTGTAAGACACAGAGACCCGTTTCACAAAGGGGTCTGCCAACACATCTGCCTCCTTATAGATTCTGCCCCACTGATCCAAATGGTTTCCAGGAGGTTACCAACTAGCTCCAAGGCAGAAGACGACTGTGGTAATCAGAATATTGGATTAGAAACAACAACTACCTTCTTTATTGCAGCACATGAGGATGTAAATGCAGGATCAAATTTCAGTGGCCCGCTTCTTCCATTATCCACCTTTCCTGCTTCCATTATTTCTTAAGTATGTGCTGGGTATAAGTAAAGGCTTCAGTTATCCCAGGAGCTCCAGAGGAGATGGATAGGGAGCAGTGACCTTAGCTCTGGGCAGCTATCCAAGGACACACAGATCTGTAATAAGGCATGTGGCAGGGCTCCTTCCTAAGGCAAGCTGGGCAGGACAAAGCTTCCAAGAAAAACACAGTTTCAACTTTAACACACTTGATAAATTTCACCCCTAAAACATGGCATTGATCCACTTCTGTCACTGTCCCTAAAAGATACGGTACTGAGGAAAACAAAGAAAAGCCAAGGAGCCCCATTGTAAAGAGGTATCTTCTGAGTTGAAATATTCTGTCTAGAAAGAAGCATGGAGCTCGTAAACCTAGGGGAGCAAAGGAAACATACAAAGATGAGAAAAACCATAATAGTTAAGGACTCCTGAGGCCTTTTCCCAAGGTTACAGAAACCATAACATCTGCTGGGAAGTACAGACTATTTCCAATGAAGCTGCCTACAAGTTTGCAATAGCTTTTGTGAGGCACCACACATGCTAGGATGACCTTCTCAGGAATACAGCTACCTTTGACTAACCTTTGATCTGTGAGTAATCTGTTACATATGTTTCTGTCTGTGACCACAGTAAATTCAAGCAAGACTTGGTAGAATTGTTTCTCTCCTCTGTCACTAGTTTCCTATCTAGGGTAAATTGATAGTCACGCTTATCTCCTTAGGAAGTCCCACAAGTCCATAAGGAAACCTTCTCAACCACCTCATACATGGTGACCGAGGAGGCAAAACTATGCTGACCTTGGGCATTCATTCACCATTCACTCCCAAGTTTCTAAAATGACCTCTTACTCTTGGTCAGAACAGCCAGCACTGACAGTACAAAGCTTAATCAGTCACAATCAGTCACAGTTTCCAGGCTCCAGAAACTCATTGTCTACTGGGGGAGACACAGTTTTAAGGAATGTTAAAACAGGTTCCAGAATAAGAACAATGCAAGCAACAAGCTCGGGAAGTGTTGTGAAACTGAGAAGTAAATGCTAGCCATGAAAAAGCAAGGCAAGAGAAGGTTTTCTGTCTCCCACCATCCTTCCATCTACCCACACATATTCAACACATTTGAATAGCACTGACTGTGTGTCCATGCCACACCCAGGGCACTTGTGTCAGATGGAGCATGTGACCTTTGGAGCTGGAAAGAACCACAGCCCTCATTAGGTCACTCAGAGTTACCACCATGCTGTGAAATGGGAGACCCAGGTGATATGCACACATCACAAAGGCAACTAAGCAAGGTTCAAAGATAAGGTGACCTGAATCGGAATGATCAGACCCAGGGCTTTCACATACCAGTAAAAGAAAACAAAAACAAACAAACAAAAGATGTACTGGTGAAATGGGCAGATTTATTTTGTTCGTTGACATTTTAAAATGCCATCGACTGCCTCCGTTATTTCAAGATGATTTTTAAAGCAACAAAAAGAAAGATTCTTATCGCTAAATTAAAAATAAAAAATCTTTAGAGTTGAATGTATTCTTCGAGAAAACTACACCCATTCATTCAATTTTTTTAAATTTTAATACCGGTCTCAGAAACCAGTGTAGTTCAAGGACCTGTATCTGGGAGCTATTGAGTTACATTTTAGAATTACAAAACATCTCATAAGTAACTGTGTCTGGCCGCTCCTATCATGTTTGATTTCCTCATGTGATATACTCCATTAACATGTCCTGTTAGCCATAAGAACAATATTGTGGTAAGGCCATTTTGACACGTGACATCTAAAATACAAATTTATAACTGGGGCCTTAGGGTAACAGCAAAAAATGCCAACTACTCTAAAATCCAAATAAGACATAGAATCCCTTTAATACTTTCGATTCTAACCCCAACATCCATGTCTGTGTCACCCACTCACCAATGTTAAGCCAATCAAAGGGAGCAAGTGCTGTTGTGTGTCCCACGAGGGGAGCCCAAGGGAAGGAGAGAACATCAAAGGAGAAAGCAGGGGAATAGGGCAAAAATATCAATTTCCCATTTTGTTTAAAAAAATAATAAGAAAGGGCTGGGGATGAAGCTCAGTCGATACAGTGTTGACCTACCATTCACGAAGTTCTAGTATGGCACAGCCTGGGTATCTAGTACATAACTGTAATGCCAGCACTCAGGAGGTGGATGCAGACATCAGAAATCCAAGGTCATCCTCAGCTATATGTCAAGTCTGAGACCACCCTGATCTACATGAGTCCCTGTCTCAAGAATAAATTTAAGTAAAAGTTGGTAGGTCAGTAAGTTCTGCTGTTGTCTGGAAGAAAAAAAAAAAAGAAAACATTCAAATATCCAGTGTCCAAATGGTCACATCTGTGGGCTTTGCTAAAATGTACAGCAGTGTCAAACTATAGAATTTGGGGCAGTTATCAAAAATTGTGGCACCCTAAAGCATGTTTAGACAATTGTGACTGGCGGGCCACTGGAACAGATTTCTCCGTAGAGTCTCCAGAGGTCCCTACTGTTGCCACCTGGGCCTCAGCAAAAGAATCGAATTCCTTTCCCTGTCTGTGAAAGCTCTTTTAGATAGGCATGCCTTCTGGTGCTTCTCTAGACAAGCTCGGTTCCTCAGAGACTTCCAAATGTGACACAGATTCACATTCTCTTCCTTCCCAGGGCACCGTCCTCTGAGTAAGTTTTGACTTGTTGTGTTGCTCTTCAAGTGTGGCACCTAGACTGAATTCAGACATGACACTCCCATGAATCATCACACTTTCTGATCTAGAAAACATGCTCTGGTCTCCGGTCCTAATAGCACATGATGCTTTCTGATAACCATGCCACCCCAGTAATGTAACAAAACAGTCAGCATGTAGACTGTATCTTAAGGCATCCAGCTTAGGGTTGGTAGGGGGCAGGGGCCCTAAGGTGCTCTCTGAATGGAAAGCGGTATGTAACCTATGGTTTCTGGTAACCAGGTCAGAACAAGACATACAGAGTTCAAATGGAAGTTCCTCCGGACAATCTATCATACAGGTATTATCAGGCTGTCCTTCAACAAATGAACCACTCTTGACTCCTTTCTGCTCCAGCCAAAATCTCTATGGCATAGGCCTTGCTTAAATCAACAGGAAACCAAGAAACCCTCCAGGGATGGTGTAGGGTCCCACGCCTCTTGTCCCCACGTGCCCTTGCAGTTTACTGTCTGGAGAAAACTTACAGGTGTTTCAACTCCTCCCAGAGTGACAAACAGACCTGGGAACAGTTGGAAGATCTGACAGAGTGACACTGGATGCTTGAATAGGCAGGAAAAATAATAATAATTTGGAGAGTCCTCTGGAAGGAAAGATGTCTGTTGCAAAGGTATCATTTACAACTTTGATTGACTTTCCCACAGCATGAAATTTTCCCTTCTATCGTGAAAGAAAAGTTTCTCTGGCTCAATCCTTACTTCCACTGCTGTATTTATCTTCAAAATATCTCATAGTGAGACAGTCTCCAGGACACTAGAACTAGGAAATGTTTGTGGATATACATGAAATAATACAGCCCCACAGCAAAGCACCTCAGAGTGAACAAATTTTGGTTAAGCTGTCAGTTTTTCACAGATATGTGACTATGAATCAATCAATCAATCAGTTAATCAATCAATCAATCAATCTCTGTCTCTCTCTGTCTCTGTCTCTGTCTCTCCCTGTCTCTCTCTCTCTCTCACACACACACACACACACACACACACACACACACACACACACACACACGAATGCACACATGTGCATGCATACACACAAAACCAGCTGTGAAATCACCTCAGGAATAGATTTTCTCTAGAACCAGGCTCCATCCATCGCTCTTCCCTGTTAGTGTGAGCATCTCTCGGATGACAGTGATTCATGATACTCCTCATTTAGAACTAAACAACTCTTCTGAGGGTCCCAGAAGAACACAGTTCATTCACTATCAAAATAGATTTGAACCATCCAACCATTTATCTTCCCTTCCTTTTGCCCCCATTAATTCTGGGGTCTGCCAGAAGCCATCCTGCCTAATTCTCTTTATTACTGTTAACATTAATAAAGATGGTGGGGCTAATGAGAAGAAAATGTGCTTCAGTGCAGGGGAGACCATCCCCCCACTGCAGAACACAGTTTCAGCATTAAGATTTCATTAGCATTAATGTGAATTCTGCCAGTGAAAGATTTGTAAGTGGAGACGAGATTCTGCAGAGACGCACGTTGTTTTCCCCTCATTAGATGGACATGTTCAGGAATATTAAAAATACAACACAAATTAGGCATGTCATGAGACTACAGAGCACTGCTCCTGCTGAAATGTCAGAAATGTCGAGTCAGCTGCAGAAAAGCGCTTTGTGGCAGGGCAGGTTCCCAGCCTGCATGGCAAAGATTCCCATTTTTGCCTCTCCACAGGGATTTCTGTACAGTTGGGCAGGCTTAACAAGGACCTTGCCCAGATACCCTGAACCTGAAGGAAACCAGATGGCTTCACACAGTCCTGTTCCCCAGAGTAGCTACCAGGAAAGAAAAGATGTGTCTGGGAGCCCTTCTAGGCCCATCCTCAAGTAAGAGCACCTTCTGGGACAAAAACACCTGCCCAGGAGGCTGGGGTCCAGACCCCATGAAGTCCACTGGAAATCTACAGTGAGAACATGGACTTTTTTTCTCCTGACTGTGACACTAGGCACCTCCTAACATATGCGAGAGTGACAGACGGGTTTATTAATACAGAGTGATGGCAAAGACCGAATGGAGTAGTCAACCCCTCCATTGATGGCATCAAACTTGGTTTGCCATGCACAGCAAGGTCTGCGACTGGGCATTGCACAGCTCTATGCATACCACACAGGTGAATGTGCACGTATGAAAACTGAATACGAAAGATGTTTTTGCTTATAGTCTCTTGGTCTTTGGGAGGACAGAGAAGCGTGGGATAGAAGTGACTTGAACGTGAGAGTCCCTGATCTGACCTCTTTTCATTTTCAATGCTGCATCCACGCATTTTCTTTAGAGTCATATGGCTATCTATGACAAAAAGGGCTACTTGTGAGGATAGCGACAACAGTCTCTGCCTTGAGGCTGATAAGGGTGCACATTGGCCAGAATCTTCATCGCTTACATCTCTAGGTCTTATTCTAGCTCCAGAATTCTCCTGCCTCTTACAGGATAGCCAAGAAAGCTGGAGGGCAAAAGTAGAATGGATTGTGACCCCTTTCTTAAGTAAATAATTCTTTAACAATAAGAATAAAAGAGAACCTTATTCAACTGCACACTACCAGACTATGCAATTGACCACATCTGAGTGCTTGGAAAATTCTAAATGGACTGAACCAGATAGTATCAAAAACAGTTACAGTATCCCAATGGACACACACCTTTAAATAAAAGTCTATTTGTTTGCTGCTTAATGGCATTAAAATGAGAATTTAATTTTTTATACACCCTTAATCCTTATAAAAAGTAGACTAAGGAACTCAGTTTCTGCTCTATTTTTGCAAAATAAGGTAGATGGAAACCAACACCAAGACACAGTCACTACCACCACCTTACTCTCTGTCTTAGTTAGGGTCTTACTGCTGTGAAGAGACACCATGACCATGGCAACTCTTATAAAGGAAAATACTTAATTGGTGCTGGGTTACAGTTCAGAGGTTCAGTCCATTATCCCCGTGGTGGGGAGCCTGGTAGCATGCAGGCAGACACGGTACTAGAGAGGTACCTGAGACTTCTACATTTGGATCTGTAGACAGCAGGAATTGACCTTGACACAATGGCCAGTCTTGAGCATCTGAGACCTCAAGGCCCATGCCCTAGTGACACATTTTCTCCAACAAGGTCACACCTCCTAATAGGTCCACTCTCTATGGGCACATTGGGGCCATTTTTATTCACACCCCACCTTCCTCATCCCCAACATATCACAACCGCTGTCACCATCCCCTGTGCAGGGAGAGCTGTACCCCCAACACAGCTCTGTGTTCTGACTGTACCTGGATAGGCAAAGCAAAGACATCATTTGAAATAATTATCTAGATAATCTCCAGTCCAGAGGTCATTAAAAGTTTCCCTACATCATATATATATATATATATATATATATATATATATATATATATAATGCATTATATATATATATATATAATGCATTTAACTAACGCATACATACATCTGTATAGGTGCTAATTCATGACCTTTCCATGGATATTTTTTAATGGGATTAGCAGTTTAGTCAGTCTCTATATGGCAAGATGGAGCATAAGTGGAGGGGAGGAGGAGGAGGAGGAGGAGGAGGAGGAGGAAGAGGAGGAGGAGGAAGAGTAGGAGAAGAAGAAGGAGAAGGAGAAGAAGAAGGAGAAGGAGAAGGAGAAGGAGAAGGAGAAGGAGAAGGAGAAGGAGAAGGAGAAGGAGAAGGAGAAGGAGAAGGAGAAGTTGTTGAAAGAGAAGCAGCTATTGTCACATGAACCCCAAATGCATATGGACCAAGTAGCTCAGGCCTTACTGGTCATCTGACAGAAGCTACCTCAGCAGGACAATTAAGAAACGCACGCCAAAGGTCACCCAGCAATAAATACCAGAGCCGTGAGTCCAGCTCTGCTGTGCTCCAAAGTGCACGGGCCTCTGCTACACCACTGTGCTTGACACTGTCTGTGGCTTCTCAGGGACTGTAACAGGATCCATCAGTGACACACACAAGCTCAAGACAGCAAAGAGGCTCAGAGGACAGAAAAGGTTGTTTCTTCTACACACAAGTCAGAAATGAATATTGTGGTGAGATACTTCCTCCACCTCCTTCCCCCAGCTCCCTCCTCCAGCTCCCATTTCCCAGCCTCTAAACCCACCCCACCCCCAACCCCACCTCATCATGATTCAAGAGATCCTTCTGTCTTGGATTCTATCCCTTCGACCCAGAGCCTCACGCCCATTTTTTAACAAAAATAGAAGTGGGGGTGGGGCAGAGTTCAATGATAGGAAAGCCTTTGACTACCAAGTGAGAGGCCTCTGGTTCAAGTCCTAGCACACCCAAATAAAACAACTAAAAGGAAAAAAACATAGGGAATCATGTATAGGTTGGATGAAAAAACCCACATATGGTCTCCCTTTGTCTATAACACAACAATATGTCCTCTTTGGAGAAATACACTCTGTGTGTCTCAAGAAAAAGGAGAGAAATGATTTGGTGAGCAGCTAACTAATATTTGTCACATAAATATTAGTTAAAAATAAAATAACAGTGTGTGAGAACTCAAGAGCATGTCTCCAATAAAACCTTGTGGTAGGAATTTTTTTTTTTTTAAAGACTGTGTTTTATCAATGAAATTACAAACATTGATCAGAACTGAGACCTAGCAGGAAATATTTTTAAGCCGGGCACTGGGATCAATAAGTATTACAAAACAGTCAAAGGGAGATATAAATTAATTGGCTATTTTCCTAGTGGTGAATATTCTTTGATGTGTGGCAGTGGAGGCAGTCGGGAAAATCAAGAGGCTCTGAAGGTAACATGGAGGGTCAGGGTTGTGCTTTCTATAAGAAAATGTGTCTTCCCAGGTAGATGCTTCTTGTTCTGGAATTGTTTGAATTTTCCGGTACTAGAGCCTGAGACCTTCCCATGCTACCAATGGACTGCTCTCCTAACCCAGCCCCTGGTGTTTTAACAAAAAAGATGTGCTCCCTTAAGCCAGAAAGCCAAGTGCTCCATGGCCTAAGCAAACACTAGTGTTTTTAATGCCACTTATGGCCAAACAACTGTCTCCATTGGTGTGAAGCTGAGTATGAACATCTGAGAGCCCATTCACTTGTGCCCATACCTTTATGGCCCATGATGCTTTTCACCACAGTCTACAGCAACAAGAGGGGTCAGGAAAAGCGTCTAACAGTGACAGTGGCAGTGTCTTGAGAATTTTTCTTCATGCACGAGGCAGATGTAACCAAGAAGGAGCAAACTATCCCCTCCAGGACTGAGCCCAGTGGCTGTTCTTTGTCTTTGCTAAAAATGTTCAAATGCACACCCTCTGAGAACCCCGAGGAGCTAGCTGAATACCTACTTCCTACAAGATAAAAGAGAAGCGCTTCAGGGAGAGAAATAAGATTTTATTTTTCTGGTTTATTAGATGTGGTTCAAGAAGATGTCTCTTCTATTGTTAGCAGTCTTTCCTCGTACCATCCAGATTTTAGCTTTCTTCTTGGCTGTCTGCAGAAATTAGGGAGACAAACAGAGTTTCACATAAAGCCTGGCATGTTTCAACTGCTTTTTTCAATTCCACAAATATTAAACATCATTATTCACAGGAAAATATGAGCAGTATTATTTGAAAGGAGATGTGAGCAGAACTGAGGATTCGGTATGGCTTCACCATGTAGACAGTCCCATTCTTTCTGAGAAAACAAATAACCTCAAATAGAGCAGAAAGTAGGAAACTACTTGTTGTATAAATGAATTAATATTCAAGCCCCATTGCCACGGTGTATATTAAACAAAGGCCCAGCCTCTGGAAAAAATGAAAAAGCCTATCAAGATTGCTTGGCTGTTGGCTAATGTCCTTAAATCCGTAGATTTGACTCCAATAAAGAGATGAATATAGTCTTTTATACAGAGAACATTTTTATTCAACCCTCTTAGCTCAAAAATCACTCCAGGATGGAGTCCTAATTTTTGTCCAAGAAAAAAGGGAGATGGAAGAAAGGAAAGAGGGAGGGAAGGAGAAGATGAAAGGGGGGAGAAAGAGAAAGGGAAAGAGGAAGGAGGAAGAGGCAGGCAAGGAGGAATAAGAAGTAAAAACCTCAGGTAAAGGAAATAAAAGTCCAGGATAAACTTAGCCTGTCTACACCAAGCTTTTCCAAAGAGTGCTCAAGGAATCTGAGTCGCAAGGTGTTCGGTAAAAGAAAATTCAGTGGCCTATTAAGTTTGGGAAACAGTACTTTATTTTTCTCTCAGAGGTTCACAGAACAATCGGGCATATTCACAACTCTGGAAAGACAACTTAAAAACAAACAAACAAACAAACCTTTCTTATAACTATCTAACATAGCTTTCTGCATACTCACTTGGCCAAAGAAAACTTTATTGCATATATTATGTATCAATGCCTCTTTAAAGCAGTGGCTCTCAGCCTTCCTGATGCTGCCACCCTTTGATACAGTTCCTCCCATTGTGGTGACCCCAAGCTATAAAATTATTTCTGTTACTACTTCCTAACTGTAATTTTGTTGCTGTTATGAATCATAATGTAAATATTTTTGGAGACAGAGTTGCCAATGGGGCCACCACCCATAGGTGAGAACTGCTATTTTAAAGAGTATTCCACGAGCTAGACTCTGGTCAGCATTCCCCTTGATGCATGGAGCTGAACCTCACCTGGCATAGCCATACAGAGAGAATTCCACAACTGGGAGAGACCATGTGACCTAAAGGGTGATGAGTGGCCTGAGTGGTCTCATTAAGACAACCAAGAAAGCAAAAGCAAGCCTGGTATCGGACCATGAACACACAAATGGAACCAGCAAGTTGACTTCCCACAGTCAGCACTTAGATGTGAATTGTGCCATAGACTTTGGCTTCCAATATATTCTCCTCCTTGTGTTTCCAACAGTAATCACCCACCCTTATAGGGTGACTACTCATATAACTGCAATCGCAAGGATATTCTGAAGATGTTTCAGTAAATGTACGTGTTAGGTACAACAGTTCTCAGGCCACTGTCTGAAAAGGGAGCCGAACTGGGAAAGCGAGTGAAACTTGAGTTGTGTCTTCTTACTGGTGGCAGTGTGGAAGTGGGGTTAACTCAGAGAGTCTCCTTTCTTTCATCTGGAGGGTGAGGAAGATAAACAGATGCAGAGTCCATCGCCACACATAAATTCTAATTACTCTAAGATTTATACATTGTCTTACAAGAACTTGAAGACCCTTGGGGGGGGGTCCTCCAAACATCTCCAAGGCTACTCAGTAATTAGGAAAAGGACAGAAATGTAATATCCTGGCTATCTATCCACCTCTAAAACTCTTTACCCCCCAGTCTCAACATCTCTGATACTCTTTCATGCTTCTAGGGTGACCACAGGCCTGGGGAGTTTTCACTGATAAGAATGGACGAAAGCAAGATTAACATAAGTTTTCTACTGAAAGTTTTAGAAAACATCCTCAAAAGTACAAAGGAAAACATTTACATGTTCTTTAATTTTGAGCTTTGTCTGTTTTTTTAAGTATAAATATGTACTTAAGAGACAATAGTCTCAAAGAGTCCTACATTACCTCAAGCATATGAGCACCACTAGAAGGCTTTTAGACTACTATACAAAGTCAGCGGGAGTACTGCAGAATCAAAAGTCGTTTCAAAATTCATCTGAAATTCACTGCCTTTTGTAATAGGCACCTTTTGTGGTAGTCACCATGTATTTTGTGAAGTCCATTTATCTTCTGTTATATTTTGTTATAAAATTAAACCAGAAACAATAATGAGAAATAAAACATGACAATACACAAAAGAGTCAGTCCAGAAGGAGGGACAAACACAGGAACTGACTAGAACTGTTGCTCAGGTGACTCAACACTATCTTGGACCACCAGGGTCCCTGAAAGCCAAATACATTCATTCTACCGGGTAAATCCCCTTGTCCACAGGGCCAGACCTTTTCCAGGGCAGGAAACCACACTGAGCAGACAGAGATTCCCAACTTAAGTTCAAGAGTGAGTCAGTCAGTGGTCCATTACGTAGCAAATACCTCAGCAAATACTCTCTTTACTCTCAGTAAAGAGAGATGATTTGTGTTGGTGCTTTTAAAAGTTTCAGTCTGTGGCTGGTTGCTGCTGTAGCTTTGAACATGTGGCAATGCATCATGAGTAGAAATGTAACTCAAAGCCAGGCAGTGGTGGCGCACACCTTTAATCCCAGCACTTGGGAGGCAGAGGCAGGCGGATTTCTGAGTTCCAGGCCACCCTGGTCTACAGAGTGAGTTCCAGGACAGCCAGGGATACACAGAGAAACCCCGTCTTGAAAAACCAAAAAGAGAGAAAGAAAGAAAGAAAGAAAGAAAGAAAGAAAGAAAGAAAGAAAGAAAGAATAACTCAAGTCAAGGAAGTAAAAAAGAGGAAGACAAGACCACACCCACTCAGCCCCATTCATGGGTTTGTCCTCAACAACCTAAAAATCTTCCTTGAGTCCCTACCTCCAGAAAGTTCCATCACTTCCCAGAGCAATCCTTAGCACAGAATCTTTGGGAAATGCTGAACATTCTAGGTATAGCAAGTATTTTTACCCTAAAAATGTCTTTTCAACAAGCTTTCTCTCTTACCTGGAGAGCCTTAGGGTTTATTATGAAACATTCATGTGTGCTTTAGTGCCTCTGTGAGTGAACTGCTGCCTATAGACAGAGGTGGCTATACCTTCCCTTTACGGGAACAGAACCCCAGGTCTTCCAGCATGTTGGGCATGGACTCGGCTCACTGAGCCATATCCTCAGCCCTGGAAACGTGTACTAATGACATCATTAGTACCAGTGCTTTGCCTCGTCTAACAAAGAGGGGTAACACGCCCCAGTGCCCCCGTTCTTCCTTCTGTAAATGATTTCTTGCAGATCTAGCCTGGCCTTCTCCTCCAAGCCATTGTCACTGTGTAGTGTGCCAGTTGAGAATCCACCCCAGTTCCTTCCCTTGTCCCCTAGAATTATACATTTACTTCATCTTCGATCGTGAACATTTTCTTTTTTTATTGGTGTTCACTAGACCCAAAGAAAGTATGTCTGTGGTGCTTTCTTTTCTTCTACTTAAAAATAATCTAATAATTCTAGATGCTTTTGAACCTTCTACTCCTCGATTTCCAAAGATTCCCTTTGACTTCGGGTAAGGCCTACTCTCTTAACATTCACTTGCTGAAATCCACTGTTAAGTGTTCAAGTGCTGATGTCAAACATTCCCAAAAGAAAAATGTAAACAGATTTTTGTTTCTATATATTGATAAGCTAAGACCTCCCTTATACATTCTGGGTCTAATAGTATCTGTGGTTAGATACTTTAATAAATGTTTAGATGGACTAAGCTAAGACAGTTACAGCTTTCAAGATCTGATAGATGAAAAACATGATGAATATGTTTATATTTTAGGTATACTCTCTCATTCCATCAAATATGGAGCCAGGCAAAAATGAGGCATGCCCCCAATGAGCTCTTAGTTCATAGACAACAGCTTCCTGACACTTAACGATGTTTACTGTGCCCGACAGAACAGAGACAAGGGGCACATGCACTCCCCAGCAGGCTCAGAGAGACGCTTTCATTCTCAGAAAGGAAGTGAGTACAGTGCACAGAGCCATGTGCACTTCAGGTGCTTAGCGAATGTCTCTGATAAGGATTTTGAAAAATTCTTGAACAGAAAGAAAGACCTCGGCAGATAAGTACAACTAAGAGGAAACGGGCAGTCAAGACAAGGTAAGACAATGGCGTGCCAGAATCCACACCTGCAAAACTGGGACAGCTAACGTTTCTAAGACTGTGTATCACATATAGTACTAAGCCGCTTACATGGATCAGCTCCTCAAACAACCCACTATTTGGAAGCAGGCCAGATGGCTCAGTGGGTAGAGGCATTTGCCACTAGACCTGACCTCCAGAGTTCAGACCCCACAACTCACATGGTAGAAGAGAAACCAAACGGACTCCTGCGAGCTGCACTCTGCTCTAGATTGCTTTTCCTCTGCTCTGATAAAACACTGGCTGAAACCATCATGGCCAGGAAAGGGTGTACTTGTCTAACACAGATCACACATCAAGGGAAATCGAGGTAGGAACCTGCAGGCAGAAACTGGAGCAGAGGTCACAGAAAACTGCTTGCTTACTGGCTTGCTTCCACAGATTGCTCAGCTGGCTCTCTTACTTAACTAGACTACTACCCAAGGTGGCACTGCCCACAGTGGTCTGGTCTGGGCCCTCCCACATCAATTGTTAATCAAGAAAGGGCCTTACAGGAATACCCACAGGCCAGTCTGATGGAGGCAATTCTTCAGCTGAGGCTCCCTCTTCTCAGGTGACTTCAGTTTGTGTCAAGTTGACAAAAACCAACCAGCACACTGCATGTCATACACAAATGCACACTCCCACATACACACAGATGCATGTATGCATACACACACACACACACACACACACACACACACACACACACACATACAGGAAAGGAAAGGACAAAATGTACCAAAGAAAGTATGGCATGGACATTTCTATAACAACCTTACCATTTGGCTAAAAAACAACTTTCCTATTTTTGCTTCTATTTAATTAAGATAGGGTCTTGTATAGCTCAGGCTAGCTTCAAACTGTGTAGATGAGCATGGGCTTGACCTCCCATCTTCTTGCTTTGCCTCCAAGTGCTGTGATTACAGGTGTGTGACACAAATTCCAGCTGAAGGTGGCTTCTCAACTCCAGCACCCTTGAGCTCGCCCCTGCACTTCTGTGCTGTCCCTCATTGATCTTATTTTCACGTGATGTGTACGTATGTATGATTGCACACCATGTGGATGTAGTGCCCTAAGAGGTCAAAAGAGGATATCAGATCCCCGAGAACTGAAGTTACAGAAGGTTACTAAATTCAGGTGCTGGAAATCAAACCCAGGATCTCTGGAAAGAAACTAGTGCTCTTTACCAATGTGCCACATCTCCAGCCCCTCATCGACTCTCTCAAGACTTCCCTGTAAGAAGAAAACTAATATTGTTCCTACTCAAAAAATGTTAAATAAAAGCTGGGGCAGGTGTGGTACACACCTTTAATACCAGTACTGGAGAGGCAGAGGCAGGTGGATCTCTGATTTCAAGGTCAGCCTGGTCTATAGAGTAAGTTCTAGGACAACCAGGACTACCAGAGAAACCCTGTCGAAGGAAGGAAAGAAAGAAAGAAAAAAAGAAAGAAAGAAAGAAAGAAAGAAAGAAAGGAAGGAGAGAAAAAAGAATAAGAGAGGTGGGAAGGAAGGAGGAAGATGGAGGAAGGGAGGGAGGGAGGGAAAAGTGATAAACATTAATGTTTTTTAAAGCTCAGAGCAGGTCATGACCATACATGCCTGAAATCAGGAGGACTGAGAGTTTAAGGCCAGCCTAAGCTATATTTTGAGACCTAGTAGATGAGGAGGAGGAGGAAGAAGAGGAGGAAGAGGAAGAGGAAGAGGAGGGAGAGGAGGAGGGAGAGGAAGAGGAGGATATCACACTCAGAGACTTTCCTTGAATAACAAATAACTGAAAATATGGAACCCAGACTTATGATCACAGAGCCTAAGACTTAGTCTAGAAACTTCTACTTATGTTTAAACATCTTTCTAGAACATTCTAGAAAGAATTTCTACCCCTATATGCTATGTCCTCTTCAAGGCAGGGTAGATTAGAGTTAACACAGCTTAGCGCTGTAGAGATGAATTACTTTTCTAACTTTCAAACACAATTATATTCAAAATAGGCCACAAAAGGATAGAACAAACAGCATAATAGTGTCATTAAAAAAAAAAAAATGGTCACATAAACCAATGGTAGAGAAATCAGAAGAAATGAATTCATTACTTACAGCCAATCAGGTTTTTAGAAAAGCTACCAAGAACATGTGCAGGACAAAGGATTGTTTCATCAATAAATGGTGCTGGAAAAATTAGTATATTTGTGTTTTTGTGTATAAATGATTAAAAGCAGACCCATCTTTCACTATAAACAAAAAACAAATGAAAATAGTCAAAGACATAAATGAAAGACCTGATATTATTAGGCTACTAGGAGAAAACACAGGGAGACATTTTAGTACATTGGAATGGGCAAAGATTTGTCTTTTCTTTCTTTTTACCTAAGACTCCAAAGCAAAGGCTGGAGAGATCGCTCAGTGGTTAAGAGCACTGACTGTTCTTTCAGAGGACCTGGATTCAACCCCAGCCCCCACATAACAGAAACTATCCATCCTGTGACTCAGTTACTCTGTGCTGGCTCACAACCTCCTCTCAACACCAGTTTCAGAGAATCCAATGTCTCCTCTGGCTTCCCAGGCACTGCAAGCACATGGTGCACATACACATATGTAAGTCACATATGTAAATCACATGGTACACAGACATATATGCAGGCAAAACTCTCATACACATAAAAATAAGTAAATCTTTAAAAAAATTCAAAAGTATAAAGTAGGCAACAAAAGCAAAAAAAAAAACAAATAGTGCTTTATCAGACTTAAAGGCTTCTGCTTTTAAATCAACAGTATAAAGAAGAAGCTTAAAGAATGGAAAAAATATTTTTATAATGAAAGGAAACTCTCAGCCAATCGAGTCTCTGTGACCAAGAATCTTCACCCCAAGGGGCACTGACGGAGCTTCCCCCCTCTCACCCCTCTCGGCTTCGGGCTGGTCCAGCCTGTATGCCCCCATGTCTCAGTTCTTCTGCAGCTTCCAACAGCGTCTGGGAGCCCAGGGACAGAAACCAGCAGGTCTCCATCTAGAGTCCAGCGGTTTCTCATAGACTGACGTAGAGTGAACTCAGTCAAATTCCCGCGCTTCTCCTACCTAGCCTCAGCAGACACTCGGGATCTACAACTTAGCTCAACAGGACCCACAGCTACACACAAGCTACAGCCCCGTATGTATGTATGTATGTACGTATGTACATATATATGTGTATACAGGCATATGTATATATGTGTATACAGGCATATATATATATATATGAACTGAACTCTCTCTACAGAAGAGAATAGAACAGAGGCCATGAGGGGCTGAAAGGGAAGAGTGAAGACAGCAAGTGCATCATAGCAAATAGCAAAGCACTGCCAGACACAAGGGATAAGTCCTTGTGTTCTAAAGCTCAGCAGAATCACTAAAGTCAGGAAAAAGTCACAAAAAAAAAAAAAAAAAAAAAAAAAAAGATTTACAGTCAGACAAGAGGATTTGGAATGCTCCCAAGACAAAAATGACTTTTTTAAACAGTACATTGGAGATGTGGCTCAGTGGGTAGAGTGCTTAACTGGCATGTAGAAAGTAAGGGGTTCAATTCTCAGCATTTTCTTTTAAAGAAATTGGGTGTGATATGAGCACCCACAGTCTCAAGATTCAGAGAGGTAGAAGCAGGCAGTTTGGATCAGAAGTTCCATGTCATTTTCAACCACAGTGAGGTGGAAGATAGCCTGGGTTTCTTGCAACCCTATCTCAAAAAGGCAAAACAAAGCAAACAAACCCCAGAGTTTGTGATAAGAATGCTAACTACTCATTTAATTTGATCATTACAAGTGCTTACATATATCAAACTTGTTTGTGTCATACATGGATGCTGTACTGCACAAATACATGTAATTATTATACTCCAATTAAACTTTTAATTTAAAAGAAGTGGATATAATTGTTCTGCCTTTTGGCTAGGACCAAATATAAAAACCAAATTCCATTCAGCCACATGTTCCAGTGGTTCATTTGCAGTGACGTGTTCCCATTTTCTTTGAAGAACTCCACATATGCAGTTAGCCATTCTTGCTATTTCCCCCTTCTGAGCCCCATGACAACATCAGTTCCTAAAATAATCCGCTAGGCCAGAAGGGCATCAAACACAGGTCAGCCAAACACCAAGGAAAGAAGACAGTCAACAGAAAGAGGAAAGGAAATGAACTTATTTTTGTTGGGGGAAGCACCCAAGCTGACCTTCTGCATTCTGCTCAACTTGGATGGGTTAGAGCAAGAAGATTCCACTGATAAAAATCACAGCAACTTCCTCCAGAGCAGTTTAGCAAACCACTAGTTATTTGTGAGCTCCCTTCTCTACCACAATCCTCTGTGTGTGATAACAATGAAAGTCCAAAAAGCCCTCCTGTCTCTCATGTGTCTCCAAATAATCAAGAAAATGAGAGAGTCTCGTTCTGCTGACTGTCTAGGATGGGAAGGAGAGGATCTATGTGAAAGGGAGACTGTGAGGTAAAAAAAAAAAATGCTAGCCAGAGAAAAAAGCTCACCAGTGGTAATGTGCCTCTGTAAAGTATAATATAGAACACTATAACCAAAGGGTATCATATCACCAAGCATGATGCCACAAGTTTATAGTCCTAACACAGAAGAGGATAGACATAAGTTCAAGGTCAGACTAGCCTGGGTTACATAACAGGATTCTATTTCACAAACAACAACAAACTTTTATTTTAGGAACAGCGGCATCGTTGGAAAGCACCTGGGCACACGGGAAATCGGGTGAGGAATGGGAAAGGCATTTTCCTTAGTACTGAGTTGATTGAAGTTGCAGATGATACTAGCCACTGGCCATTCATCCTTTCTAGTCCGCAGGGGATGCCAGAACTCACAGGTCCCGGAGGTCACACAGGGCAAGACAGAGGTGGAAGCATGCCAAGGCTTAGCAAAGGGTTGGCAAGCAGCTTGACATGAGAACTGGGGCTTCCCTTTTCAGTTTCCTGGGTCTGGTGAGGTGAACATTTCTTTTTTTTTTTTGATTTATTTTTTTTTTTTTTTTTTTTTTTTTTTTTGGTTTTGGTTTTTCAAGACAGGGTTTCTCTGTGTAGTCCTGGCTGTCCTGGAACTCACTCTGTAGACCAGGCTGGCCTTGAACTCAGAAATCCACCTGCCTCTACCTCCCAAGTGCTAGGATTAAAGGTGTGCACCACCACTGCCTGGTGAGGTGAACATTTCAAGCAGAGTCTGGACCAGATAAAGATACATCATCATGTTTACTCTGTACAGAGAATGGCTGTGGCACAAACCAGATGCTAGTTCAAGCTTAGCATTGGTTTTCTTTCCTAGTGGGTATTTTCAAAGCAGCGACAGGGGCAGGTAGGGGGATGGGGGGTGGGGGAAGTGTACGGTTATACAGACATACAAATACTTTTGGAAATAATAGACTATTCTATCAGTTTGATATCACACAACTTGAGATTTGAAATTCAGCTGAATCATGGGTAATAGAGGATAGCGTCGATGAAGTATTTTCGTCAGACTGTTACATACATGCAAACACATACAAGTCTTCTGAGTTGTGTCTGTGTTTGAAGTCTTCCTATAAAGAAAAGAAGTTACACAGCATGATTAATATCTAAGTAGGTAAAATCACTAACGCTTATAAGCCACATTTACCAATACATATTGTGGCAAGGCCCCAAATCAACCTCAAAGAAAGCCCTACAAAAACATGGCCCCAGGCACATCTCTAGGACCAAATGTGACCAGTGACTCCTCAGCACATGCTCATTGCAGGTCACTCACATTTCTAGGACACTGGCTTCAGGCAGTGTGTCTAGACTTCAGTCCAGCCAATTTAAAGAATTATAGACAAGAATTTTATCTCAGTTGTCATCACCCCTGAGCAACTGGTCAGTCTGAGATGTCCTGAATAGGGCAAGGCATGTCATCGAGAACTGCCAGGTGTCTCATCACTCAGCATTGCTCTGTCTAACAGTGACAGGATCTGCCCTGGGGACTTGCTGGCGGACATTCTTACACTGTGGTAAGAACGTCACACTCAGCAAAGCCCTGGATAAGAGACGTTTTGTTAGAAAAGCCGCTGTTATCAAGGACGAGTCAGCACGGGAGGAAAGGAGGACATGGTAAACGTGGGGTCAGTAGGAAGAGAGAATAACAGACAAACAGCTTCCTGGATCTCTAGCCCAGGGCACACCTTTCCCTGCAGCATAAAACAAGGTGAGAAACCTCCCGGTCTGCCAAACAGCTCACCACACAAACATCCTACCAATGCAAGTGCTCTCAGTGGGACCCTTTTTTTGTGGCTTTGTGTCATCAGTGGAAGTAAAAACAGAAAAAGCCAACAGAGCTTGCAGAGGAGGGTGAAGATTAGTCAGGGAGGGGAAACTGTCCTTAAAGACTGAACTCTGAGCCACCGCAGGTAAACTGCTGTCAGGCAAAGATGCTGATATTAGACACAGGTGACCATGGACAGACACCTTCTCTAGCACCTTACCTACAATGTGTATACATTACTACAGTCTCATTTCCTGTACCTACAGTAGCCTTTTGGATCATCAGTAAATACCCTAGTGAGGAGGCCTAGGCTTGAAACAAAACCCATATGCTAGATCCATATGCTAGCAGTTACTTTATGTGTTAGCTTTATATATGCATACAAGCTTTAGTAAACTAACTTTAAAAAAGAAAATCATCCCAGGGCAGAGTCGATATATTCTTGGCCGAGTCCTTTCTTACACCTGCAGAAGATTATGATTGAAAATATTCAACTCTGCCATAGATTTTTGAATACTCTGTAGCTCTTTGGATACCCTACTGATCTTGATATTAAGATCCTTAGCTAAGTGACCATTTTTCTGGCCCCCTGGCCTCTCCTGAATTCATAGCTTCCATCACAGAATTAATTAACTGGCTTGAACATAACCCGTCATATTTATTACTTCTGACGAACCACCATAAAGTCTGACCCCCAACTGGCACATGGGTAATTTAAAGCCAGTTTCATGAAAGTGAGAAAAAGAATGTTCAAAATATGAGCTGTTATCTTCCTAGTTGAAATATTACACCCAGCAAGAGGCCTATTGCTTTGGGTCAGAGTGGCCATTTGGTTCCTTGGTCAGCTTCTTGGTACTCAGTCTGTGACTTCCAGGGAGGCCTCAAGGCAGGGATGAGCAGGGAGTTATTTTATGCTTGATTGATAAAGACCATCCAACCCCAGGATTATTTTGAGCATTGTTTTGTAGGGGAAGGTGGAGGGTACGTTAGATAGGGTTTTTCTGAGTACCTCCAGCTGTCCTGGAACTTGCTCTGTAGACCAAGCTGGCCTTGAACTTAGAGATCTCCCTACCTCTGCCTCAGATTGCTGGGATTAAAGGTGTGTGCTACCATGCCAGCCAATTCTAGAATTCTTGCCCATTTCCACACCTGTACTCGCAGGGGAGCTGTCCCTGGGAAGAGCTTGCAAAGGGTGTCACTTGGGAAGGAGGGACTTCATCCTGAGGTTGGCTTTCAACACTCTGAAAAGTGGGGCATTAAATGACCCCTCCCATTGATACGAACGGGATATAAGAGATCCAAGTAGCACGAGGGAGAGGATAATGGACTATTTATAACCCAGATGCAAAAAGCAGCAGGGAAGTGAGCCAGCCAGAAGCAGGGAGGGAGCACAGTGGAGGGGAGAGCTGGCACACGAACATGTGAAAATGCAATAATCTACTTTGCGTGACAACTTAAAAACCAACCAGCTGAGGAGATGGCTCAGTGATTAAGAGCACTGGATATTTTTCCCTAGCAGTAGGGTTCAATTCCCAGCACCCACACGGCAGCTCACAACCTTCTGTAATGCCATTCTCAGGGGATTTGACATCCTCTTCTGGGTTCCGTGGGTACTGTACACCTGTGTTGCACAGACATATATGCCGGCAAAGTATCTGTATACATAAAAACAATTATTAATTAATTAATTAATTAATTAATTAAAAATAATATAAATGATCTCTTATTAGATGTTTAGAACCATCAACCTTTTTAACTGGATAAGCTAGTTCAATCAGACAACAGAAAGGCTCTGTACTCTCTCTTCTCTTATCCCCCATAGTCTGTGCTGCATTCTCCTGCTGTCTCCATGTAATGAGCCTCACTTTAGCTGAGGTTCCCCAAGCATCATTCAGGAGCCTGGAGGAGAGGCTGCACACAGACTTTCACTCCCGGGCCCTTTTCTTTTTCCTTTTTCACATTGAAGAAAAAAAAAATCTCAGCCTTCAAATGGAGGAGAAAAAAACAATACTCACCACAAATATCTAAATTTGGACTGTGTAATACTTTCATGTTGTTCTAGTCTGAAGCTTTTCCTTATTCCAGTCTAAATCCTAAGAGGTGGTTTGATATCCCAAATCTCTGAATTCTAATACCTCAAATGGCCAATCCAAACCCATATTCCAGGTAATTATATTCCCCTAGCTGCCATTAAAGCAGGAGGAATTCTTTGGAGGGGAATGTTATTTGAATAAAATGTCTCAGAACTGTTTCACTGGAAATATTGACCAAAGCCCCCTGAGAAGAGGCACATGTATGAGACCACGTGGCTGATCAGAGCTCCTGTCGTTATTCAGTAATGACATAGTATCCATTTCTTCAAAAGCCAAGTTGTCAGTGCAGAAAAAAATGGTTAAAAACTATCTCCATATGTTGTGGATATCCTTGATGCTGTTTGTATTTTGATGCTAATTCCACTTTCCCAAGAGGGGCTGCCAAAGACTAGAAGGGCATACTCAAGTGACTTCCTTCCCCTAATAAATAAAGATTTCTAGGAACCAATCACTGGGTGGGGAGTAGGTGGGACTTCTGGGTCGGAGAAGGGAAGAGAATGTTCTGCTAAAACAAATATGTGAAAAAACATGTGCTGAAGGATTCTTTGCTATCAAGACGCATGTATTGGTCCACCTTACACTGTGTACTTCAGCTGCATTTGTCTGCACTCCGAGGACTCAGGCTGACTGGATGCACGTGCTGAGGCAAGAACCATACTGAGGCAAGGCACGTGGAGGACAAGTGATGTTTGAAGAGTATAAATAGGACACTATGGAGTGATGAAGACACAGCTTGGCTTCCTGGTACAGTTAGCTGTGCAACCCTTATGAGTCTTGTGTCTTTGCTGATCTTCGCTTCCCTGAGAGAGGCACAGTTAAAATTTCTTGATGTTCTTGTCGGTTCCTCTTGCTGACTTGAGCTGAGGCTGAGGCCTGGCTGTGTCTGCTAAGTCATGTCACCACTGTTGCTAGCCTGATACTACTAAACTGGCCCCAACATCATAGGTCCATATGGAATTCTACAACCATTTGCAGATGCTATAAAACTATTTATAAAAAAACCCATACACCCTTTAACAACCTCAATATCATTATCTATTATGGCACCAACCGTATCGCTTTCCCTTGCCCTAAGCCTATGGATTCCATTACCAATACCCCATCCACGAATTAATTTAAATTTAGGGGTTCTATTTATCCAAGCGACATCAAGCCTTTCAGTAAACTCTATTCTATGATCTGGATGAGCCTCCAACTCAAAATACTCCCTATTTGGCACATTACGAGCGGTTGCCCAGACGATTTCCTATGATGTAACAATGGCCTTCATCCTACCCTCAGTCCTATTAACAAGCGGCTCATTCTCTTTACAAATACTCACCACCACCCAAGAACAAATATGATTAGTTATTCCAGCCTGACCAATAGCTATAATATGATTTATCTCAACCCTAGTAGAAACAAACCATGCTCCATTCGACTTAACAGAAGAGGAATCAGAACTTGTCTCAGGGTTCAATGTTGAATATGTCACTGGTCCATTCGCACGATTCTTCATAGCCGAATATGCTAATCTCATCTTAATACATTCCCTATCAGCCATTATCTTCTTAGAGCCACTTCACAATATTAACCTCCCAGAATTCTACCCAATCCAACTCAATCAACTTCATAACAGAAACACAACTTTTATCAACAACATTCCGTGAAGTGTTTGTGAATAGATCGCTGCCACTGCTGACCTGTGAATTGAACTGCCGATTTCCAAACAACACAGACCGGAGTTGCTCCAAAGAACCTTTCTAAACAGGTCTACTCCCTCCCTACCCCCCACCCCCGTATCATTTCTTTTCCACTACCTCTGGTGGGTGGTGGGCTACAAGGGAGGTTAAAGCGTTTAGAAGCTATCATTAAAAACAGGATTTGAAAAGGTTAAGGTTACTGAGGACTGAGACAAACCAGAGGACAGAATTCCAGGTCAGCTTTCCTTCTGAGGCACATGAAACACACTTCCAATTGCTGTTAGATCATGGGCCTGCCACTTTAAGACTGGTCACTCTAAACAGCTGGATCCCACAGCTGAAGAAGCCAGTCATGCCCCCCACCTCTGCCCCTCTCTTTCTGGGACAGAGAATCCAGAAATCATGTTTAGCTGTGACTCCCCAACCCTAAGTTTTTGGTACTGCCCAGTACCTGGCCACTCAAGCCCCTTGTCAAATAGTCTGTCCCAGACGAAATCACATGGTGTGGAACTTCCCACCACCTCCTGAAAGGGTATAAAATACTTTCCTCTGTTTGGGGGTTTCTCTGAAGGCTCTCCTCTGGGTTCCTTCACCCCTACCCCCATCACCCTCTCCATGGTGACTTTTACCTTAAGCTATCCCTCTTAATGAAGCCCCTCTTGAGGTTCTAAAAGGAAGCCTCTCTTTCTCATCAAGATTTTATGTTGTCACGATATACTATCCCTCTTTAATGCTCTCCCACCTTAAGGCCTCATCATGGCTCCCATGAGTACAATGCTCTCTCTCTTAAGAGGTAAAAAAAAATTACAAAGGGTAATTTTGTGTCAGCTTTCCCCAAACCAACCACTGTCACACTCATTCTATGACAATTGCCACCTCTCTTCTGTCAGAATATGGGCCTAATTTGGTTCACATCCTGCCCCTGGGTCCTTAAAGGCAATCCTATTCTCTTTCATTTGGAGTATGCATGTAACTAAGAAAATAGTAGGAAGTTTGGTAGAAACTCTGGGAAAGATGCTTGTCACCCTGTAAGGAAGAAATAAATTTCCCTTGGCTTCCTAGGGAACAGCTGTTCAAGAAAATGATGCCAAGAATTCTCCAGCCATCTTGCTCCACACTCTAGATGAAGTGACCTAGGTAGAAAATCAAGCCAAACCATCACAGAAGAGAGAGTGTGCCACATGTTCAGTCTGTCTTCATTTAGTAGCACATACTAAGGTAAATGTGCTGATGAGAGGCACATCCCCAAATGGGCTTCCTTCATTTAATCCAGTTTGTTTGGAATACAGATATCCAATATATCTATTGACAGCTTGCCACGTAGCCACCCTGGCTTCCTATCTCAGGGTCTTCTTGCTTTTGCCTCACAAATGTTGAGATGACAAGTGTGTACAGTCACAACCAGTTTAAGGTCTTTGAAAATCACTTCCCTTCTACGAAAACCACATTCGATTGGGCACAGGTGACCTGAGTTGATATATATCAATATATCTATTGACAATAGAATCATGTCCCAATAACATATGAAAATACCATAAGTTGACTTGCACTGGATTAACCCTTAACCTACAGAACACCCCAGGCAAGCAACACAAAGGAGTATAATTAATGTCTTGTCACCCTCATGACCTCCAAGTGCTGGTAGCTCCCTGCCAGTATCAGCTATGGGGGGTGGGGGGGATCAAAATTCAAAAAGTTTGAAGTTTATTTTGAACATTCAATCATTTTCACGCTCCTGTAAAGTGGAATAGTCATAAATCCAACCATGCTAAGTTGGGGGAGGTGGGGTTTGCACGTGCCAGCCACTGTGCCTTGTGATGTGGCATCTGGCCCAGCCAATGCTGAGTCCTGCTCAGAAAGCAAAGCCAGACCTTGTTTATGGCAAAACCATTTCTATCCGTCACATTTGCTTGAATGTGTTTTTGGTCATGTTTTTGAAACATTCAAGTATAGAATCAGTTTACAGGATCTCGTGCATTTCAACCATGATATTCCTATTCAATACTAGAGTTAATTTTTTTTAATGCATGTGGGTATTCACCTTTGAGTGTATATATGTATCCTAGCATGTGCAAATGCATGTGTGTGCTGGTGCATGTGCATGTGTGTGTGTGTGTATGTTGAGAGGCCAGAGGACAGCATCAGGAATCATTCTCAGACACCCATTCACCTCCTCTGAAATGAGGCTCTCTCTGGTCTGGACCTTACAATTAGACTGGTTACCTAGGCAGCCCCAAGGAGATTCCTATCTTTGCTTCCCCAGCCTTAGGGTTACAAGTGCTCCTTCACACCCGTTTTTGCATAGCTTCTACAGACTAAGCCCTTTCCTCATGCTTATGGGACAGGCAAGAGCTTGGCCAGCTGAGCCCCAGACCTCAGATCTGTTTTTTATAACATTTGGAAGAAAATATTCTGCACACAATTTCACAGACGTGACTTGTGGTTGGGTGACTTCCACCAGGTCATACCTGTAGTGTGTATGGCACTGAGACAACAACTCAGGTCACCTGTGCCCAATCGAATGTGGTTTTGGTAGAAGGGAAGTGATTGTCAAAGACCTTAAACTGGTTGTGACTGTATAAACTTGTCATCTCAACATTTGTGAGGCAAAAGCAAGAAGACCCTGAGATAGGAAGCCAGGGTGGCTACGTGGCAAGCTGTAGGCAGCATGAGCAATATATATAGTCAGACTCTGTCTCAGAAATAATTACTATACCTAGCCGACAGTGGCCATGCACTCCAATTCAAAGGAGCCCCAGTCTTGGGGGAAGAGGATCTGTACAGTCTTCATTACGGATGATGAATTCACCTTTGACTGAGCTCAGTGGAGAAAGGCATGCCTCAGAAGGCACAGCCCTGTGAGCAGCTGGGGGGAAGCCCTGACCAGTCTCACTTCCTTCCACCAACAGCTCTCTCCCGACATTCTTCTCAGCATTGTCTACACTTCCCTGTAACTCACTTATGAGTCAAGAGTAGGCAAGGCCAGCTGCAGACACGCTCTGTTGGCTCTCTGTGTGCTGCAGCCTCTGTGCAGGTCCCCAGCACAACACAGCTCTCCTCCAAGGCCCTAAGGAGGCCAGGCTTGCAGGCCAACAAGTCACAGGGGACCTCCAGAGCCACCTGTTATTGTGACCATATGCTGCCTAGTCAGTTTGTTTTGATCAGAGTTTCCAAAGAGGAAATAAAGCCTACTTTTTTTTTAAAGGTCACTTGTCCAGCCCCTTTAAATATTCAGGATTCATTGTTGTTAAATTCACTGGAGACATGAATGAACAACACATTGCCCACAGTCAGCGTGATCTCCTGGGTAGGGAGGGAACTTCTGGGTTTGTTGGCAACTTTTCCTGCTAGCTAGGACAAGATGTCAAATAGAGTGTCCACACCCAAGAGGAATGGCACAATAAAGCTTAAAAAATTAGTATTTACATTTTTAGGGAGTAAAATTATCATATGGGTACATAGGGTCCATGGGCTGTGGGCTGGAGATGCAAAGGCTTTCTGTGTAGTAAAAAATGAAATTAATATATATAATATGTATGACAGCTTACATAATATATATTTATATAAGATATGTAATATATTTTATAAATAATATATAAATTAATTTATATTTGTATAAAATATATTTATAATATATAATTTTTATATGATTGTAACTATATAATTTCTAATATATAGTTATATGATATATTATAATAATAATTTATAATATGTATTTTATATATCTAATTATAGAATCTACAGAGGTAATAAAGACAAAACACTGTCATAAAGGTGTGCCTACTCCCATAAAGTTTGTATCCTTCAGAAGGGAGACCCCACACTCAGCCTTGATTGGGAAGCTCGCCCCTAGGGCTAGGAGACCATAAATTTCTGTTGTTTCAACCACCCCATTAGTACTATTTATCACATAGTTTCCTGGAAACAGCTCGCCTCATTTAGATCTTCACATCAGAGGCTTCTTCAGTTTGGGTCTAGCTTTCTTCCTCCTCTTCCTCCTCCTCCTCTTTCTCCTCCTCCTCACCATCCAGACCTGCACTAATGTTCTGACCACCCAGTATCCCTTCCTCCATTACTCTATGGAATTACCTTGGTGATACGTCGCTCTTCTAATATTGATGTCTGTAAGTTTGATGTCTCCCTCACACTGTGGCAGAGAATAAGGTTTTTATCTGACCTAATCACAGTCATGGATATCAGTAGGAGTCAAATATTCATTTGTTGGATGAGAACACAAACAGAAAGGAATTAAGAAATTAAGAACAGCAACTCTCATTCATATTTTTTTCCAATGGGTTTACTCAGTAAATATTTTTTTAATAAATTTTTTCATATAATATATTCTGATCATGGTTCCCCACCCTCATCACCTCCCAGATCCTCAAACTCTGTGTCTTCTTTCTCTATCTCTTTAGAAACAAACCAGAATAAAACAAACAGGGGAAAAAGCACAAAACCCATAAATATAAAATTGGAAACCATGATAATAAGCAAAGGCTTGTTTTTTTAAAAAAAATCCCAAACTATACATTATAAAACAAAAAACCTTCAATTCCACCATTAGCTTTGTTTGTGTTGGCCCTCTACTAGCTGAGTCCCTCATGGAGCCTGCCCTTCAGTGTGGTTTGTGCATCCAGAAAGACAAACCACTCTGGAGAAAACTAACCTATCATTGGAGAGAACTAATTTTCCTTTGCGAATGATTCTCAAACAGAGAAAACTTCTGGGTTAGGAATAGAGGCCTGTGTCCATACCTCTTCTCAGTGCTGGCACACATCTGGCTTAAACCCGTGCAACCCCTGTGCATGCTGCTACAGTCTCTATGACTTCTTATGTGTATCAGTTCTCTTGTGTCTGGAAAGCAATGTTTCTTTGTTGTCTTGCACCCTCACTGGGTCTTCCTCCTCCCTTTCCTTCTTCTCTTCTTCCTCCTCCTCCTCCTTCTCTTCCTCCTCTTTCTTTTAAATTTATTCTTATATCATGTATTACATCCCAACAGCAGTTTTCCCTCCCTCTCCTCCCCCTCAGCCCCCCTTTTCTCCCATTTGCCTCCCCTCAGAAAAAAAAAAAAAAAAAAAAAAAAAAAAAAAAAAAACAGTCCTCCCAGGGGCATCAGTCAAGCATAGCATAAGAAGCTACAAAAGACCAAGCACAAACCATCACATCAAAGCTGGACAGGGCAACCCTGTAGGAGGAAAAGGGTCCCAAAGGCAGGCAAAAGAGTCAGAGACAGTTCCCACTCCTACTATTCGGATTTCTGCAAGAACAACAAGCTACTCAGCCATACATATATGCAGAGGACCTAGATCAGACCCCTACAGGCTCCCTGATCTCTGCAAGTTCCCCTGAGTCCCAGTCAGTTGATTCTGTAGGCCATGATCTCCTGGTATGTCCTTGACCACACTGGTTCTTCCAGTCCTTCCTCCCCCTCTCCCCTGCAGGATTCCCTGAGCTCTGCCTTAATGTTGGGTTCTGGGACTCAGCATCTGTTCCCATCAGTTGCTGGATGAAGTCTCTCTGATGATGATTCTGCTAGGCTCCAGTCCAAGCACTCTGTGGAGGCAGGACAAACTGTAGGTTGAAGGTTTTGTACCTGCATTGGTGTACAAATCTCTCCACTTGAGACTTTCCGTAGTTTCAGAAGATGGCCGATTCAGATCCCATATCCCCATTACTAGGAATCTTTGCTAGGGTTACTCTTGTAGATTCTGTAACCTAGATGTCCCTCAACTGAAGAATGGATAAGGGAGATGTAGTGCATTTGCAAAATGAAGTATTACTCAGCTGTTAAAAACAATGACATCTTGAAATTTGCAGACAAATAGATGGAAGGAGAAAAAAAAATCATCTTGAGTGAATATAGTGGTTTGAATATGCTTGGCTAAGGGAGTGGCACTATTAGGAGGTGTGACATTGTTGAGTAGGTGTGGCCTTGTTGAAGGAAGTGTGTTACTGTGGGGGTGGGCTTTGAGACCTTCCACTTAGCTTCCTGGAAGTCCATCTTCTCCTGAATGCCTTCAGATCAAGATGGAAAATTCTCAGCTCCTTCTTCAGCATCATGCCTACCTGGACACTGCCATGCTTCCTGCCTTGATGATGATAGACTGAACCTCTGCACCTGTAAGCCAGCTCCAATTAAATATTGTCCTTTATAAGAGTTGCCTTCGGTGTCTCTTCACCACAATGGAAACCCTAAGACAGTGAGGTAACGCAGACTCAGAAAGACCAACATGGTATGTTGGTATGGATGGTCCTGGTAGTTTTTGTTCTGATGTTAACTCAGCTCTCCTGGGAGTGGCTGTGGACAGTACTCAAGGACTGTGAACCATCCACTAATAAATAAAGGAGCCAATCACTGGGTGAGTAGGAGGCGGGACGTCCGGGTTGCATGGATGAAGGGGAGAATAAAAAACTGATCTATGTGTCTAGCAGAATGTCTTTAGGAGTCAGTTTCTTGCTATATTCCTTTAGTAGAACCAACAGTATTTGCTTTTCCTCTAGGTCCCTGGCCTGTCTAGTCTCAGCTTCTTAGCTACTGGAACAGTGTCAAGCATGGGTTCCATCTCCTGGAGTGAAATTAAAATCTAATCTGATAATGTTTGGTTACTTCTGTAATGTTTGTGCCACCATTGCGCCAGCATGCCAGGCAGGCAGGTTTCCATTGCGGATCAAAGGGTTTTGTGGCTGGGTTGCAGGGTACCTTCCAGTAACATTCACACTCGTCAGTAGGGTTGAAGGCACTAAGCTGACACTAGTTCGACTTTTCCATGTTCAATAAGATATGTAGGTGTTGTCTTCAGCAATAGGGCCTTACCATCCAACCAATAACTTTAGCAATATCCTGAGTTGTTTGGGGATTTCCATGGGGTTCATTTGGCCAACAACTCAATAATATATAATCCATTTCTGGCACTGGAGATTTCACTGAGAGATGTTTTTCTCTCCCCTATTGTTTGGTGATCCCATTTAGATTTCTTTTGTATATGAATATATTTTAAGAAGCTTGTACTATAGTAAATTTCCTTATGACCCCTCAAACAGCCCTTAGTGTTAGTTGTCCCTCCCAGTACCCAATCCGTTACCCACGCTTCCTTACCTCCCCCACTACATCCTAGGCTCCCCTCCACATCTTTCTATAACTGGAAATATACTCTATTTCCCTTCCCTGAGCTCTAGACCTTTATGCCTAACCTCTGTAGCACGCCTATTGAAGGTTTAAAAGCTAACATCCACACAAGAGAGGATTTATACCATGTTTGTCTTTTGGGGGTCTGTTTTACCTTGGGATAATTCTTTTTCCTAGCTTCATCCATTTATTTACCTGAGTGTGTCATTATTTCATTTCTTTTAACAGCTGAGTAATATTCCATTCTATAAACGTACCACATTTTCATTATTCATTTATCTGTTGATAGATATCTAGGCTGTTTCCAATTTTTGGCTTTTGTCTATAGAGCAGCAATAAAAATGAATGAGCATTTGTCTCTGTAGTAGGATATAGGAGGAGCTCAAGTCGGAGGAGTAAGGAGAGGAAGAGGAGAAGGAAGAGGAGGAGCTAGGGGAGAGAGACCTGAGAGAGGGTCTCTGAGAACATGGAAGTGGATGTGCCCATGTGTCTAGCAGTCAAAGGTAGTTGGTATATCTAGGTTGGGTATTGGGTTACACCTCTAATTGTATGGGCATATTGTTATTGAGCATTCCCAAGCATATAAAGCCTTTGATTAATGTTTAAGCATTAGAGTCTCATTTTCCTACTGGGCCCGTTGGATGGCCGGATGGTCTGAGCAATGCCCAGCACTTCGGAGACAGCATGGAAGATTGACAGAGCCATCTCCCATGCTGCCGTCTCTTGGGTGGCAGGGCCGGTGTCTCTGGCCATCTGAGCAAACTGCCTGAGCTGAGCAGAGGCAGTATTCCCACCACTGCTCATGGCTGCTGGCCTAGGCTAGTTGGGAACGTGGTGGCTGATTAAGAAAAGCCAGATTGAATGCAGCCTTTCTTAAATATCTCCTACAACAGTAGGATGTAAAGTCCTTTGGGTATATGTTCAAGAATGGTATAGCTGGACCTGGAAGAAGATCTATTCCCAGCTTCCTACACAGTAAATCTTTATTAAGATTATATATGATGCTGAACGTGATGGCAAATGCCTTTAATCTCAGCACTTGAGAGGCAGAGCCCCATGGGTCTCTGTAAGTTCAAAGTTTAGTCTACCTGGTCTACATACTGAGTTCCAGGGCAGTTAAGACTACAAAGAGACACCCTGTCTCAAACAAACAAATATTACATGCGATACTCAGTTGGTAAGGTACTTGCCTTGCAAGGATGAGGACCTGAGTTCAATTCCAAGAACAAAGGGAAAATGCTGGGTGTGGACAGATGGCAGCTGTACCAAATCTCTCTGGATATGTACCATTCTCTCCCTTCACCATGAAGCTTCTTTGTGCAGCAGAGACTATAGCAATCCACAACTGGACAAAAGGCAGAGAGGAAGTAACTGTGGGGAGCCCAGACCCAATTAGGACATTTATAACACAACTGCTATACCCAATGCTCAAATAACATAAAGGAAAGAGGCAGAAAGACCGTGGGAGCCAGACGACCAGACAACTGCTACGAGATAGTGTCTGTCAGACATGACAGGGATGCTGCACCCATGAGCTCTCAACAATGGCTGCCCACATTAGATGTATACAAGAGCACACCAGGAAATATCCCAACATGGATGGGTAAATTTAACAAGGCCCAAGTCCTCAATGAAGACCTGCAGGCAAGCAATGTCTACTGAGGAAGGAGAATCAGTTTTCTCCAGTAGTGTGTTTGTATGTGTGTGTGTGTGTGTGTGTGTGTGTGTGTGTGTGTGTGTGTGTTATGTACACACACATGCATGCACAACAATAATTAATTATAGAAGAGGTCATGAATTTGAGAGAGAGAGTTAGGAAAACTGAAGGAGTCAGAGAGATGGACAGATGAAAACAATTTATACAGTATACTCACGCATGAAATTCTCAAAAAACAAAATTTTAAAATTTTGTAAAGCATTGGAAATGTAGTGGGAAACAGACTGATATTTAAGTAGAGTCAGAGTTACAAGGTCAGACACGCCCTGGAATAGTCAGTGGTTTCTTCTCTTTTTTGAGTTCTCTAGAGAAGGTTGAATGCAGACTAGAAAGACCCCAAGTAACGTTTGAGGCCAAGTGACTAACTGCCTACCTGAGAAACTACATAGGGGTCAGGGTGGGGGGCGCTGGGCTCTGGAGAGAGACATCTGAGTTCCAACTCCAACTCTACTGTCAACAATTAGCTCCTTAATCAGCTGTGAAATCTGTACCAAGCAGTTCATTCTGAGAGGCAGCTAAAATGTGGAGAGCTGCAAATAAAAGTCTGAGGATGGCCGGAGAGGAAGTACCTTCTGGTGGGAGGCAGAGCTAAAGGGTAAAAGGAAACTAAAATAATATTCTTTATTCACGAGAATAAAAGCTGAAATGCCAAGAAGGAAGGAAGAAAGAAAGAAAGAGAGAGAGAGAGAGAGAGAGAGAGAGAGAGAGAGAGAGAGAGAGAGA
>JANHMN010000001.1:94920023-94951267 GCA_030674055.1 Rhabdomys pumilio
AGAGAGAGAGAGAGAGAGAGAGAGAGAGAGAGAGAGAGAGAGAGAGAAAGAAGCAAGCAAGCTAGCTAGCTGTTTGGGTGTAGTGACACATACAATACTTATAAGGCCAGTGCAGGAAAACAAAAATGGGAAGAGTCCTGGGCCTCACTGGCCAATCAGTCTAACCAAATTGACAACCTCAGGTACCAGCAGGAGAGACCTTGTCTGAAGAAATAAGGTGGATAATTCCTGAGGAATGACAACTAAAATTGACCTCAGACCTCCCACACACATACATGCTCACATACATAAAGTAACTAATTAGTCGATTCATTAAACTCACTGATGTCTAGAAGACTAGAAGAATTCAAAAGAAATTGAGGGCCCCTCCTCCACCCTTCACCTGTCAGGATACAGAACAAAAATCCTAACATGAACGAATTAGAACCTAAACTGTGCTTTTGAAACTATGTCCAAACTCCAAATCCCTAAATCTTGAAAGCTCCCGAGAGAGCTGTGGCCGCCTCCTGTGCCCTCTATGTGCCTGCCCCCTGTGCCCCAGTTCCCCTGCCTCCAGAGGAGAAGATACAGTCAGGAACAGACTGATTTGAAAGTAAAGCAAACATTTGCAGTAACACCTTGTTATCTTGTGCTTCTCTACCTGGATTAGCCTCTGAACAGTGGCTAAAGGTTGATGTTTCCTGCGGTTTAAAACCTCCCCTTCACTCCATGGGCCTGCCCAGGTACAAGAACCCCTCTCTACGGGGCTATCTCATACTACAGCAGGGAAGAGGTATTACCTTGTGCATCTTTCTCATTCAAATCTTTGGTCCTGAGCTAAGAAAATGCTTTGTATCAGAAGACTGCATGGATTCTGTCACGGCTCACCTGCTCACCAGCTGGGTAAATTTGCACAAGTTTTCGAAACAGTCTGTTACCCTCATTAGACACGGCCGCTTTGTACCTGGCAGTATTGCCAGAACCAGGAGCACATGGGAAAACACTGTAAAGAACCTTTACATAAATATCAGATGTCTTTATATAAATATTAGTTAAATGTCAATTGAGTACAGGTCTTTCAGCTGTATATACGTAATGGGCATCTCTCACAGTCAGAGGAGAGCATGTTACTCACAGCTTATGGAGGCAAGAAGGCTTTGCCTCTTCGTTGATGGTCCACAGGTTGTCTAAGCAATTCAGACAGGAGATAAAGAACTGATGGCCCAAGTCTGAAGCAGAAGGTGTGGTGAGGGATCTTAGAAGAGGCTGAAGAAGTTAAGGTGAACCACGTCATAAGCGTAATTCTGGGATAGTACTATCACACCGTCTAAAAAGTAGACGTATAACCCAAGTGCTTGGAGCTACTAAGATCATAATGTGATCTGGATTTAACTGCTGTACCTGAAAATGAAGGGACCCTTTCCCATGTAGAATGCTGACTCAAGTGTGGCCGATAAATCCAAGAGGAGAAACCCAACCTCTAAAGAAGCCTTGGATGCCAGGAAGTTAAGAAAGGTCCCTGATGGACTCCCTAAGGAGTACCACAGACAGTAGAGCTGGGAAACAGCAGTACACAGCTTGCAGTGTGCATCATGCCAAGTAACAGTGCCTTTAAAATGTTGCCTTGTGGTCTCACATCCATGGCCTCCACCTACGAGCTGGTATGCTTTTAGGCTTGTGTGTACTTTGCAACCCTGGTCTTCTCACAGTTCAAGACGCTAACTTTCTGGGGAAAAAAAATGCCTACAACATGATCTGTTATTAACAAGAGGGCTCAATTAAAGAGCATGCCAAACTCCTTCCTGTGCTGGCTTCGGGCCTCTCTGTCTGGGAGCGGGAAGTCCCATCTTTGATGTAGGAAGACCTCACCAAGCTCACTTTAGTTCACCACCCATGTGGTGGTTCACAACCATCTGTAACTTAAGTGCCAGCTCCGACACTCTCTTCTGACCTCCACAGGCACCAGTCAAATTCATAGTACAAGCAAGGCACTCATCCACATAAAATAGAAATAAGGTTTTATTTTAAAGTAAAGCAACCTAGTTCCAACAGACGACACAAAGGTCTTTCTGTAGCACCATCTTTCCCTGTTTACGTGATGACAAGCCATCACCGGATAGTCATGATGGCAAGCTGAACTATCTGACTCACATAGTTGCAAAGATTTCTGTGCTTGCTCTAATTTGGGACCATTTTCTGGCCCAGTTACCCATTTATAGAGGGTACCATTCACAGTACGTGGAAACACTTTTACTAGCTAGTTTTATAAAGCTTGCAACACAATGGCACACATTCAGAAGCCCCTAAATTGCAACAGTCAAGAAACAGCCAAGCTTCTCTTCTGAAGGTCTTGTGGTCCTGAGTGATCCCCCAGGCTGCCAGGTAGATATCTACGATAACAACCAGGCCATTACTGAACAGACTTCCCAGTGCTCAGCGGTCACGGGCGGCTCTCCGCACACCTATACCTGTTTCTCCTTTACAAACAAAACAATGACCTCTTCCAGCTTCATTCTTGCATTACTAGGTAGGATGGAAATGACATCCTAATTCTCTTCTGATTATGAAAATGCCACGGCACACCGTTACTGTCATTGCTATCACACAGTCCTGGGACTAACAAATTATATACAAATAATCAGGTATTTCCCAATGCTACTGCCCAGTGCTTACTTCCCAGGTATCATTAGAAAATAGTTGTGATATTAAAATAAAATTAATCTCACAGGGAAGCAACAAGATACCAGGTTGAAGGAGACTTTTGTGGGGGTGGGGGAAAGCAATTTACTCAGTGGGCTCCCACTGCTCATCACATTACTCAGTGGGTTCCCATTGCTCATCACAGTGATACTGTGTTGGGCTTGTCGGCACCTGCCTGTAAACCTAGCACTCAGGAAGCTGAGCCAGGGAGATCTCAAGTTCAAGAACAACCTGTTTCACAAATCAGGACCCTATCTCAAAACAAACAAACAAACAAAAACAAATCAAAGCAAAACAAAACACACACAGTAACATCCTGACCTCGTGGACCATGCTTTAATCCCATCACTCAGCACTCAAGAGGCAGGGAAAGGCGGCTGCTATGAGTTCAAGGCAAGCCTTGTCTGCATGTTGAGTTCTAGGCCAGTCAGAGGTACAAAGACAGACCTCCATCTCAAAAAGAAGAAAAAAAAAAAAAGGTTTGGTTCAATGTCTCAGTGGGTATGGGAATTTACTGTCCCATTGAAGTGTTGGGTGACAAAACTTTCTGAGAAGATGGAGCACGCATGTCTATTGACCCCAGATAGGGCTCCTACTACAGACTAAAGTAAGGATATCACCAAAGTCTAACTTGGTGAACCAGTAAGTTTTACTGGAGTTACTTATAAGAGTATAGGTGAGAGGTTACTTATTGGAACAGAAATGACTCAAAGACAGCTGTATCACCAAAACCCACCCCAGCATGAGTAACAACTCACAAAGCTGGAAATGTGGCACAGCCTTACAGGCAGCTGGACAAGTTGGACAGTGTCTTACCCAGGTACCTGAACTGGTCTAAGTTTCTTCTAGGCTTCTGGTCTAGTCTTGGAGTCTTCTTTGTAGCTCAGCTTCCTTCTGCCTAACAGGGGCACTCTCAGCTTTTATTGCTTAGTCTAGCAAGGAGTAGCTTATTGAATCTGGTCAGTTTCAGGGACTTCCTGAATCCATTTTGAGTTTTGTATCTTCTTTCTCAAGATGCTTCCTACAAAATGGAATGTTTTAATCTTGAAGGGAGCTTTTACACACAACATGAAGGTAGGTCAGAGAATAAATGAAATCAGTCAAAATATATTATCCTGGATTTCTTATTTCTTCCAGTGTGGATGTGAGAAATTAAAATAATAAAAAGTTAGATAATGAAGTGACTAAATTAAGAATAAAAGAACCTTTACTGATTGTCCATGCTATAGTGGATGACTCTACGCTTATGTGCATATATGTGCAGAGGCCATGGAGGAGTGCTGCCTACTGGCTTGCTCCTCGTGGCTTGCTCAACCTGCTCTCTTATAGAGAACCCAGAACCACCAGACCAGGGGTGGCCCCATCCACAATGAGCTGGGCCCTCCCCACCAATCACAAATCAAGAAAATGCCCTACAAAAGGCTTGCCTGCATCTGGATCTCATGGAGGCATTTTCTTAACTTGAGGTTCCTCCTATCAGATGACTATAATTTGTGTCAAATTGATATGAAACTCTCTAGCACAATTAACCCCTTGTCAATGTGACACACAAACATATCACCATTAAGCCACAAACCTCTTTTCATTCATCCCTAAGATCTCACATTAAAAATATAAATAACTTTAAAAATCCCAGTCTTTACAAATTCGAACACATTAAAAGTTCAGTCCCTTTATAATAGCCAATCCTTAAAAATCCATAATCCCTTTTAAACTCTCAACTGTGTGTTCCTGTAAAAAATAAACATTAAGTCAAATATCTTCTTACTTTGAAAAGGAAGAACCAGGGCACAGTCACAATCAGATCAAAGAAAGTCAACAGTCTCTCCAACTCCCTCCATTTTCTTTTTCTTTTTTTTTTTCTTTTTCTTTTTTTTTTTTTTCAGTTTTTCGAGACAGGGTTTCTCTGTATAGCCCTGTCCTGGAACTCACTCTGTAGACCAGGCTCGCTTCGAACTCAGAAATCCGCCTGCCTCTGCCTCCCAAGTGCTGGGATCAAAGGTGTGCGCCACCACCACCCGGCTCCCTCCATTTTCTTATACTCTCTGTGAAATTCATGACATCATCTTCTGTAATTATTGTTGTGTATGCATGTGCACACACACACACACACACACACACACTTCTTGTCTTCCCCAGAGCTACTCTTCCATTTCCTTTCAGAAAAGAGAAGATCTCCCAGGGTTATCAACAAAATATAGCATAACTAGTTATAAGACTAGGCATAAACCCTCATATTAAGGCTAGATGAGACAACCCAGTAGGAGGAAAAGGGTCCCAAGAGCAGGCAAGAGTCAAAGACACCTCCACACACTCCCACAGTTAGGAGTCCCACAGAACAGCAAGCTACACAACCATAGTATGTATGCAGAGAACCCAACCCAGGTCTGAACCAGGCAGGCTCCCTGATTGCCACTTCAGTCTCTCTGAGTCCCTGTGAGCCCTGCTCCCACAAATTCTGTACCACTATTCACCCAGCACATCTTCATGTCCCACCACTGGAAGCCTTGCCTGGTTACAGAAGAGAGCCACTTCAGGCTCCATATCCCCCATGACTAGGAGCCTTCACTAGGGTCACCCTCGTAGATTCCAGGGAGTTTCCACTGCACTAGGTTTCTACATTGTCCGCAAATGCCACCCAATTCCTGTAGTCTCTCCTAGTACTCTCTCCCTCTATCCCTTCCCCTACCTCTTGCTTAGTCCCTCCTGGTCCTATTCCCACCCGCCCCCAGTTTACTCACAAAGTCTATTCTATTTCCCCTTCCCCAAAATACCTATTCATTCTCCTTAGAGCTGTCCTTGTTATCATCTCTGAGGTTTTGGATTGTAGCTAACATTCACTTATAAGTGAATTCATGCCTGTTTGTCTCTCCGGATCTGGGTTACCTCACTCAGGATGATCTTTTCTCGTTCCGTCCATTTGCTGGCAAATTTCATAATGTCCTTATTTTTAATAGCTAAGTAATATTCCATTGCATAGACTTACCATGTTTTCTTTATCCATTCTTCAGTCAAGGGACATCTAGGTTGTTCCCAGTTTCTGGCTATTACAAATAAAACTGCTATGAACACAGTTGAGCAAGAATCCTTGTGGTAAGATGGATCATCCTTTGGTATAATCAATTCCCAATTTTCTGAGAAACTGCCATATGGATTCCAAGGTGGCTGTACAAGTTTACACTCCTACCGGCAATAGAGGAGTGTTCCCCTTGCCTCCTCACCAGCAGAAGCTGTTGCTTGCTACAGCCAAATCTTTGGCTTTTTTTTTTTTTTCTCAATTGAGGCTCTCTCTTTTCAGATACCTCTAGCTTATGTCAAGTTGACAGAAAACTCTCTGGCACACCAAATTTCATAGTCATATTATATACATGCTCATGTATTTATTGGGTATGTACATACATAAATAATCAACACAATACTAAGCAAAATAGAAGAAGAACAAGGTAAAGTTTCCTTCTGATATATAATTAATTGTCTGTGTAAAACCAAGCCAGATGGGCATCTGTATACATGAAGAAAGCATAAACTTAGGAGCTCCTGTTTTCTTATGTATCCATTCCTTTTCTTGCTTTTGGTTCTTGTTGAGATGGGGTTTCACGATACAGCCCAAGCAATCTTCCTGCTCCAGCCTTCCAACTGCTGGAATTACAAATGTAACCCAGCTTTCTGCATAGATATGCAAACTTACATGCAAATTGGAAAACATAATGAAAATATATAGTTCTGTATAAATTACCTTAGTGAGAACTACAAAGCATATAAGAAAAGCCTACCTTAAAAAGGACAAACCAAGAAAGATAAACAGCCATGTCAAGGCTTAACAGATATCAGTTCATCCCCAAAAGACCTATGTTCAAAGAACTTCCAAACCAACATGCGAACAGCTCATAAACAATTTTCACATTCTCAGAAATACTGGCTTAGAGAATTCAAGATCCCAACTCAGGTAGAAGCCCAGAACTTCAGTCTCGTTGTGAATCATTTTGTGAGCTCAACACTTGAGCAAACAGTAGTTACCAACACTGGAGAGAAGAGTACAGTGCATGCCCCCCTAACCTAGCCAATTTCAGAGGCCCTGGCAGGCACTCAAGTGTGCCACCATAATCAGAGCAGCTGGTGCTAGCTGGGAGCAGCTGTGGGGAGCAGAGGCTGAGCTGGGCAAGCCCTCTACAGCTACACTGTAGCTTCATAACAGAGCAACAGCTAACCTCACTGGAAAGTGAACACCTCCAGTCTGAGGCATCCCAAAAGAGAAAGGAACCTAGAGCCAAAGGATACTGTTAACAGACACCTGAGAAAGAGAGTCGTGATCTGCTGTCCACACAAAGGGAGGGCTTAGTCTCGACTCTCAAATGATGAATGGCCAGTGCAGTGGTAATTCCCACACTTTCAGAGAAGGTGACTGGAAGCACTGGCTCCTATTCCCTCAAACACAGCCATTAATGTGACTGACACACAGGCCAACAAGTTTCCTCACCATATCTACAGAGCCAATGTGTATGACAAGCTGTAGAAACAGCAGGGGCCAGCTGAGTCAAAAGAGGCACATAAGGGGCTTCCCCACAGGTGCCCTTGGCCGGGCAGCTGCTCTCCTGGGGTGCTTAGACACCTTTGGTAGATGTACAAAACCACACTCTTTTCTCCCAGGCATGAAGAGCATCCAGGAAGGGAGCAAGGGCTGTTGTCTCTGCCTCATTGCTGAGTCCTTCCCCCTGCATCCTATGACCCTATATGTCAACTTCAATCAAAGTTTGGCTTTTTCTCCCCATCCTTCTCGAATTCTTTTTATTTCCATACCTAGATCAAATGTGCATTTCTTTTCTGTGAGAGAAGTATTCTCCAACATTCTTCTTCTCTCCTTAAAGACTATGTGGAGAAGAGAAGTTATTACTCTGGCCGCCATACCCCCAGCCTTTCGCTTGTATTGCCAACAGGGTATGTGCTACATGTTGTCTTTTATTCTGGTTTGTTGAAGAGTCTGTAGAGTGTGGATTCTCTTTCCTGTGGCATCTGGGGCCCTAGGGTACTGTATTATCAGAATGCTCAGTAATATTTTAAAGTGGTTTCTTCTCTGCCTATAAGATGTACAGGACATCAAAGTACCTTGAAATCTCTTTTGAATCCTTGGGATGCAAAGCAATTTACCTTAGTTAGTATTACTATTGCTGCGATGAAACAAAGCAAGTTGGGGAGGAAAGGGTTTGTTTGGCTTACATTTCCACATCATAGTCCATCACTGAAAGAAGTCAGGACAGGGACTCAAACAGGGCTGGAACCTGGAGGCAGGAGCTGATACAGAAAGCATGGAGGGGTGCTGCTTACTGGCTTGCTCCTTATGGTTTGCTCAGTCTGCTTTCTTATAGAATCCAATACCACCAATCCATGGATGGCATCACCTACAATGGGCTGGAGCCTCTCCCATCAATCACTAAGTTTAAAAAAATAAAAAAATGCCCTACAGCTGGATCTCATGAGACATTTTCTCAATTGAGGATCCTTCTTTTCTGATGACTCTTGTGTCAAGTTGACATAAACCAACACAGTAATTAAGTTCATATATATCGGAGGCTGGAATGAAGCCTTAGCCTTCTGGATTCCTGGAGTGAAGCCTCAGCCTTCTAGATTCCTGGGCTGGGCTGAATTTGATGTCTTGGATTCTTGCAAAAATATTCCAGCAGCTTGAACAATTCTGTGCTCATTGTAAACAGTTGCCAGAGCCTGGCTTAACTTAATTTTTCGCTGACAATATAATCTTCACACAAAATGCTTCAATGTTTCACACTTGCCAGTGTTTGAATGTGGATTTGTTTCACACTTTTGGTTATATTTTCTTCTAGAGGCTTAGTTTGGCAAATCCTGCTATCTCCTTCACAAGTGCTATTTTTGCCAATTTAAAAAAAAAAAATTAAGCCAGAATTTCTTCCTACAGATACACACACATGCACACACACACACACACACACACACACACACACATACACACACAGAGAGAGAGAGAGACAGAGACAGAGACAGAGAGACAGAAACAGACAGACAGACAGACAGACAGACAGACAGACAGACAGACAGAGACTACAAACTGCTTGCATAACCCAATTCGGAGTCTCACTATTCATGGTGCAGGAAGAGAGGTTAATGGACGAGTTAGCTTCCCTCATCTTCTTTAGGACAATCAGCCTAAGAAACACAAGACACACAAAGCAGTTTCCTTATCCCTACCAGGATCTGGTAGTCCCTTGCAAGAACCCAGTCATGTGGTTGGAATATGGAGTGACTTCCATTTGTGTGGAAATACTTGCTTTCCAGCGATAACACTTGCAAGGCTGTGAAATTCTCAGGAGGCAGAGAAGTTTCTAACTGAAGACATGAAACTTGAGGATTCATAACTCAGCTTCACTTTCTTTCTGCTCTCCCATTTCTTTCCCCTTACCCCTTTAAAGTGTAAATCAATAAACAACAAAGTCATAAATCTTAATGGACTAATTTCTCAAACACAGGACACCCCAGGTTCCCTTCTGTAGTCATTATATATTGTCAAGTAAATGCTACGTCCTTTATCCTTGAGTCCCCAGTGGGAGGATACAGGATGCTCAATGAAGGATCTGCCCCACATCTGGACCCAAGTTGTCCTAGTAATGACAACCAAGCCAAGCTTGAAAAAGTCATTTGCCCATTCCCCAGGAAGCCTGAGTTTTCTGGACAAGTCCTTGCTCAGCAGTGACCAGGAGGACTCCAAAGACCCCTGGCAAACTGACTTAGCATGGGAGGCAGAGCCCTACTGTGTTTAAATGTAATTTATTAGGCTTAGCTTTTGTTCTATTTACTTTTCTGGTACTGTAATAAACTCTATAAGCAAAGCACCTTGGGGAGGGAAGGATTTATTCCATCCATACTTTATAGTCACTATCAAGGGAGGGCAGGGCAGGAAGTCAAGGCAGCAACTGCAGCAGAGATCGTGGGGGAATGCTGTTCATTGGTTTGCTTCCCTTGGCCTCCTCAGCTCGCTCTTTTGTATAATTGCCCCTAAGGATGACACTGTCCAGAGGGGGCTGGGCCCTCAACATCAGTCATTCATCAAGAAAATACCCCCCAGGAGGCATGCCTACATGCCAGTCTGATAGAGGCAATTCCTCAGCTGAGGTTTTCTCTCACCAGGTGATTTATTTGTGTCATTAACAAAAAACTAGCCAATATGTTTTTCTTTTGAAATTTAGTATATATTAATTGGACAAAAAATGGATTATGTTGTGAGATAGATAGATAGATAGATAGATAGATAGATAGATAGATAGATAGATCTGCTTGTAGTAAAGCATACAAATAAGACATTTTAGTAAACATATATGTGAATAATAACCACACCAGAGATACCCATGTCCTAATCCTTGGAACCAAGAATTACCTTACATGGGCAAAAAGGACTGAGTTAATGATCTTGAAATAGGGTGATTTTCCTGGATGATTAACAAACTTCTAATGTAGCCAGGCACAGTGGCATCCATTTATAGCCCCAGCTACTCAAATGACTGTCCAATATATGGCCACATTTCCTTATGAAATCCCATGTAAAAATAGAGAGGACACATGGAAGTTAAAGAGGAGGCACCTATGAACCAAGCAAGTTTACAAATCCTGTCCACAAGCAACCAGAGCTGGGAACAGTCAAGGTAGGATTCTCCATTGAAACTTCAGCATGAGGTTCTTGTCTCTTTAACCTCAGACTTCCAGCCTCCAGATGTTGAAGGCAATGCCCTTCTGTTGCTTTAAGGCACTCAGCTTGCAATACTTCCTCACTGAGACCCAAGGAAACTGATAGAGGGGACGGACACACACTTTCTAGGTGGATCACACTCAAGTGTTTAGGGAACACTTTATGAGTGACTTTATCAGTGCGGGAGTATCGTTTACCTCTTCCCCACAGCAGAGTGAGAATTGCAAAGTGCGTTCCTTTACCAACACCAGTTAGGACTACCAGTCCCCTTGATCCCACTCTTTTAAATAGGGGCACATTTGTATAGCTGGGGGGTTTAATTGCGTGACTAATCACATTGAACATCCTATTTATTGGAGAGTCTATTAAAATCTTTGGGTCATTTTAAGTGATGAGTTCATTGTATATTGTGGATACAAATCCTATGGTAACTATATGCTTTGTAAATGTGTTCTTCTAGTCTGTGCTCTGCCCCTTCCTTCTCTAAACATCTCTCAAAGAGAAGCTGTTTGTCTGGTGACTTCAGAGGTAAGAGCTTTCTAAGTGCTCCATTGGCTACGGTTTGGTGTGAGACTCTCCTCCAGCCTGGTTGAGAGGAGCAGGCACTCCCAGCACTGCATGGATAAGGTTATTTCATGTTGTTCTTTCGCTGGTTTGTGTAGACTCCTCACAGACTGGTGCTAAGTGGCACTCTGCCACATCCATGAGAGCACTCTGAGGCATATGACCAAGGCTCTCTGTGTTTGCAGCCCTCTCCCTCGAAGCTCTCTGGCCTGTGAAGTGCATAGCTCTGTAGCATCAATCTTCCTGGACAGTCACCTTGGGAAGACACCACCTGAGTTCCCCATCCCTGCACTGTTTTTTTTTAGTTTTGGTTTTGGTTTTCCAAGACAGGGTTTCTCTGTGTAGTCCTGGCTGTCCTGGAACTCACTCTGTAGACCAGGCTGGCCTCGAACTCAGAAATCCACCTGCCTCTGCCTCCCAAGTGCTGGGATTAAAGGCGTGCGCCACCACCGCCCGGCTGCACTGTAGTCTTATACCTCTGCAACAGGTCAGGATCTGGGCTCATCTCCTTCCCATCTCATAAGGATCTCTGTATTTCATTGCCCAATATCCAGGGTCTTGTGATTTTTTTTCCTCCCTCTTATCCAGTGTTTTAGTGCTTTTAGGTAAAACAGTAAATAGGACTTGCTTTCTCCATCTTAAGAGAAAGCACACATTCTTCCTTGGCACATCTTGATACAGACCTATCACACAAGGTCAAAGGGGCAGAACCAGGCTTTGCTAGAGCAAGCAGAGAGTATAGCTCTCACGCTGCCAATCCCCATCCCCAGAATGTGGGAATAACTGTGATAGTGTTCTCGGTTGGATAGTTTATTCTAATGCAGAACATGCGACTATAAACAGCCCTGTCATCTAATGAGGGCAGAGTGCCAGTCATCCACCATCTCTCTGATAGTTTGCTTCAGAACGGCAAATGTCCAGGAAGTGGGTGAGGAAGCTCAGGTCATTAAACTTTGAGAACTACTATTCCAGTTGAAATTTGACAAGGAGGACACACCTCTCATCCTTCTGGGCCTCAGCCAGGGTGGAAGGGGCATGTGGGCACTGTGTTCAGACCATGTTCACTCTGGGTTACTAGGGATCCCCACAGTTTCAATGGGGCTCAGTCTGCACAATGAGCCCTTTGCACTTGAGGAAAATGGAGAGGACTTAAAGGGAGTCTGAGAACACACACACACACACACACACACACTCCTGCTTCCACCCCCAAGAGCCAGTTCTCTTGTTGGATGGTCTCCCAGAGGGGACACCATTGCTGTTCGTCTCTTCCCTGATATTTCATTAGCCAGGGAAAGCTAAGCTCACCCCACAGGAAGGAAGATGGGAATGTTACCACACCAAGATAGACTTGGTCACAAACCATTGTGTTTCTGGATCCCACTCAGTTTCCAGGGAGAACCATTTACAAGCTATTGTCTGTTCTTAGGGTCTACTCATTTCCCCTAAAAATCACTTCCCCTCTAAGAATAACTGCAGCACCCTACTTCTGTCTCCCCTACCTCCAGCATCTACAAGGTTCAGGTTGGTATGGCGCCTATGCACCCACACACAGTGAGTTTATGGGCTTTTTCTTGTGCTAATTGGTCTATTGCCAGTTTAGTTTAGATATAAAAGCTTGACCCTTTTGGGGTAGTCTGGTGCCTCATTTTGTTAGCCTCTGAAAGGTAAATTCCACATGAGGTCTCCTATGCTACTCCTGCCTCACTCTGGAAGCAGGAACTGTAGTCTCTGGCTGTCATTCATTTCTTTGGTAGATGGTAGATGTCTAGAGAATAGAATCTCTGCCTGGGTGGGAACCTGATATTCCAGTTGGGTGGGGTCACTCACCTAGGCAAGGAACCACTCCTAGGAAGCAGGCTCAAGTAAAGCCATGCCAACGAGACCGGCAGAATAAGTATTCGTTTAATGTAGTATCGTACTTTTCCTTCCCAGAATTCCCACGTCCTAGTACAGTACCTACGAGTAGAGCAGCCATGAGGTTCGGCTGGGTCTGCCCACTGTTCCAAGCCAGAAGGAGTGAAACTTTTCCTAGCTCTTTCCCTAAAGCCCCTTCTGCACTATACAGCTGCCAGCTTCGGTGTAGCAGAATTCCATGCCAGTAACCAAATGTCCTACCTTTTCCTCCCATTTTTTGTTTGTTGGTTTTTGTTGTTTGTTTGTTTTAAATTTTTGTTTGTCTGTTTGTTTGTTTGTTTGTTTTCAAGACAGAGTCTCTCTTTGTAGCCTTGGCTGTCTGAGAACTCACTCTGTAGACCAGGCTGACTTTGAACTTTGGAAATTCACCTGCCTCCGCCTCCAGAGTGTTGGGATTAAGGTGTTGGCATTTAGCCTAGGCTCCGCCCCACAGTTACCTGGCAACAGCCAGGTGTGCCTGACTCACTATAAACAGAGCTGCTTGCTCCCTCCTCTCACTCTTGCTCTTCCTGTCTTACCTTCTTCCCTCTCTCTTCCTCTCTCCTAGTGTTCATGGCCACCCCCTGCCCCCAACCCACCTTTTTCTGACTCTACTCTCTCAACTCCCCTCCCCATGCCCTAAATAAACTTCTGTACTATACTGTCCTGTGGCTGGTACCTCAGGGGAAAGAGATGCTTCAGCATGGGCCCTCAGAGGCACCCCCTTCTCCCACACCATAGCGCCTCCACCAAACATATGCCTGGCTCCTTTTCCTTTTTATGAAACACAACAAAAGGTGTGCGCTGCCATTGACTTGTTTCCTCCACTCTCTTCCTCTGGGCAGCTGCTGACATTTACAGCTTGCTTGCCCCCGGAGTTTTTCTTTTAAACTCTCATAAAAATGTCGTTAGCTTCTATTGAGTATCTTCTTAAATTCTTTTACTAGTGAGACTCCCTACTAAGGACTCCCTTAAGAGGGAGACCTTGATTTCCTGTTAACCTCTGGCAACCATGAAGGGATTCCCCCCCCCCCACACACACACACACACAAATTCCAGTAATAATCCCACAAGGTTCTAAGCTTCCAAGAACATTTAAATCATATACACAGGAGAAAGTGATGGGTCCTTTGGTGGGTCATTCCTTTAGTTAAACTTAACAGCATTTATGCAGCTAGTTTACACATAAAACTTCCTCTCCCTTGGTCTCTCATGATGCTAAGGATGTTCTGTGAGGGCAAGGACTCTATGGCTATGACAGTCACCAGGGGAAGTCATTCTGGGAAGGCTCAGAGTCCTGGGAGGCTTTCCCGGGTTTTCAATCCTGAATTTCCTGGAGACACGAGGAAAGGTATTTATTTACCACAAACATTGTTTGTTCGTTCTCGTGTCCTGTTTTACAAGACCAGGTTTGTTTCTTAGCATATTTGGAAAGGTTCTTGTGTGAAGAACGAAGAGGACAAAGGCTCTTTGATGACTAATTTTATCTCTTAACTGTAGTGAGCTAAGGGATTTCCTGAGAGCTGGTAAGGTTAGTAGTTCTTCTGCGTGTGTCTGGGAGGGAGTCTGCAGAAGAAACTAGTGTCCACGTTCGTGGACGGTAAAGATCTGTCCATAGCAACACGTATGGGTACATCATTCTAGTATCGGAGATCCTGTGTGTGTGAATGCTAGCATGCAGGTATATAGTTATGGAAGTCGGAGGGCAGCCTCGGGCATTAGTCCTCGTCTTCCTTGTTTAAGATGGGATGTCTTGTTGTTTTGCACTTTGTGCACTAGGCTACCTGGCTCCCAAGATTCCAAAGATTCTGCTGTGTCTATCTTCCACCTCAGCCTAGGAGATTACATAGTCCTTCTTTTGACTTTATATGGGTTTACAGACATTTGGCTTTATATGGGTTCTGGGAGTTCAAACTCAGACTCTCCCATTTACATGGAAAGCATTTTACCCAGTGAATCTTCTCCACTGCCCTCAATATATATATATTTTTTTGGGGGGGGAGGGGTTCAAAATGTATGGAGATTAATGTTATATAACATGTTATACAAGATACGTGTATATATGCTATCATTTTGTCTAGGCTTCACCCCACAGTTTCCTGGCAACAGCCAGGTGTGCCTGACTCACTATAAAATGGGCTGTTCACCCCCTCCTCTCTCTTGCCATTTTGTTCTTGCTCTGTCCTCTCACCCCTTACCTCCTCTCTCCCCATTTCCTTCCCTCCCCTCTTTGTGCTCATGCAGGCCTCTACTCCTCTCTCTCTCTCTCTCTCTCTCTCTTTCTCTTTCTTTCTTTCTCTGTCTTGTCTGTCTGTCTCTGTCTCTCTCTTCCTTTCTCTGTCTCTACTACCCTCTCAACTCTCCTCCCCATGCCCTGGATAAACTCTATTCTATACTATACCATGTGGCTGGTCCCTCAGGGTGAAAGGATACTTCAGTGTGGGCTCACAGAGACACCCTCTTACCCCCTACATCTGACTACACATCCACCAAACATATTCTCTCTCCCCTTGTCTTTGTATGAAATACTATATATATATACATATGATTTATAGGACTGGAGAGATGGCTCATTGGATAAGAGCACTTGCGAAGGACCCAGGCTTGATTCCTAGCACACACTGGGCAGCTTACAACTGTCTGTAACTCCAGTCCCACGGGATCTCAACTCCCTCTCCCAGCCTCTTCCAGGCACACACGTGGTACACAGACATACATGCAGGCAAAGAACCAAAATGTATAAAATAATAAAAATTTTTAAAGATGTATATTTATAAATTATATCTGCATGCAATAAAATACTGTGAATACTATAAAAATATACTACAAATTGAAATTATGAGAAAACCATTCTAAGTAGAAGTTGAAGTACTTTCTCCCTCCACACCCTTGGTCATCTGTGCACCAACCTAGTGGCTTCTGCTCTGTACCATTCCCAAAGGAGACTGAGAAATGGTATAGAAAAGAATAAGATATTGGCAGCTTTTTACAGCCAGTGGCAGGCACTGTGCAGAGTAGGGACCCCCCACAAGAGTTCCTCCTGTGTGGGGAATTCAAAGGTGGAGAGGGGAGGGAGTGGGTGGATGGTTGGGGGGGCACATCCTCATAGTAGCAGAAGGGGGATGGGATAAGGGGTTTCTGGGGAGGATGGAGAAAGGGGATAACATCTGAAATGTAAATAAATAAAATATCCAATTTTAAAAAAAAAAGAAAGAAAAATAAATAAAATTCACAGCAAAAAAAAGAGAGAGAGAGAGAGAGAGAGAGAGAGTTCCTCGTGTGATCCACACACTCTACAGATGCCTTCCAAAACCTTTAAAGCATGTCGAGATTTTTCTCCATCTGTAGCAAAAGGCTGAGCGTGTCAGTGGGGTTGGGGTCTCTCTTGGAAGTGGTCCAAATACCATTTCCTCATAGGTTCCAACCCATGTGTGTGCTGCAGCTCTCTACAGACTTTGAAGTGAATCACCGCAGGGCAGTGTGGCTAGTTTCTTCATTACCTGGGTATGGAGTTTGGGGACTAGCCTGGAGCTGTTCTCTTGCCCTTTTTAAAACAACAACAATAGCAGATACTGATATTCTCATTTCAAACATGTCTTCCCTAAAAAGAGCACAATTGACTCGTATACTTCCAGTGCTAGCACACACTCACATGCATATACTCACTTATACATACACCAACACGCATGCATGCACATGCATATTCATGCGCACATGCATACATTTCAAACGTCCATACACTCAGGTATGCATACATACATGCATGCACAGACACACACAAGGGCTCACACTTCTATGTAAGTGCACACACATGTACTCCTGTACACACGTATAGGAATACACGGACACACGGACGTGCACTTTATGAGCCTATAGTCTTCTGTCCCAGCTGTGTGCACCTTAGAATGTAGACATGAGAATAAGCAAGACTCTCCAGGTCTCCTCTTTCTGGTGTACGGAGTACAGGTTACGAGTTGGAGCTGAAAGCCAGAGGGGCTGGTGTTCTGGCGGGGCTCCCTCTGAGAACACCCACTGCTCTGAAAGCTTAGTCAATAGCCCATTGTTTGCTGTGAAATTAAGAAGATAAGGGAGTGGAGGAAGTTAGTCTAAAATGCTAAGATTTAGGCTCTTCCTCTCGTCTAGAGACTCCAGCCTCCCGCCAAAATGTTAGCCTTTCAAAAGCAGATTATGCGTAAATGTTGTAAGTTCACATTCCAGAGCCTCTCCACAGGACCTCTCCCACCCCAACCTCCACCTCCTATTAGCATCCCTCCCCTCCCCTGCGCTGGCTCGCCCCTCTCCTTCTCCATTTTTTTCCCCAGTCTTTTCCAACCCAAGTATTGCTTCCAGCACCCTCTGTGGAGATACGCTCCTCAGAAGGTCTAGTGGGTCGCAGGTAAACACGCCAAGTAGGGCAGAAGACTGAAACCAGGTCCGAGCTGACGGAGCAGAACCCTGGTTGAGAACGGCTGGAACTGGTCATTTACATAACCTTGGCCTGGCCGCGCTAACTCCCTAGGATCCGTTTTTATCTCGACTTATAAAAGAAATGTTAAGTACTATGCTAAGTGTGGCCAAAGCAGTCTGCTAGCTTCCAGAAGGTGTGAATTTCTCTGAAACCCAGGGAGGAAGGATGTCAATCCGAAGGCCGACTTTGGCATCTGAAGTAAGGACAAGACTGGGTCTTTTGTCATAGGAAGCAATTTTTTTTTCCCGAGACAGGGTTTCTCTGTGTAGCCCTGGCTGTCCTGGAACTCACTCGGTAGACCAGGCTGGCCTCGAACTCAGAAATCCGCCTGCCTCTGCCTCCCAAGTGCTGGGATTAAAGGCGTGCGCCACCACGCCTTTTTCACTTTGGGCGTGCACAAGGAGAGCTGGTCACAAGGCTGGGTGTCTCACAAAAACTCCTCCCACCAACAGTACAAAGGCTACGGGTAGACTCACCAACCAGAAAACCACTCTCTACAAAACATGCCATATTTGAAATATTTGGGAACTTCATTCTTTCCCTATTTTTAGATTTTATTTATTTATTGTGTATGATGAGTTCACTGTAGCTGTCTTCAGACACACCAGAAGAGAGTATCAGATCCCATTACAGATGGGTATGAGCTACCATGTGGTTGCTGGGAATTGAACTCAGGATCTCTGGAAGAGCAGTCAGTGCTCTTTACCACTGAGCCATCTCTCCAGCCCAAGGGAACTTCATTCTTCTCAATTTAGTTCTGAGCTAACCAAAACCTCTGAGAACTAGGGAACCAGTGAGCACGCAAAGACACAGGAGCAAAGTGCGGGGATGCACAGCCCCACTGATGACTGTCAGCTCAGGTGTGATGCAAGAAATAGGGAAATGGAGACCATGGGGATCTATTCCAAAGGCTCCGGGGCGATCTCTTCACAACTACTCTATCTCTGCTGAAGAGTTGCTAGAAGACAGTCATGTCAGTAAGGGAAGCCAAGCACACAGATGAAGGAGCCAACCCGGTGAGTGAGAAAAAAATAAAAGCCCAGTACTGAGAGACTCCCGAGCCAGAGCCTGAGTAAAGGAGACCTAGCTTGGAGAGGGTGGAGCTTGGAGAGGGTGGAGCTTGGTGAAGGTGGAGCTTGGAGAGGGTGGAGCTTGGAGACTCAGGATGGGGACTGTGTGCTTTACCTTTTTAGGCAATGGGCAAACTTAACTGCCAGAGTTTAAAGCTCACTAATAAATGAAGCCGGGTAAGCTAGTAAAGCCTATTTGGTTTAGGATAGCTGCAGTGGCACCCAGGCAGCCAAGAGGCCTGATTTGGATAATACCATAGGGAAGAACTGGAGGAATTTGGTGAATAATTAATTGACTAGGAGGAAAAAAGTAGAAGTTTGAGACTGATCCTTTTCTGAGCAACTGAGTACAAGTTCTGGCAGTGACTTAGAGGGGTCTTGGTGGCACCAAAAGTCATCTGTGGAGTTTGAGAAACCAGTATCTCTCCAGGAGGGGTCAGGTCTGCAGCCAAGAAGAGGCAGCAGGAGGAGGTAGAACACAGGAAGGCCATAGAATAACATGTGCATGTCGAAAGGACACAGCACTTCCTTTAAGCCTGAGAACAGCCCCAAAGCACACTTGACACAGCTCAGTTTTGATGCCTACTTGGTTTGAGTGTTTATTCTGATTTTTTTTGTTTGTTTTTGTTTGTTTGTTCCTACTAAAACAGAAAGATTTAAAAAAAAAAAAAGTGTGTTAAACTCCTGCAGCCCTGCTGGGTATGGCACACACCTGTCACCCCAACTTAATGGCAAGAGGTTTGTGCTAAGTTTGAGTCTAGCCTGGTCTACATATCACGCTCTAGGCCACCCATGGCTATAGAGCTACACACACATACACACACAAAAAAAAGATTGTTTCTTTAAAACAAACAAATATTAGGGGAAACAAAATAAAACAAAATAAACTCCAACTCTTGAGACTAAGGTTTCTTGAAGAAAGGCCTCTGGACCATGAGGACAGAATCACATTATTTATGTGTGATGCACATTATTCTGTTAAAATATTCTGTTAGAATGAGCCTTCACTAAGCACGTTGCTACTCATAATGCTCCAGAAACATGTGTCTCATCCTTCCAGTCTGGGCCCAAGCACTGAGCAGATCCCAGGCTGCAGCTCTGCCCCCAATCTCACAGAACTCAGTGAAAGCAGGCCTCCCAGGAGCTCTAACCCAGGCAGTATCTTAGGTAAGAAGACAACAATACTAGCCCCAAACAAGGAGTAACTAGAACCCACTAGGACCCAGGAAGTCACTCCGGGCCTAGAACACTGGTTCCTTCCTGTCTGCACCTGAGCACTGAGCAGATCTTGGGCCCCTCTAACCCCAGTAGTAACATCCATCCTACACAGTTCTGATACAACCAAGATAATAGGGAGGACAGGCTCCAGTCAGAGACAGGGCAGGTGGCACTAAGGAGATCCAGATGGCAAAAGGCAAGTGCAAGAACATAAGCATCAGCAACCCAGGATACTTGGCACCATTAGAACCTAGTTCTCCCACACAAGAAAGTCCTAAATTCCCCGTAGGAATCACTAGGAAAGCAAGATTCCGATGATAGAGGACTTTAAGAAGGACATAAATAACACTCTTAAAGAATTTGAGGAGAACACAGGTAAACAGGTAGCAGCCCTTAAGGAGGAAACACAAAAATCTCTTAAAAAATTACAAGAGAACACAACCAAATAGGTGAAGGAATTGAACAAAACCATCCAGGACATAAAAATGGAAGTAGAAACAACAAAGAAATCACAAAGGGAGACTACCCTGGAGATAGAAAATCCATGAAAAAAATCAGGAGTCATAGAGGCAAGCATCACCAACATAATACAAGAGATAGAAGAGAGAATCTCAGGTGCAGAAGATACCATAGAAAATATTGACACAACTGTCAAAGAAAATGCAAAATGCAAAAAGTTCTTAACACAAAATATCCAGGAAATCCAGGACATAATGAGAAGACCAAACCTAAGGATAATAGGTATAGATGAGAGTGAAGATTCCAAACTTGAAGAGCCAATAAATATCTTCAACAAAATTATAGAAGAAAACTTCCCTAAAGAACAAGATGCCCATAAACATACAAGAAGCCTATAGAACACCAAATAGACTAGACCAGAAAAGAAATACCTCCTGTCACAATAATCAAAACACCAAATGCACAAAACAAAGAATGAATATTAAATGCAGTAAGGGAAAAAAGCCAAGTAACATATAAAGGCAGACCTATCAGAATTACACCAGACTTCTCACCAGATACTATAAAAGCTAGAAGATGCTGGACAGATGTAATACAGACCCTAAGAAAACACAAATACCAGCCCAGGCTACTATACCCAGCAAAACTCTCAATTACCATAGATGGAGAAACCAAGATATTCCATGATAAAACCAAATTTATACAATATCTTTCCACAAACCCAGCATTTCAAAGGATAATAGCGGGAAAGCTCCAATACAAGGAGGGGAAATTATACCCTAGAAAGAGCAAAACAGTAATCCTTTTCCAACAAATCCAAAAGAAGATAGCCACACAAAGATAATTCCACCTCTAATAACAAAAATAACAGGAAGCAATAATCACTGTTCCTTAATATCTCTTAACATCAATAAACTCAATTCCCCAATTAAAAGACACAGGCTAATTGACTGGATATGTAAACAGGACCCAGCATTTTGCTGCATACAGGAAACCCACCTCAGTGACAAAGACAGACTCTACCTTAGAGTAAAAGTCTGGAAAACAATTTTTCAAGCAAATGGTCCTAAGAAACAAGCTGGAGTAGCCATTCTAAAATCTCCAACCCAAGAACACAAAGGGAGGGACTCATGGCTCCACCTGTATAAGTAGTTGAGGGTGGCCTTGCCAGGCATAAGTGGAAGTGGAGGGCCTTGGTTACTGAAAGTTCGAATTCCCTAGTGTTGGGGAATTTTGAGAGCAGGGAGGCAGAAATGGGAGGATGGTGGGAGCACACCTTCATAGAAACTCCCAGAATTATATGGATTAGATATGACAGAGGCAGGCTGCCAGAAGACTAGATTCAAGATAGTATCAAGATAATTCAATAATTATCTTGATAATTTAGTATCAAGATAATTCAAACAAAAAATTATCTTGATACTAAAATTTGTTTTGAAAATTGTATATTGCAGAATACATAGCCTTGGTGTATCTACTCATCAAGCAAGGTGAGCAGACCTGCTCAAACCTCTTAACGTCCTGAAATTCCATCTAGATGCAGTGAAGACACAGCGTCAGAGGCTTATCAATTTACTCTTCCCTCTGCCCCTCTTCTAATATCTCAACACCCATAATCAGCTTGAAGAAGTTAATAAAGAGTCAGTACCCCTATTCCCTGGGCTTGGGGACTGAGGTGGTTAATATTGGGCTGTCTTTCTAGGGAAAAGTAGTGGTTTTGTTGGAACAGGGAGGATTAGCTAGGATTTATTGCATAGCCATAACCTATTGGTAGAAATATATATGATTGTTATTAAGATGAAGTTATAATTTCTTAAATGGTACAAAATTTACTTTAATTTCAAATTTAAGGTTTTAATTGGTACGAGCTTCTTATTGATATAAAAATGAGATTAATATTGTTACTCTCATAGGCATTGTGCTTGTATAACACATTTAGGAATACAAGTCTTAGACCCAGTCCTTCTTTAACGTTTTTAACTGATTTGATATGGTTAGCCTGTGAGTTAAGGGCCTATAGCAAATTCATGGCTCTGAGTTTATTGTTAGGGTGTTTTTCTATATTTTATTTAGAAATAGCTGAGTGGAGTTAACAGACAACAGTTCAGATTGCCTTACATGGATAGTTGGTTTTCAAGACATCAGAAGTCCACAGAATTGACATTACAAACATTTCTGTATTAATGTTCATTTTGGTTAGAGACCTGTCTGCTCCTGACAGCTTCCTGTCTTGGATTCTAAGAAGAAATTGGGTGTCTTTGGAGTTATTCAAGTTGTAGTGAGACAACCACTAGGCAAGAATTGCCTCTTTTCATCTATAGACAAATCACTGTCCAGAAAAGGACACACCTGTGGAATAGTCGACTGATTATATCTGCCAAGACAGAATAAGCAGCCCTTAATAATTCTGCATTACTAGGTCTGTCAGATGATCCTGGGCCAGAAGGCTGAAAATTGGATGCTTCAACATTTTGTAGTATAAGGACTGTCCAGGTGTTCAGCAGTCTCTATAAATTGGCTAAGTTTTAGAAGCTATGCTTTGTGCTTCCCATAATTTCAGTTAACTCAGTCATTCTGGATTTCTGACGGGGTTGAAGACTTATAGTCTCATAGCCAACCCTGGCTATTTACTTTGAGAGAAAAGATTTGAGAGGATGGTTTTCAGCTGACATTCATCTAAAGCCAAGAAAAAAGCCAGGTTCAGAACTACGTCTTTTAGTTAGGAGGGATGACAGAAGTTCTGGTTAGTCAACAAAATGATGGACTGGGTATTAGGTCTATCTTGTATCTTACTGACACAAATTGGTATAGTTATGCTCTAATTGTATTTTAAGAGAAAAGTTTTATTCTCTTATAAAGAGAAAGGAAGGGTGACATGTAGGAGGAGCTAAGGTGGGAGGAATAAGAAGAGGAAGAGGAGGAGTATTGAGAGGAGGAGGAGATGGAGAAGAGAAGCTGGGTGACAGAGATGGGGGGGTGGGAACATGGAGGAGGATGTTCGAATGTCTCTGCCAGTCAAAGATATCTGATATATCTAGGTTGGGTATTGGGTTATACTTCTGATTGTATGGGTATCTTATTATTGAGCATTACCAAACTTATAAAGCCTTTGATTAACATTAAAAAAAAGTTGTATAAAAACAAAAAGGAAAAGGGGGGATGGGATAGGGGTTTTCTAGGGAGGGGAAATGGTGAAAGGAGATGGCATCTGAAATGTAAATAAAATATCCAATTTTAAAAAAAATGAAAAAAAGAAAGAAACAGGTGTCTCAGTTCTGCCACACTGGATACTGGAGAAAAGTAAGGAGAAGGGGCCATGTTGAAAAGGGACCTGGGCAAACTGACAACACTTGGAACTCTCTCCATTCTGTGTCACCAGACAAGATGCATGTCCTGTGCCCTGCTCTGTGCTCAATACTTCACAAGCTTTATTTCTTTTATCCCTAAATTACTCCATAAGTGGACACTGTTTTTGGTCCCATTTCACCTTTGAAGCATCCATCTGAATGGATTTAATGTTCCAGGAGGATCCAACTGAGAAGTAATGGAGTTACATTCAAAATCAGGTCTCCTGGTTCCATGGTCCATAGAATAAACTCCATTCCCATCAATCTAAAGACAAGAGTCTTAACCAAATCAACAGTATGAATCACCTTAAGCTTCAGTCTTTGTGGAGGAAACTCCAGCAGATGACAGGGTCACATGCCCACTGGTGAGCAGGATGGGTCTAGCCCATCTCTACTCCACACCCAGGGTCATTCCAGGTTGCCCTGTGCAATGCCATGGGACCCAGAACTGAACACAGTCTCAAGAAGAAGCAATTGTACCATCAGATTCTCCCAGATATCCAGAGATCAAGACTGACTGCCCCAGGCTGCCCAGATGTCTGCTGAAGCCACTCAGTGAAAAGGTCGTTCCTGGCCTGAAACCCCAGGTTCTGAGACAGATATCAATCTGTAAAACTGTGGTCAGTGAGCTTGAAGATACTCAAGGATGAAAAAGGGGAGATGAGGCTGGATACCTAGAGCCCTGAACCTCCTACCACGAGGTCATCTGCTCTACTGCACCCTCTCCTTGGAAATTATATTCTGTGATGACATCATAAATGTGGGGACTTTGCTCTTCAAAGCTCCCCACTGAGAGCATCTGGAGGCCATAATGCCCGACAGACACTTCACACGTGTGAAATGGCTGTTGATCTGTACTAAGTATGTTCAGTTAGCACTATCCTAAGAACTTCCAGTGTTACCACAACCACCCTGTAAATTCTCCCTTCACCTCTGTTTTTTCAAGTGTGACCCAGAAAGGTTAAGTGAATCAACCAGAGCCACTTAACACATAACAGGCACTTAAAAACTGATTTGCTAAGAAGCACTGACTCCACGCTTGGGCCTACAACCATCCTGTTCCTCCCCCACCCCCACGCACACACACGATATCAAGATATGTGCAGTCACCTTAAATTCCAGGAACTGACTGATAAATATCTGTATAACAAAGGATTTAAATTCCCCCTCAAGCATGCATGACCAGACAGACCAGCCCCTCAAATGAGGGCAATTATCTCTGTTGGTCAGGCTGTAACTATAATTATCTTACAGAAAGCATACTGTTATCTCAAGCAATAAGAATTTCTTTGAGCCACCTTGTAGCCCAAGAACTGAAATAATGCTCAACTAGACCACACTTTGGCCAGGAATGCTTGATTACACATTCCTCTTAGCTGCACCCTGCTTGTTCTCTGTTTAAAGCTCATGGCAGTAGCCGGAGACAGACTTGGGCTGCTGTACCTGTTCCTCTTCCCAGGGTACCACATCTCCTGTCTCTGCTCTTTATACCATCACTCCTCTCATTAATGGGATGGGTGACTGATTCTGGTTTCTTAGGACACTCGATGGGCGTCTGCCCTGAACCCCAGTAACATCCACACACACTGCATTCTGATGATGCTCAAGGCACCACCCTTTGCCTCATCAGTTTGCTCTGGGATTGGTTGTTAAGGAGTGCTCTGTTCAGGAGGATCTGTATCCTGGTTCACCCTTAATCAATTCAGTTGAACATTCTTAGGAGTAGTTTTTCAGCATTAATAATAATACCACATCCCAAGCAGGGCATAAAGCAATCAAATGGGATAGCCTAGGCCATCCCTGAAGTCCCTGTCAAATCCCAGCAGGCACGGAACATTCTGGAAACAAACCCATATATATGTGTGTGTGTGTGTGTGTGTGTGTGTGTGTGTGTGTGTGTATGAGAAAAGATGAGCAAACAATTAATGTACAATTAATACACCTTCAGGGTGGGATATAGCACCAACAGCAGGCTTTTCTATAGCAGAAATTATCTTCAGCGACCTTTCCCATCTTTCTATGTTCCTGCTTCTTTGGAGGACTGTTACTCTTCTTCGAGTAAGATATATTGTTCAATGGCACTTTTTAAAGCTTAAATGGGCAAACCTTTACCCTGAGTGACCACAGTCAGCACAGAGTCCCCTGCAATGGGATCTTGAAGTATAAGAGAAAGGCTGGCCTTAACTACAAATGCAGTGCAGCTCATTGGAAATATATGGCCAAGGAGCAGGGTAGAGGTCGGTAGCTAGAAAATTATTGAGAGGAAACATGGGGTGAAAGGAATTCTGGGTAAACTGACAGAACAGGATGATTCCTGAAGGCAGGCCAGAGTGGTCACACTCTGGGCTTGGGGGTGTGGATGATGAGGGACCTGGCCAGACAGCAAGGATAAAGACAACTGCCACACTGACTTGGCAGGCATCCTGCTCAAACTGGATTGGACAAGGGAGCTTAGAGATGAGGCTCAGAGAATGTCTGATTCTGCAAAGAACCTTGGCCAGCACCTCCACCAAGGATGTTCATTTTTTTGTCATATCCTTGATCAGGTATCTTCACCCCCCAAAAAGATTACTATGACTGTTTCAGTGTATCCGGCTTTGAATATAGCTAATGTTTGCTGGGCATTGTCTTTCAGTGTATTATTCCACATAAAGCTCACAATTCTCTGAGGTCTACACCTTGTTTCCCACCTACCTCCATACAGGTGAAGCTTTCACCAGCTTATCCTCATCTCCCTGGTCCCACAGGATTAGAGTGTCTTGGTCCAGGTCTCTACACTTTTCGACCCATAGTCACTCCAAGTATGATGTTATCCAGACCCCAAATTTTAGTTGCAATATCTCAATTTATATCTCCCCCCATGACTTCACTCTCAAATCTCAATCTTCTCTTTCTAATTTTTAACTCAAAATTTCCACTCCCATATCTAACAGGTGTTTCACATGGCTATCATCGAACTGTGGACCCTTCCATCTGCACCGAAACACCTCTATCCCATATTCGTGGCCCTATTCCTTCATCGTCTATTAAACCTGATACATTATGAATTTGTTTTCTGATTTCCGTGCCTACTTTTCTATCATGTTCCACTAGAATAGAATCTAAGGAATTCACTTCCAAAAAGAAATGTCCAGAACAGGCTCTCACACAGTAATCACGCAAGAAATGATTGGCTCCTACCAGCGAACAAATGTGTGAACAGTGAGCATGTTGTACAGATGAGATAACAGTCAGAGAGAGTCTTGAGTCATCTTCCCAAGGCCAGGCAGCCAGTACATAGAAGAGCCGGCTTTCTAACCCAGGGTTGCCTGACTCCAGCTCTCGGTGGGCATGACACATAGGAAAATCCTGGCAAAATCAAGCCCTGGCCTGTTAAATACAAATGGTTAGCTATATCAAATAGCCCACTCAAAGCCCAAAATAGGTACCAGAATGTCCTCGGAGGCTTCTGCGGCAGCCACTTAGTGACTCCAGAGAGCAAGTGCTCCCAGCCACCCACTTTCTGTCACACCAGAGAGCATGTCCTCACAAAGATCCCTCTCTGCAATGCCTGGAATTAGACAAAGAGTCCCCAGGCCCTGCCCTGTGGAAATGCAACAATCCAGAACAAACCCTGAGGCACACAAGGCTGGGCTTATGAGCTGGCAACCGCAGGGTCTGATTTTAGAGACCGGGAAAGCTCAGTCCAAAAATATCTCCCACTCCCAAATGCCACAGTGCCTAGAATTCCTCTATTAGAGAGATATTTCTGGGAGTTTAAGCACTATCTCTGATTCTGAGGGACTTTTTTAGATGTATATTTTAGGATGGTACATAGTTGTATTAAGTGGTTTTCTTAAAACCAATTTTGAGTTTATTTCTTTTAATAAATGATCTTGCTTACATGTATAACTAGAATCTATTCCTCATAATGTTATTACCTTAAAGGTTTTGTTCATCTCCAATGCTTGACTTACACTCCAGTTTACTATATAATTTGAATTTTCATTATAGTAGTCGTGACTTTCTAAATTTTGATAACACTTAACTTTCTATTTCACAAATTAATTTTAAGACTCCAATAGTGTCTATTACCTCCAGGCTAAGAAAGATGAAAAAATAATGAGCTTTTCATTCCTCTTGTCTCCTCCGCCCACTCCTGCCCTCCCCAGCAGCCACTTTCTGTTATTTTCTTGTTGCTTTTCTCCTCTTTCCTGGACACATTGTTATCACCATCATTATTCCTTGCATTTGGTGACGGTGTTGTCATTGTTGTTTAGCTTCATGGATGTTTTTAATGAGAAATAAATTCAAAATGAGGCATGTTGGCATAGTCTTATAATCTCTGCATTTTGCAAGACTGGGAGTCAAGGTCATCCTCAGGTCCATAGCACATCTTCCTTACATGACACTATGTCTCAAAAACCAAGACAAAATAAAACAATGATTTAAAAATTAAAATCACTGGGCATGGCAGCTCATTCCTCTAATCACAGCACTCCAGAGGCAAAGGCAGGCCGAGCTCTGAGTCTGAGACCAGCCTATAGAGAACAGAGTGAGTTCTAGGACAGTCGTCGGGGCTACACAGAGAAATCCTGTCTCAAAAAACAAGCACACAAACAAAAAAATCAGAAAAAAAAAGTTTAAAAATAACATCATATGATTTGCAGGAAAATGGATGGAACTGGGAATCATGTTAGGTGAAAGAAGCCAATTCACAGAAACCGATGCCACTGGTATGTGGAACTTAGGTTTAAATTCGTAATGTGTGCGCGCGCTTGTTAAAACTGGAAAAGAAAGCGTGAGAGTTGGAATAGAAAATCTTAGAGAGGGAAAATGACAGAGAAACTAATGGAACATGGATGATGTGAGTTTGAAATGGGTAATCGGAGGGCAGGACGGGAACAAGATGGAAGCAGAGGGGACCTCGAGGCCACTGGCCGAAGGGAAGGAATTAAGCAAAGTATAATAACGACGCATAAGAATGAAAATAGCTTAATGTTAATTTTATATTGACATTCTGCACGCTGACTTTAAAACTTATTAATAAAAAATGAAAAATAACGTAAAAGGAAATTGAAGGAAAGCTAGCCTGACGCAATCACACATCGCCTGATGGGATCGCTTTGCCTTTTGCAGAACACAGCAACAAGGTGGAAACTCAATATAAACTACGTAAACGTTTCTAGAGAGAGCCAAAGTTCCTGGTGCTCTTTGGTGAGAAAGAGGACAGAAGTAAGACACAACTGCTGTGTGATCAAAGCGTGTAACAGTGGGGGTTGGCGCGGGAGGTGGGTGGAGGGAAGGAAGTCCTGACCTCCAGTGAGTCCTGCCCTGGATATCAGGCTTCCAGAGACCAATCGCAGCCTTACTTCCTCCTGTGCCTGCAGCCCCCAGGCTAGGCAGGCCTCTCCCGGTAGGAGAGAGCTGTGCACAAAAGCATGTCTCCTGTGTAGCCCAGGCTGAATTCTTTCTGAAATTGCCCTGGCTTTCTTTTTTTCTCAGCCCCTTGTGAGAACACAGGAAACCCTGCTTCCCCAATCCTGAAATATCTGTCTCAGGAAGGAAAGGACATTGTCTTTCCAGGGCCGCTCGCTTGTGAACCGGCCCCATGGCCTTCTTTGTAAATACAAGACAGAAGCAAACCAATCTGGACATTCTTTGCAAACAGCAAGTTTGAAATACAATAAGCAAATCAACTTAAGGGCAGGGCAAGGGGATACAGAGCGAATACAAAATGTATAGACAGTGGGCTACAAGCACCAGAGGGGTTTTGTTCTTGTTTGCTTTGCTGGCTGGAGTACAGGTGCTTGTTCAAGGCAGAAATCATTCCCTATTCCAGAAATAACTTATTAATTTACCTTTTACAAGATCAAAATAAAATTCACTTCTATGTTTTATAGAAAGCAGTCAAGAGGCTGGGGAGTTGGCTCAGGAGTTAAGATACTTGTTGCTCTTGCAGAGAATCTGGGTTCAATTCCCAGCACCCACATGATGGCTCACAACCACCTCTACCTCCAGTTTCAGGGAACCTGACACCCTCTTCTGACTTCTGTAGATCTATGCATATACAAAGTACATGTACATTCACGTTGGCAAATCACTCATACATGTAAAATAAAGTAAATAAATCTCTTACATTTTTTAAGTAAAATTAATTTTTGTGCTGTATGGAAAGAATTCAAGGGACTAGAGGAAAGATGCAACAGTTAATAGCACGGGCTGCTCCTCTAGAGGACCTGGGTTCAATTCCCAGCATGCACAGGTGGCTCACAATTGCTTGTAACTTCAGTTTCAGGCAATCTGATTTTTGCACCAGACATGCTTGTGACACGCAGACATACATACAGGCAAAACACTTATACCCATAAGTTTAAAAAAAAAAAAAAAAGGAAAGAAAGAAAGAAACAAAGAAAAGAAAACAGCCGGCGGTGGTGGCACATGCCTTTAATCCCAGCACTTGGGAGGCAGAGGCAGGCGGGTTTCTGAGTTCGAGGCCAGCCTGGTCTACAGAGTGAGCTCCAGGACAGCCAGAGCTACACAGAGAAACCCTGTCTCAGGGAGAAAAAAAAGAAGAAGAAGAAAAAAAAAACATTAAAGAGAGCATACAAACCTTACGTTAGTTCAATTATATTTTGTGAACATCTTTTATAAATAAATAGACAAAGGCAAGGCATCCTAAAAGATAAATGTAATTAAATTAGAGTGCTCATGTGCTATTAAATACCTCAGTAAAGAATGTTTGATAGTGAGTAAGGGTGAGAACTGTATTTTGACCATAGTTTGTTAGGGATAGGTACCCGAAGAAAATAGTCACGTATCTTTTCTGAAACAAAAGCAAACTTGAAAAAAAAATGTACTTTTTATTCAGTAAAACTAGAAGAAAATTCTAATGCCCTAGCCACAAAGGACCGGTGCCAAAGAAAACTGTGGGAACTTGACTTTTTAAAAAACATTTTAGGGAGGAAAGATTGGCTTTCTGCTTAATAAGCAAGAGCACTGGTGGGGGCCTTTTTGCCAGGTCATGTTGTGTTGTAAGAGGATCACAGTCTTTCCTGCGGTAATGTGGCACGGCAGAGGTGCAGACGGTTCTCCAACTTGTATTCTTGCTGAAGACATTTTAGGTTTAAATTGATTTGATCTTCTTGATGGAGAATCCCATGGAAAATTACCCACCTTTATTCTAGGTGCCCCAGCTAACTTATCTTAGTTTCTGTTAAACTGCTTGCTTGTGCAAAACCTCCCCTGCATCGGAGAAAGAGAGATACCAAGATGTAGTTTTTGTCAAAAAAAAAAAAAAAAACAGAAACAAAAACAAAAAACCCTCTTACCCTAAACACTTGGAGCTACACATGGGCCCTGTATAACTGAATATAGTCCCAGCCAGACTTTCAATTCACTAGAAATTGTCTGAGTGGTCTTCCCATAACAATAGAATGCACAGACAAGATCACTGGTAAAATCTTAATTTTTGTTGTTGTTGTTAATTTATCTCAACAAAAGTTTACTGGTTCTAAGTAAAAAGTTTGCCAGAGACAAGGAATGGCCTGGTTCTCTGTCACTGCTATCATGGGGCTGGCTGTCACTGAACACCTACGGAGCTGTACTCTTTCATTGTACTGTCATACCAGCTCAAACGCTCCGTGTTTCTAGAAGCAGAAGTGGTATTTGGCATTTTGATTGGCATCCCTAGCTGGGCTATTACCTGTGATGTCTGGGATGGGCTCTGGCACTAATCATGTTCACACAAGCATCAGATAGTCTTCCATCTGTCTGTCTGTCTGCCTGTGTGTCTGTCTACCTAACCTATCTATCTATCTATCTATCTATCTATCTATCTATCTATCTATCTATCT
>JANHMN010000001.1:94951277-94966416 GCA_030674055.1 Rhabdomys pumilio
TCTATCTATCTATCTATCTATCTATCTATCTATCTATCTATCTATCTGTTGTTGAAGAAAGGATTTCACTATGTAGCTCTGTTTGTCCTGGAACTCACTGTAATCTGGGCCAGCTTCAGAACTCACAGAGACCCCTGCTTGTCTCCTGAGTGCTGGGATTAAAGGTGCCACACCATGCCTGTCTTTTTCAAAGAGCCTCATTTTAAAGCTTTGTGAATGTCCAGAAATAAAACTTTAGAAAAATGTTTTGAGGCCAGTAAATTCCAAGGCCATCTTCGCGTCTATCTGGTCCTGGGGACTCATTTCTATGTCCTGGGGTATTTATGATTTTACACCAAACAGGATAACTAAAACAAAACAGAAACAGAAAAAGTTTCACTGCTCTGCCTACAGCTTATTAAAGCTAACTATTGAGCAATGCTTCCCAGTCCTTAAACACTATTCTTGAGGAGCCTAAATGCTTCCAGCACCTCCCTTGCCCATTCTGGCCTTCTGCTCCTCCCAAGTCACCTGGCCCCAGTTCGCGACTCCCACCCAAGTGGTCCTGCCTCAAGGGTCATCCAGCTAAGCTCCCACTGTGCCTCTGTGAGCCGCTTCCAGGGATGTCCTCACTGAGGCGTGTGAACAAATGCCCTGTACAGACTCCCAGGCACAGGCAGAGCAAAGCAAGACGGCTTTGAGGCATCTGCCAAGGAGGGCGAAGGCCGGCTTTGAAAGCACTTCTCCAGTTTGCCAACTCGTGGGACTTGGCAAGCCTAGACAACAGCGCTAAGGCAGAGAAAGCCCCTGGATCGGCCTCCCAGGAGGGTGCCTCCCCCCTTCTCTTTTCACCAGACCCAGGAGATGCAGGCCTGGTGAGGGAGCGGGTGGGCTCAGGCCCGGTGAATGGAGGCTACCTCTCAGCACCCCCCACCCCCACGCCATCGCCTGCAGCTCTCAATGGGGAAGCACGCCTCTCTCCTGCTAGCTAATGGCTGAGAAAAGGGCAGCGGTTTTCCGTGTTTGTGGGGCATGCAGGAGTGGCCAGGCAAGGACTGAGATCAGACAGAGGTGAATAAGTATGAAAAGGAAGCAGTAAAAATCCGCCAGCCACAGGAGACGCCCTCTCTGCTCTGGGCGACAGTCAGGCCCGTGATTCAGCGCGAATAAAGAGCCCATAAGGGGAGTCTGGTTGGGAGTTGAGTGCGCCAAACTTTGTCATAACTCAGATTCTTCCTCTGTAAAAGAGGCATAAAAGACTTGGGCCCAAGGGAGCCGCTCAGTAAAGTCTCCTTGTTTAATCAATTCACAAATTGCAAATCCAAGTCCTAAATGCCTAATCCACTGGTCACCAGTAATGGGTGAATAAGGACAGGCTGTTTGTTTTTCCTGCCTTGCTCTAAAAGGCCCCAGACTCACAGCAGGCAGGACGTTCTTCTCGTGGCTGCCAGAAAGAGTGCAGAGGGCAGTGTTATTCAAGGTCATTTGCAAGAGGCAAGGACCTACCTGCCACAAAGGGTCCTTGAGAAAATGCAAATGGCCTAGGATTTAGGACAGGACTCCCACTGGGAAGAGCAACCCGCAACCCAAGGCACCTGGAAAATTTAAAAGTGAAAAAAAAAAAAAAAAAAAAAAAAAAAAAAAAAAAAAAAGCCTGTAGCCTTGCAGAGGTAGGTCAGTGGTAGAATAGTAAACCTGGGTTCCAGCCCCATCAATGTACAAAAAAAAAAAAAAAAAACCAAACCTGAAAACTAAGCACCAGGTCACTCTAGGGACAGAGTGAGATTCTAAAGTGTTTCTGGCCTTTGGAGAAAGACACACCCTCCGGGTGGAGGAACTACCGTAGACCCTTGGGGCAGTTAAGAAAGGGAACCATTCCAGTAAGGACTGCTGCTCTTCCTCCCAAGAGGGGTTCGGGGCAGAGGTCAGTTCTCTCCCGACCGTCTCCGGGCACCCTTACCTCTCCTCAGTGACTCTGCGTACAACTGATGGCTTGTTCTATAGCTAAGTGTCAAAATCTGGCCGGAGGCCATGCACAGGTGCAGGAGCACAGGGAAGCGTCCTCAGAGGAAGCAACGCTGCCTGATTTAGCTAGATTTTTTTTTTCCTTTGTGGCTTTGAAGTGGCAGTTTCTAGGGAAACCCTCAACACCTTCTGAAGGGGTGGGGGTGGGGTGGGATCAAGGATTGCAGGACTTCTTTCAGAAGGCGCTGAAACCACAGGGCTATCAGCCCAGACCTAGGGCAAGTTAGAGGCAGTCTGTTGACACTAGCGACAGAGAGCAACACTCCTGCCCTCTGTGATCTGGCAGCCAGCAGAGTCCAGACCATCGATAACACACGGCTGTCTGAAGATGCCACGGAAGTGCTGAGGGTACAGAAGACCAAGCAATTGACTTAGGAGAATGCAAGAAGGCTTCCCAGAAGAGGTGGTGCATGTTTATTATTGAATGAAGGGTAGGATTTCCATAGCTAGAGAAGGCAGGTATAGAAAACAGAAGTCAAAACCAACAGGAATAACAACAGACCCATGGCTACATTACAGGGTGAGAGGCCTAGGGGGGCTGGGAGAACATTCCAGCCAGTTTCAAGATGTTGAAAATGAGGATGCTGAGAGAGAAGAGAAGAGCATTCATAATTCTATCTGTACTTACGTAACTTAGACCACGCTGCAGAGACTGACAGTATTTGGAATCTTCTAGAAGACTTGACTGGACGAGAAAAGAAGCTGAAGCTTGGTGTCTGAGCCAGTGGGATGAGGGTAGGGAAAAGGTGACCCAGGTTATAGACCAGATAGGCTGGGGACAGAAAGTGAAACCCGGCGCCTGTGGCAACAGAAAACAAACAGAACCGGCAGCCAGAGTAAGGAGGGTGTTGTTGAGTTTGGTGATGGAAGAGCCAAGTTTGAGCTACAAACTCAGTTCTGGAGAACAACTAGTGAATTAACTAATTAAGTAGTGAATTTACTAAGGTACTGTCAAAGCTAAGACAGATTGCTAGTGACCCAGGTAGCTGCCTACGGGACTCTGCCTAGATTGGTGGTTGCAGCAGTAATTAGGTCAGTTCTCAGACACTGGGGCATGCCATGTTAATAACACAAGGGCTTCATTCCGTTTTGGTGGGCATCAGCACCTCCAGGTTGACAATGAAGTTACCTAGTAACAAAAAGTAGAAGTCAAAAAGTCCTTTTGTAAGGGTCCATGAAAACCCCAGACTCAAATAGTATGTAAACACGAAGACCTTTATTCTGAAGAAGTCCAGCATGCTGGAGTCTCCCATTACCGAGAGAGAGAGAGAGAGAGAGAGAGAGAGAGAGAGAGAGAGAGAGAGAACCCAGTGAGCTCACAGGCCTGATTTATAGCACATTAGAGGATTCCTGGGTAGGTAACCTTTATCTTGCTCCATCTCTAGGGGCATCTCATTACTAGGATGTGAGGGCTGGAAATTGTTGCCAGGGAGGTCTGGAAACTGTTGCTGAGGAAGTAGCTAAGGAAGTCTGGAAACTGCTGCTGACCCATTGTCCTTGACTCAGACCAGGTGGCAGGGCAGCTTCTAAGGCCCAAATTTCCCTGGACTTGCCCAGTTCTTGGAAACAGAGATTTAGGCCTGGTCTCCTGAACTGCCAATCTGAAGCCTGTCATGGAGTCAGCCTAGCCTTCTCACTTTAACTTAAGTTCTTTCTCATGAATTAACTAGAGATATCTCTACCGGTTCCCTTTTAGGTAAATAATCTCTTTAACTGATGTTAATTCCCTTCTGCCATCAGAAAGGTCAGTGAGATTAGCCTGGTGGTGTGTGTGGGGTGAGGAGGAGGGGAGCAGAGCATATAGAGAAATGGAGTGGAAAGAAGAAAGGGCTGAGGGGAGTGGATGGCCAAAGCAGAAGCCAAATGGTTTAGCTATGGAGGTGGTTATGGGGAAATGTTATGAGTGAACACAGAGGTGCCCTAGGCTGGCCTTCCCCCTCCAGCAGGGAGAACACTAATCTTTGGGGTTTAGAGTTTAGCCTTATAGTTCACTCTCAGGTAAGGGTCGTGCACTCCTCTTCAGGTTGTCTGGCTATAACCTTTGACCCCACAACCTGTATGACCTACACAATCATTTGAAAATGGGCTGACACTTGCTAAATCATCCCATGAAGAACAACAGAGGCATGGGCTGAAAAGCCAGAGGGAGCATGTACTAACAGCACCTAAGAGTCCTCCCGCCCATCACAGAGTAATATCTCACCCCTATGGGACAGCTACATCCCAAAGGAAGCCATGTTCTCCTTTCTCTGAGATCTAGACCAGGCCTGAACACAGCTAGCCTGGTTAGGATAACCTCCCTGCCTGCTTATATGGGTAAAGCAACCAACCCTCACAGGTGGTCTGGGAATAGCTAATTTGAGCAGCGGGAAGTCTGGGAGACCTGACAACTCTGGACAGTCAATTGGTCTCCAGGAGTCTAGGTTTTAGGACTCTGAGAATATGCCTTTGGGGGTCAGACATTCCAGAGACTCACCAGCTGCCTTCTAGGAAGCCATTTAGCCTATGAGTTTCATTCTGAGTCTTCACTCAAAAGAACAGGTTTCAAATTCCTACATCATAGTACTGTCTGCAAGGATGGAGCTATGAGACAGCAGAAAGCCCACAGCCCTAGTGTGTGCAGCACTTGCTTAATGCATGGTAGCACATTTATCTACTGCCATGGCCAGAGCAGCCAGGGCAAATCTGTCACAGAGATGTGGGTGGTCACCATGCAGGCTATCCTTGTCACACACAAGCAGTACTGTCCTTCGAGAAGACTGGAGCTCTCTTTGGCCCAGAGGAGACTAACCGCTCTTCTCTCCTCTACAGAGGAGCACAAAATAGAAGGTCCTGCCCCAGCCCTGCAGCTTGGCAAGAGAGAAGTAAAGACCTTCTCTCTTCAAAGCTCTGGTGTCTGAACTTTTCGAAGGGCTTTTGGAGGGCTGTTCTGAACTTCCAGGCAAGCAGTGGAAGGGAAGAAGGTGTTTTGAATATGAAAGTGTACTGACCAGGCTCCTACCCTGGGTCAGACTCCTGCTCTTGAGTCCCACAGGGTCCTTACTTGGGAGAAGGCAGACAGAAGACACATAAGGAAACAGGAGTATATTGGATGGTAGTCGGTGTCCTAAGAAACAAACCCAAGAAGGATGGGAGCTGGAGGAAATGTCTTGCTCAGGAGAAGAGAGAGGTTTTTGTGAGAAGTTAAGTCTGAGATGGGGCCAGGCCAACTGGAAAGGGTTAGCCCTGGCCAGAATGGAGGTGCGTTCTCAAAGCAGGGCAAGATAGGACAAGGACCCTAAAGTGAGAGCAAATTTGACTTAGCCATGGAAGGCAGGGAGGTCAGCCGGGTTGGAGGTTTGGGTGAGGAGGTATTAACAGGGAAGAGCTATCTATACCCATACTCTTTAATGTGCAGTCACAAAACTGGCAGACTGCTTGGGATTGGAGCTGTAGACTTAAATTTAGGGAAAACAGAGGAACTATGCCCCACCAAGGTAAAAGGCCACCTGGGCCTGGCAGTCCCCAGCTGAACACACAGCTGACTGTGTCAGTATATCTGTCAAGTGGGTGGGCATTAATGCAGGAGGCTGAGAAGTAGGGCAGGACCTGAGACATAAATTAGAGGCAGAAACTCCCATGAAGAACCGAGAGGCGGGCTGTTTCTTGCTGCAGTATCTGCCTCGCTTGCAAAGGTCCTCAGCCACCCACACCCTCTCCAGCCTGAGACAAGCTGGGAGCCCCTCCCCAGGCTCCACATACAAATTCATTAAGAAACGGAGCCCAATTCTGGCTCAGCCTCCACTTATTCTCCCAGCTAGCATCTCTAGAGCTCTTTCTGTGCCAGGTGCCGGGCCAGATCTGTGTCCTGGAGAGCAGAGGGTGAGCACCTGTGAATAGAAGACAGGCGCTGCTGAGGGCATAGCTCAGTAGCTCAGATAGTAGACCCTCTGCCTAGTGCATGGAGTTCAATCCCCCACTGCACGAACTGTATGGTGGTGTGTGTGCACTTGCAATTATAGCACCTTGGAGATGGAGACAGGAAGGTCAAGTTCAAGACCATCCTTGACCATATAGCAAGTTCAAGGCTAGCCTGGGACATGTGAGACCCTGTCTTAAAAAAATAATAGTAATGAAAAAGAAGGGTGTGCGTGTGTGTTGGGAGGGGTGGGGACAGGCAGGATGTGGCCACAGTTCAAGCTCCCAGATGCCACCGTTATGTGGAGATGATCCTCCAAGTAGACAAATCGTTTAGGCAAAAACAACGTAAAAGTGTGATTTACATCATGTATGATCCCTGCCAACACTCAGGTAACCGGCTGCCGCCTAGCCAGCTGCTCCCCAGACAAGAAGCCTTTCAGTGCAGTCTGTGCTTTATGTCAACAGCAAGGATGTCTGAAGAGTAGGCCCCAGTGTCCTACCCTGCCCACAGCCTCGGGTTCTACCTCAGAGGGAACCACAGAGTTGAAGATGCAGCGGAAACACTTCTGTGCTAAGTACAGTTATTATAAGGCGTGGCCCCCAGCTAGACACCACCTTCTCTATTATTTTGACAGCGTGACTTCCTGTGATATTACCAAGTAACTCTTGTCCTGTCAGTAACAAAGGCTCACACCTGGGTTTCTTCTTTTCTCAACAATACACATGACATTTAAAGCATCATCAAAAGTTTCTTGAGGTTATGAGGGCTAAAGGCTCTGAAAATATCACTTCCTGTCTCAGCAGCAACACAGGTGCCTGCAGCAGCCCAGAAACTCCTGACAGGAGCTCAAGGGACTTTAAGGCCAGCCTGTTGCCCTCTTCTCCCCCTACACCCCATGAGCCTTCTGAGGGCTAGCAAATGGGCTCTAGACCTGCCCCCAAACCATGAGCTGCTGTTTCCAGTCCTGAGCTCTGTCTGCCCCTTAGTTCAATGGATCCTTGAGCAGATTGCTTGTTCCAGCTGCCTTCCAGATGAATAGTTGGCATAGGGAATCCAGAGACAGCCCAGCATCCAGCCCCCTGATGTCGAAGTGTGGACTTACACTGCCCTCAGGATTAATCAGAAGACCTCTGTGGAACTTTCAGTGAAACCATACATTTTCCCCACAGCTGGGGAGACGCTTACCTTGCATTCCCCCTAAATCTCTCTTCAGTAGCCTAGCTTCACAGCAAGTTGCTGGATCTGTGCTGGGAAAGATGGGATTAACAACCATGAAGGCAGAACAGGACTCACCCGTTCTGTAAATGCTCAGTTTCCTTAACATTGTTTATGGTGAATGCTCTTCTGCAGAGACCACACAGGAATCCATGGAAAAGGCTAAGGTAGGCTAAAAGAGCACAACAGAGAGTGTGTTGGCTAGATTTATGTCAACTTGACATAAACTCTAGTCATCTGAAGAGAGGAGGGAACCTCGATTGAGAAAATGCCTCCATAAGATCAGGCTGTGGGTAAGACCATAGAGCATTTTCTTAATTAGTGATCAATGGTACCATCCCTGGGCTGGTGGCCCTGGGTTCCATAAGAAAGCAGACTGTGCAAGCCATGGGGAGCAAGCTAGTAAGCTGCACCCCACCATGGCCTCTGCATCAGGTTCCTGCCTCCAGGTTCCTGCCCTATTTGAGTTTTTGTCTTGACTTCTTTCACTAGAGCATAAACCCAATAAGCCATTTTCTCCCCGACTTGTTTTTGGTCACGGTGTTTCATCATAGCAATAGTAATCCTACCTAAGGCAGGGAAGGGGCTCCTAATTAGCCCCGAGTGCTTGGAAAGGGAAAGGGAAGACAAGGTCCCAGAGCAGCTATGAATTGAACTGATTCAAAAAGTTAATAACAATTAGGCAGTTTGACATTGTAGATAGGGGCAGTAGGAATTGCCAAGATCCAGCCCCAAAGGCAAGGACATGATAATAACGACAATCTACTAGGCCAGGCCACCGTACACGTGGGGCAATGAGGACTGAGGCTCAATTCAGTTGGTTTGATTCAGAGGAGCACAAGAAAAGCTAAGCTAATTTCCTAAGGATCAGGGACAATGACTTGGGGATACAGGGTAGGCCCTATATCGGATCCCTGCTTACAGTAATGATTTAATTCCAGAAGAAATACAGTACGGTCTAAGTCTCTAGTCTCTCATCTATTAAGATGGGCCCAGTGATGGCCACCTCATAGGTTCCTAGGGTTTTGTAAACTAACAAATGTCAAGTCGTGAGTGAGCACAGTGCCTGGCGGGTGGCAAAAGCAGAGAGGTCGGCTCTCAGTTTGTGCTTATGGAATCATTAGTCCAGTGGTATCTGGAAAGAGGGCTGGAAGGACAGCAGGTCAGGGAGGAATCTGGCCGGCCCCATGAGCGAGCACACAGGTGCACTCACTTCCCAGTGGTGGAGTAAACAGCAGAAATGCTGTGATTCAATTTGGATGGAGGAAAGAAAGAGAGATGTCAGACTGTTTGACTCTCATCACTGACCCACCAAAAGGTTTGCAAGAAAGGAAAGAGACCGCAGGGGAGGTGAGCCCTCCCCTAGCTCATACCTAGCAGGGTTCAAGGGCAATGAACCCAGTCACTTCATGCTGCATGTTTAAGTGTTTGCCCTTCTGCATGGACACTATAGCTCATAGCTCCGATAGTGAGTAATCCTGCTCTGTCCTCTATGCTTTAACTGTCCAACTCGTTTGTTCCCCCTAAGATAGATATCAGCATTGTCCTCTTTTTAATGGATGAAGAAACTAGATGCTAAGCCATCAAAGGACTTAGCCCAAGTTCACCCAACTAGAAAACCTATAGGAATACTGGGAGCTTGCAGTTCAAAACAGCGGCCCTCAGGAGTGCAGAAGCAGACTAGTGGTTCTCACCCTTCCTAATGCTGGGCCCCTTTAAAACAGTTGCAGTGGCCCCTGACAACAAGTTTATTTTGTTGCTGCTGTCATAAATTGTAATATAAATATCTAATATGCGACATTCTAATATGTGATCCCTGTAGGGGTCGAAACACACAGGTTACATGTAGACCACTGAACTAGAGAGTTCTCCAGAAGATTCTGGCTCTCACATGGCTAGGGTTGCCTTGGAAGAAGGCAGGCTTGTCATGTGAAGGCTCTTGGGGAAGGTAGGACAGAGAAAGGGGCTCCTCTGCACTAGGGAGACACAAAACAGTATCTCTTTCCACGGATAACAGCTTGGCTATATAAGACGGAGAATCTTCCTTTTCCCATGGAAATGGTACAGCTACTTAGGAAAGGCAGTGCTGTCACTGTGAGAGTTTACAAGCTCGGGGTGAGAGGAGAGGAGTCTAAAACTGAACTGTCAATCCTGAGGGGAGTATAGTAAAGCTATCTCAGGGCTTGAGAGTCTTCAGAAGCTACACCCTCAGCCCCTTGTCCCCTTCTGCTCCTAGCCCCGTGAACTGTTTTCCTTATTCTAACGCCGAAGTCCTGAAGCTCTGTGCAGAAATCCAGAGGCTACTCCACCAGTTTCTCAGTTGCCCATCGGCCTCAGGACAACTTTGTCAGGGAGAAGAACACATGCTCAGATCTAGGGAAGATTTTATTTGGGAATGGGGTGTATTCTGTGAAAATGACATCCTGAGAGGAAGAGATTTCAAGGGACAGCTGGAATGGATGCCACCAGCTACCCAGGTCTGTCCTTCCTGCTGTCCCACCACCTAGAAAAACTTCTTCTGACAGTGAATGGAGATGAGACGCTAGACTCCCAGAAGTTCTCAACTTTGTGTCCTGATCCCTTGGGAGGTTGAATGACCCTTTCACAGGGGACACTTAAGATTATCGGGAAACACAAATATTTACATTACGATTCATAATAAGTAGCAAAATTACGGTTATGAAGTAGCAACTAAAATCTGGCTGGGTGTCACCTTAACATGAATTAAAGGGTTGCAGCATTAGGAAGGCTGAGAGCCACTGAGCTAGGGAGGATATGCAAGCATCCTTCATCCCAATCCTGCCTCTGCTAGAAGATAAAAGAACAAGAAGCTCCCTTACTTTGGGTGGATTGTAAGTGGACTGAACTCCTTTGCTTCTGACTGCTGGAGCCTCCAAGCCACTGATAAATGCAATTTTTTTTTTTTTTTAACAACAATAGAAATTCTAAGGATGTTGGTTGAGGCAACAACTTAAGGGGAAGTTTGACACACCAAGTTGAAAACCTAACTGCCTGAAAGACCAACTTCCCCCAGGTCCCCTAGGGAGTTGTTTGAAGTTCTGCCTTATTTCCTCCAGGGTAGAAAAGAGGGGTAATGATTCTGACCTACCTTGTCTGGGTGCTGTAAATAAGAATAACTACAGTAAATACAGCACATTTGAAAGTAAAAGGCACTTGGCAATAACAGACATTCATTTCTGCTTTTATCTTCCACAGTCTCAAGTGGAGAGATAGCTCCTGCATGGTTGTGGGGACAGGACTAGCCATGCAGCTCACCTTTGAGATGAGCTTCAGGGCAGCTCTGTCAAGGCCATCAAAGTTGTCTTGGGGTTCCAAGCTGACAATTCTAAATCCATTTGCACCCGCTTAGCTTTCTAGAGAGTAAACTACAGCAAAGAGTGCCCAAGTATTCAGCTCCATGCAAGAAGCCTAAGGTGACAAAGGCTGGGACATCTTTGGGACTGCTGCTGGCTTGTCTTGAAAAACCAAAACAAACTTTTTTCTTCAAAGACTCTACTTGTATTCATCATTATTATAAACACAGCCGAATTTTAGAGGTCTGCAACTGCAGTTAATGCATACAAAACAGATTTTTGGGGAGCTGGAGACAGGGCTCAGTGGTTAAGAGGATTGGCTGTTCTTCCAGAGGACTGGGTTCAATTCACAGGACCCATGTGGTAGCTCACAACCATCTGTAACTCTAGTGCTGGGGGGTTCAGTGCCCTTACCTGACCTCTGCAGGGACCATGCATGCCAATAGTTCATAGAAGCACAGAGCACACATAAATAATAAATAAATAAATAAATAAATAAATAAATAAATAAATAAATAATGTTTTTAAAAGTTAAATATTTTCTATGGGCTTTCTGTAAGGGAGAGGGGACAGAATAAAGTCCTAACGCTCTTGTTGTGAGCAATGGGTAGTGATGTGTTTATAAAAAGATAAAGGGGAGGGGTATGTCCTATGGAGGTATAGTCAAGTATGGGGGAAGGGGTGCCTCAGCGGGCATGCCTTCTCCCTGAGGTACCAGCCACACGATGACCTTATAGTATAGAGTTTATAGTATAGAGTCAGGGTACGAGGAGGGGAGTCAAGAGGGTAGTCAAGGCAGAGAAAGGCAGAGAGAATAGGGAAGTAGAGGAATAGAGGAGCACGTGGAGAGAGAGGGGGAAGGGAATGGGGAGAGAAGGAGTAAGGGAAGAGCAAGAGAGAGCAAGAGAGGAGCAAGAAAGCAGGAAAGGGCAAGCAGTCCCTTTTATATAGAGTCAGGCATACCTGGCTGTTGCCAGGTAACTGTGGGGCGAAGCTTAGAATGCTAACAGGTAGCAGAAACATCAGCATTTAAAAAACAACTTTTACCTCCACTGAGCAAATGTTGTTCATTAGAATGTGTTTGGCTAAAAGAGGTACCTTTTTTTTTTCTTTTTTTTCTTTTTTTTTTTTTTTATGAGGATGCGCATATCCAGGCCCTTCCTAAGGAACAAACGTCTTTAATTATGCAAGTTGCTATAACCTGGAGGATGGCATCCCTCTGCCAGCTGTTACTGGCACTCAAACACACGACACAGATTTCATCCACACCGCAGACACCATTGCTAGGATCATCAACCTGGGTAATTAATGTAGCACTCTCAAAAGAGATTTTGTGGGCTGAGAGTCATCAGGAGAAATAGTCTTTCGTGGGGAAAGTGAGTTCTGATGTCATGACTGTCTTAGAATCTGGAATGTGAACCATTTGTAAGAAGGAAATTGCCGTGAAATATTACACATTTGCCCCCATTATTTCAAAGGTGTGGAATGTAGTTAAATGATTTCCTCTGGTTAGATGGTTTCCTTTACCCCTCCTCTCTCCCCCCTTTCCTTCCTCTAGGACATTTTATAGCTGGTAAGTCATGCTGGCTAACGTGGATTCCCAAGAGGAAGTGAAGGATAGGCATCTGCAGTCGGGGCTGGGTAGGCTGAGGTAGGTGATGGGCGCCTTCACACTTCTTCAGACTGGAGCACAATAAGAAACTCAGGCAAGGCTTCAGAGCTGGACTTTGCGGCAGGGGCAGTAATCCCAGCTACACGGGAAGCTGAGGCAAGAAGATCACAAATTCAAGATCAGCTCTTGTGTTCAGTGCTATTGTATATTCTGTGTTGCCTCAGTGGTTTGAATGAGAATGCCCCTATAGGCATCTGCATGCTTAGTCCCTAGCTGATGTATTGTTTGGAAGGATTAGGAGGCGTGGCCTTGTTGGAGGAGGTGTGGCCTTGATAGAGGAAGTGTGTCCCTGGGGGTGGGCTTTGAGGTTTCAAAAGCTCAGACTCTGCCTATTTCCTGTGCATCGGTATGCTCTCTGCTCTAGCTCCTTCTCCGTTCCTCTGTGCTTCCCATCACTGTGTTATTGAACTAAGCCTCTGAAACTGTAAATAAGCACCCAGTTAAATTCCTTCTTTTCTATGGGTTGTCTTGGTCATGGTGTCTCTTCCCATCAATAGGACTAAGATACTTTTATTGCTGTTCTTGCTGCTCTGACAGAAACAACTTGAGGAAGAAGGATTTATTTCGTCCCATGGCTTAAAGTGACCAGGTCCATCTCAGTGGGGAGGCATGCTGGCAGATAGTGCCGGTGTGCAGCTGAGACTACCTCTCTGCTCACATTTTGGTAGAACAGGAAGCAGAGACTGGACGGGAAGCAGCAAACTGGGCTATACCCTTCAAGTCCCACCCACAGTGACTCACTTCCTCCAGTGATGCTCCAATTCCTGAAGGTTCCACAACCTTCCAAAATGGCCCCACCCACTGGAGACCGATATGGTCAGACATATCCATCTACAGGTAAGATTTCACATTCAGACCATGATGATACTGAGCTACAGAGAGAGTTTAAAGTCAGCCAGGGCAATTTAATGAGATCTTATTTCAAAAAAAAAAAAAATTTTTTTTTTTTTTTAAGTTAAAAAAGGGGGTTGTGGAAAAGCCACGTTTCCTGGGTAAGTGTAGCCAGCACTCCTCATCAAAGAAGCCTCGGTTTACAGCAAATGGAGACAATCACAGAAAACCACAACTGGACAAAACGAAGAGATGAACAGACCATGGGAAGCCTAGCACAAACAGGTCCATCCTCATCATAGCGCTGTCATCTATGGCTGGGGGACCATCATGGGAGGGGGAGACACAAGCACCAGAACACCAGGAAATGTGCTTCTGTGAGAGTCGATCCTAGAATTGGCTGCCTAAACAAGACTGAGACCATATCAATAAACATGCCAATGTGTAAGAGGAAAAATTTCAGAGGCCCACTCTAGACAGAGAACTGCAGGCACATAACGGCTGCTGGAAGGAAAGTTAGCCTCTCCCAGCTCTCCCAGGGATGAGCGCCTCGTTGGTTGTCTAGTACAGAGTGGTCAGCCCTCAAACCAAAGAGGCACAAGCAACAAGAGTCCACACGCTGTATCTATATTATCTATGTGAGCACACACATGTATCCAACAAGTATAATCAAACAGAAAGACGCTGACAACTGGAGAGTTGCAGAGAATGTGGGAGAGGAATCAGGGAGGGTTGTTGAGAAGAGCTGAAGGGAGGAAGAAAAGTGATGTAATTCTACTTCAATGAAAAGCATGTTAAAAGGGAAAATGGGGACAGGAAGGGGTAGGGATGTAACTATGAGTGAAGTGCTTGCCCAGCTCGTACTGATACTAGGAAAAAGAAAGAAGGGCAAGGTTATGGCAATCTCACATAAGGTCTCAAAACCGAGACTAAAGGGAGCTGTAAGGAGAAGGGCAGGATCCAGGAGCAGACAGAGTAGCCAGAGACCTTTGGGTCAGGAAACTGACAGAGAAGCCATGGGAGAGCCAGAGTAGCAGAGACAGGAGACTACAGAAAGGACGACAGCTTCGCTTCGCAGTGATCGCAGCTAGCAGTCCACCTGTGAAGGAGCCATATTGGTGGACTCCACCAAGCACAGATGGAGAACACTCGGGAAAAAAATTGTGTCCGACCTGAACATACAGAGACTGATTTTTCTTATTATTATTCCCCAAACGATATAACATAACTATTTACAGCTCATTTACATTGCATTAAGTATTACTTAATTACCTAGAGATATGCAAATACAAAACTATTTTATATAACAGATGCGAGCATCTGCAGACTTTGGCATCCTTAGATTCCCTAGAACCAATCCCCCGTGGAATATCTAGGAACCAATCCCCCATGGGATAGCTAGGAGCCAATCCCTCATGGGATAGCTAGGAGCCAATCCTCCATGGGATAGCTAGGAGCCAATCCCCCATGGGATAGCTAGGAACAACTGCATTTGACAGTGATTTTTGGTTAGGATTGAATGGATAAAGAAAAAGTAAAAATGGTTCTTTTAATAATGAAGGTGAAGAGGCCGCCCTCCTCCAGAAGAGACTGACAGAGCTGGGGAACCCCCAGGTGTCTGGAGGGCTCCCCATTGACTTCCAGTAGAATTCTCATCCTAATCGCACTGTGTCTGCATGCCGTAGGGGATGGTGAAGGACAGAACAAGAAAGGAGGGTCTAGAAACACCCTTCCTCCATTCTGGTGAGTCGTGTGTGACTGGCGTTGCAGGCATTCATCAGTTCAACAGCACAGTCACTGGACAATGCCAACCTAACCTCTCCATGGCCACCGGTCAGATTTCAAGATTTCACTCTGAGGAGGAGGGGGAGGAAGAGGAAAAGGGGGAAGAGGAAGAGGAGGAGGAAGAGGAGGAGTTAGAGGAGAAGGAGGACACCGCCCAGTATGGTGGTATACACCAGGAGGCAGAGGGAGGTAGATCTCTGAGTTCAAGGCCAGCCTGGTCTACAGAGTGAGTTCCAGGACAGCTGGCACTACATAGAAAAACTCTATCTCAAAACAAACAAAAAAATTAAGGTTAAACAACAAAATACACAAGTAAAGGATCTACACTGCCTTCTTACAGAGCTTTAGAAATATACCATCATCAGCATTAGTGTGTGTGTGTGTGTGTGTGTGTGTGTGTGTGTGTGTGTGTGTGTG
>JANHMN010000001.1:94986430-95054389 GCA_030674055.1 Rhabdomys pumilio
TATGCAATAGAATTTTTCTGTAAAGAAGGGTTGTCCCCATTTATCACAGGAAGCTGAGATGAAAATCGGATAGACCTGACCTAACTGAATAGGGAAAAACCCAACACTTAGGAAGTCTCTGGTGGTTTACTGGAGTCTGGGTTGTGCAGGGAAGCAGCTAAGAAGAGGCTGCCTATTTGTTAAAAAAAAAAAATCTTTGGTTAAACTGGTAGGTCTCAGTGACACCAATTGTTGTTATTGTCACTGTTGTTAGTTTTGCTCTGTGTCCTGTCTGTCTTTGTGTAATCCAACCTGGAGTGACTGAAAAAGACAAATGACATGAGGACTAAGACTGGTAAGCTGAACAGCCCACAGCCTGTGTTCTGTTTACTGGTTTCATGTTTTGCTGTCTCTGTCCCTCATGTTTTTTGGTGCTCCCATTAATCTTTTCCAGTTACAGGCTGTCTTAGTTAGAGTTTCCATTGCTCTGAAGAGACATTACAACCAAGGCAACTCTTGTAAAGGATAATATTTAATTGAGGCCAGGCGGTGGTGGCGCACGCCTTTAATCCCAGCACTTGGGAGGCAGAGGCAGGTGGATTTATTCGAGGCCAGCCTGGTCTACAGAGTGAGTTCCAGGACAGCCAGGACTATACAGAGAAACCCTGTCTCGACAAAAAAAAAAAAAAAAAAAAAAAAAACCAAAAAAAAAAAAATTAATTGAGGTTAGCTTACAAGTTCAGAGGTTCAGTCCATTATCATCAAGGTGGGAGAATGGCAGCATCCAGGCAGGCATGGAGCTGGAGAAGCTGAGAGCTCTACATCTTGATCTGAAGGCAAACAAAAGAAAACTGTCTTCCAGGCAGCTAGCAGGAGCGTCTCAAAGCCCACCCCCACAGTGACATATTTTCTCCAGCAAGGCCACACCTACTCCAACAAGGCCACACCTCCTAATAGTTCCACTCCTTGGGCCAAATATATCCAAACCACCACACAGGCAGACGTGGGAGCTGAACCAAGCTCTAGCTGCCATCATACCCGCACTGATGGGCTGGGGCAATGAGGACACCCCTTGTACTGGCTGGCTTTGTGTGTCGACTTAACACAAGTTGGAGTTATCACAGAGAAAGGAGCCTCCCTTGAGGAAATGTCTCCATGAGATCCAGCTGTAAGGCATTTTTCTCAATTAGTGATCAAGGGCAGAGGGCCCAGCCCATTGTGGGTGGTGCCATTCCCTGGGCTGGTAGTCCTGGGTTCTATAAGAAAGCAAGCTGAGCGAGCCAGGGGAAGCAAGCCAGTAAGTAACACCTCTCCATGGCCTCTGCATCAGCTCCTGCTTCCTGACCCGCTTGGGTTCCAGTCCTGACTTCCTTTGGTGATGAACAGCAGTGTGGAAATGTAAGCTGAATAAACCCTTTCCTCCCCAACTTGCTTCTTAGTCATGATGTTTGTGCAGCAATACAAACCCTGACAAAGACACCCTCTACCTCACTCAGCATGACCCCCTCCCCGCCACCCAGCAGCTTTATGAACTTCCCCAACCCAGGCCCAAATCTGTTGCCTCCTCTTGCCGTGGTTACTCTGATAGCCAGGGCTCAGAATGTCTCATCTCTGAGCTTTCTGGTCACTGGATTCAGTTAGCAGGGTTTTCAAATGTCTTTTGAGTATGGATCATGCTGAAAGATTGTTGTGCGCTGTTCTGTTGTGTTGAAAAGCTGGCTCTGGAGTTGGAAAGTTTCTGTCCTATGTCAGATGATATACCTCACAGTATGGCAGAAAAGGAAAAAACAAAACAGGCAGAGCAGAAAAAAAAAAGAAAGAGAGAAAGAAAGAAAGAAAGAAAGAAAGAAAGAAAGAAAGAAAGAAAGAAAGGAAGGAAGAAAGAAAGAAAGAAAGAAAGAAAATTAGACCATTGGTTTCATTTACTGCCTAAAACTTTTGTTAAGATGTAAACGTTGTCTCAAGATTTATGCCGACAATTATGTGAACTTACTGTACCTCAAGATTTATAAATTTATTAGGTATGGTTAAAAATCTGTAGAATCTGCCAACAAAGAGTTGACTTAGACATGTAACATAGGATTAATAATTAGAAATGTACAGATTGGTAATCTTACCATCCAGTGCATAAAACAGAGTGCAGAGGTAACACTTATTAGCCAAAATAAAAACAAAGACCCAACCCATCAAAGTCCATAACAAAGTCTGGGAAAGTCTCCCAATGTTCTAATCTTGCTTTTTAATTCCTGTAGTTCAACTTTGGTCTTGTTAACTAAAATATGACAACCTAAGACATGCTTTTTATACGTAAAGGTTCACCTTGAGAAAGGCTCAAAGCTACACTAAAATTCCAAATTCCCAGTATATCACCAGTTGATGAAAGTTAGGGCCACAGCTATTTAAACACCAAACACCGAATGCCTGGAACTGAGATGTTCCTGTCTTCTGATGAAGCAAGACTACGACCTCCGCAGTCTGGCAAAGAGCCTGTGGAATGGTTTTCCTTACCTACGGTCTGTCCAGGCTGGCAGAGGCTGACTTAAGAATGTGTATCTAGCCTCTTGTCTTTGTTAACTTTGTTAAGCTTTGTCTATTTTGATAAACTGAGTCATACAAGAAGCTGTGGTGTTCTGCAATGGTGTGCTATGAGAGGAAGGACTAGGAAAGTAAAGTTACCAGTCTGCCTGAAGACTGTATTTATGATTTAAAGTTTTAATAGTAAAACAGCTCCAGCCCAAGAATTGTAAATTTTTTTAAGGCTAAACTTAACAGGGATAAAACTGTACAATCCTAATCTCATAAAAAATTCTAACTTGTTGTAAATGGTTAAAGATGACTAAGACATGCAAGTCACCTTATAAGTGATCAAATTACTCAATTATTCAAAACTATCCTTTGTAGTCATGTTAAGAAGTATAAATCTCATCTATTCACAAGATAAGCTTTACTTAGCCTCCTGTATATGTTTTCAAGGTTAAGCCTAAAACAAATAACTTAAAACAAGTAAAGTCTATTTCAAATCATGTATACTTAATAGATGGCCTTCAAAATGTTTCAGAGCTCTGCTGGGTACGGCATGTAAAACGTTTAATGGAAAATGAAAAGCTTTACACGATAGACAACAATGCCAGCTCCTAACAGCAACCCCAAGGTTTCCAAAGATGACAAGAGGGTATAAAAGACTCCACCCAAGTTATGGTACCGCTGATCACTCGGAAGAACAGACCCATGCCTCGCCTGTACCGCCTGTTCCAAGAAACAACAACCACACCTTTGTTTCCAGATGTTGTCACGACCACCTTGGTCCAACCACCTTGCACATCTTTGCTTCAGGAGGTTGTTATGAACAACTTGTTCTGCTTCCATACCCCGACTATTTACCTGCCATGTCTCCCACTCGGGAACCTTCTGCTCCTGAGCTAAAACCCCCTTACCTTCCCCATGTCCAATGGTGATCTCTTAAACCCTGTCTTGGGGGAAGGCAGCCTGTGTACATCCACAAAGCTTGCTTTAATCACTCTGGCCATGATAGGAGTCAGTGGTCTTTCTCCTCACAGGCACAGGATCTACAGTTGCTCAGATCATTCTACTACTGACCATTTAAGGTTTAACTTGTTGGCTTCAATTTAATTAAAAGCTTTTTATTTCTCTCTTTTTTGTTCTTTTTGCAGAACGAAGGACTGACTGACCCCATAGCCTTCCACTGTGTTACATTCCTAGTCCTTGATTTAAGGTTTTTGAAGGTATGAATCATGTCTTACTGGTCTTTCAGTTGGACTGCCCTTAATACTACACAACAGTATAGTTGATTCTCATAAGTGATAATTAATGTTTATATACATTTTAAACTTTGAAATGTCCAATCAGTTATACTAGCTTTTAAACTGTTAGAATATTTAAATGAATACTGACCAGAATAATTCACAAATAATTTTTATTTTTATCCTAAAATGATACCTAAATTGGAAACTCTTCATCTGATTTTGGAGTTTCTATTAAAAAAAAAATGCTTTGCTATTTGACTATGTTCAGGTACATCTCTGATTAAAGCTAAGTTACTCTTATTAGAAGACTAGGGGTTGTTTTATTTGCTTGCCAAATCAAATAGACTTTTCCTTCTTGATCTTCTGGTCTGGCTGTACAGTTTACTGCTAGGTATGGCACAGAGAAGGCCACAACTTCCACAGCTTCTAGACTTCCTGTTGTTAGAAATAATGTTGCACTGTGCTTCTGAGACCTGGTTCTTATTATGTAGCCCAAGAATGCCTCTAGCTTACTGAGGTCCTCCTGCCTCAGTTTCCCAAATTCTGGGATTACTAGTGTGTGCCATCAAGCTTGGGTTGACTCCTAATATGTTTTTCTTGTGGCTGGATCAAAAGGTTCTAGACTATTGTAAGAGGTTATGTATATCCAGCCCTATCTTCTGCAAGGGTAGAAACTCACATAGGCCGAGATACTAATATTGTTGAGTGGTTCCAGATTGAAAAAACAATGTTTCCTAGTTACCTGAAGTCATATGTGGCTTATGATCAGATTCTCATTCCCAGTGTTGTTTTCCCTATCAGAGAAGGACAGCCATGAGATAATAAAAGTAATCTATTTAGGAGAATCTAGGAAGCCATCCACACAATCTGACGGCAGGCATCCTCATTCTTCCCAGGATCCCACCACCACCAACTTCATGCCTGGGGTAACTGATGTGTATAATAAGGGTGCCTGTTATTGGTGCTTCAAACCAGGGCATTTATGGGGGGAAAAAAGATGGTAATTGGGCTGGAGAGATGGCTGAGTAGGTAAAGATGTTTGCCCTGTAAGCCCAGAGACCTGAGGTTGATCCCCAGAATCTAAATAAAGGTGGGAGAGAACCAACCCCACAAGGTTGTCTTCTGACATTCACAAGTGTACTGTGGAATGTGTGGATAATCAATAAATAGATAATAAATAATTTAAAAATAAGTACTTATTCATAATTGAGATGAGGCAAAGGCCCAGGTTGCGGCTGTCTTAGTAAACTGAGATACAGAAGCACTCCACATTAAATGAAATTTCCAGTTGGAACAGCTGAGGTGGGCAATGTTTACTAAAAACAGCAATACCTTCAGGAAGCCAGCAGCAATCCTCAGTGAAAATTGAAGGGAAATAAAATTATGGCTGAGTGGATCTGAAAAAGCAGAAACGGCTGGATGGTTAAGAGACACTTGTGGGAGAGAACCCAGGGATACAGGCATGATATAAGAAGTATACATACACACAACCCACCCCATCAAAAGAGAGAATGAACCCTCTGTCTTAGAACCAGCAGGACGGCACATGTCTCTGCAAAGGGGTTGCTCGGTAGCAGGTGCTCATTGGTTCTTCAAGTCCTCAACACTGTCTTCTAATTAAAGCCAATTCTAAGGATTCTGCCTAATAATTTCCTTCACATACTTAGTCACTTAGATCACTTCCTCTTAAAAGCCATGAAGCCATGAAGGACGTCATCTGGGAACTCTCAGCAGGCAGGGCGTGCTCTCCAGGGCGTGCTCTCCCGTATTCATTTCAGTCATTTGAATGATTCCCATCAGCCACCAGAGCTGTCTTCAGTTTCTCTATAGGGAAATGCTGGTTTTGGCACAAAGTCATGGCCCTGTACTATTTCACTCCTGTTCTACGGAGGAGGGAATGGTGCTTTTGTGAGGGCGAATGGTCTGCTTAAGCTTTAGGCTCCACTCAGCAAGCCAAGAGACATGGTGTCTCTTGACATGCATGACATGACTCATGCACTTCTCTTTCAACTTTAACGAGAATAATCAAGATCCTATTATTCCAGCTTCCTATTATTTTGCACAGAGAAAGGCATTTAGGGTAGGAAAAAAAATCATTCCAAATGTAAGAAGTTAAAGGAGATTCTTCTGGAATCCACACTGGAGACAGTGACCTTCTGGAAGGAACCCACACCAAAGATCGAAGATAGACCAACTACCTTGGGTCAAAAGCCATGAAGACTCATAGATACAAATGCCACCTCTTAAGATCTGCAGAGTGGACTCGGAGTGTTCACGTTAGCACCTGGAAAAACCATGGTGGTATATACACCACAGCCCAGCCACAGGGAAGAGTGAGAGAGACCTGCAAACAGCCAAAACAAAGCAGAATGTTTCAGAGAAGTCTGTTTCTGGAAGGTTTCCATGAATGAATCTGGAGGAAGTGATTGGATTAGAACACCACTATTACATAGCTCTAAAGGGACAACCATGATCAATTGCTGTGGCAGTCATACATGAGAGGGATGATGATATCCCATGCTTCCACCATCTCCATTCACAGAATACTTTAGGCTGGTTTTGAAAGAGTTGGGCCTGAAGCAGCCATTGCAGTACACGCCTGTAATTCCAACATTCAGAAGGCTGAGGCAGGATCATCATCTGTTCAACGGCAGTCGGGAATGCATAGGGAGATCTTGCTTCAACAAAACAAAATGCAATGAAACAAAAAAACCAAAAGACACTGTCAAGAAAAGGTGTAGCATATTTAAAGAAAATATATGCAAACCTGTATTTGAACATGTATAATATATAAATAATATATCTTTACATTTCAACATCTAATATCTATTCTAGTCTAAAAAAAAAAAAAGCAAAAAAAATCCTCCTTGGATGAGAGTGGTGGTATGGTCCTTTAGTCCCAGTAGCTGGCAGATCTTTGAGTTTGAGCCCAGCCTGGTTTATAGAGTTCCAGGACAGCCAGGGCTACCCAGAGAAACCCTGTCTCAAAAACAAAATAATTAATATAGAAAGACAACTTAATCTTAAAGAACAGGCAAACTATTTAAAAGACACTTTATAAAACAGGATGCACAAATAGGAAACGAGCTGAAACTGAATCAGTGCGTGACTCTCAACAAAGGGAACAGATTGACAGGGAGTGAATGGGGAGCAGAGGAAGCCCCATGGGAAGGTGTTACTGACTGGTCAAGGAATTCAAAGCTTCCTACCCTTGGGAGTGGCAGAGCTCCCAGCCCCAGGGCATGAAGCTCAGAGGGACAGCAAAGCCTTCTCTGGTCCATGCCCAGATATCCATAGTGTGTGTGGAAAGCTTCCACCTTAGCTTCCTTCCTGATCTTGTATGATGACCTATAGGGCGCTCTCCGTAGAGAGAGAATGCCTCTTTGTTTAGCGATATGTAATAACCCTACCTCCTTGTTAAGCTGTATGTAATGACCCTGCCTCCGTGTTCAGTATGTATACAATAAACGATAATAGAACATAATAAGCCTGCTGAGGTTTCTTGGTGCTGAGAGTTCTCCATTAGAAAGCCCAGTTCACCCAATCCCAGCTTTTAGTCCATGTCTATCATTCCCTTGATGCCCCCAGTCAGGTCAAGTCCTGAAGGCCGAGGATGAAGGTGGGGATGCAGGAAAGGGGCCTAGAGAATGGGCAAGGAAAATACAGACTAACTTGATTTGCAGTTGTTCAAGTGACTCAATGTTATATTTTGAAGACTTGATTGTATATAATTGGTGTGTAAACATACTTTAATACTTTGAAGCGCTTTTCTCATTATATATTATAGAATACTTCATGCACTCGAGTATGTACTTATAGGGGAAAATTACATGATATTTTCTTCAAAATAATCTAGTGCTAAATGTGAGTTGATAGAAACAAGTTTAGCTACAAACTCATCATTACCCAACCTTTGTGATGAGTGTTCCTGATACTGTGTGTATGTGATGGGGCAGGCCTTGGGGATTGAGCCCTGGGCCTCTAGAACATAAGCAAATGCTCTCCCACTGAGCTACACCTCTGATCTCTCATTACACTTCTTATTCTCTTCATTTTTGCGTAGGTTGGATATGTTTCATCATAAACCTCACAGTGAAATAAATTAATATGTAAGTTAATATATATATTAACCATTAGAATAAAATGCATATGCAATTTTCCTGGAATAATAAGTACCCGGGGAAGAGGTGGAAGAGAAATAAAAGAGGGAGGGAGCAGAAGGGGAGGAAGAAAGGGCGCAGGAAGGGAGGGAGGAGGGGAACAGGGTTCCCTCAACAGCTCCTAGGGCAGGGCTGCACACCAAAGTGCTCAGTCTCGTGTGTCCCTAATGATGACCCTGGGTCATGAGAAAAGGCCAGGTTGTATTGGCTATGGTTCTGACTTTACAACAAAGACTTATAGCCTACTAAGGGACACACTTTACAAACTACATAGAAAAATCAAACCATCTTCTAGTGATGGAGAATGTTCCCTAGTGTGAAATGGTGCTCGGCCCTGCCACACCACCCAGATGAACTGTCAACTGTTATTATCATGGAGTCCCTGGCATTTCTGGGACAGCTCCTTACTGGGCTGGGTTAGGGAGGGGTCTCAGTTACAGGTGAAGCTCCTCCCAGTCTACATTCCCTGGAATCTCTAGCATCCACGAGCTGCCTTCTTTACACAAGGAGATAGGGACCAGGACGGCTTCATTTCTGATGGAAACCAACTCCTTGATGTTCTGGCCTCTTACTGTCCTCAGATTTGAATGTTTAGCTCAGCCATGGAGCTACCTGGCTCCGTTGGGCCTACAAGGTCTGCTCTTGGCTCAGACACTTTCAAGACGCTCCATGGCTTACTGCTAGCATTCAAGAGCTGGCACTTTCCCAGGCCTGGCTAAGGACGTCCCCAACAAGCTGGATGCTAAGCTGGTCTACCACCCAGGGAAGAGCTCAATATTTACTCAATCCAAGCCCCTCCCCCCCAAAAGACAACGTCTTTGTAATTCAGGCTGGCCACAAACTGTCTTCCTCCATAGTCTCCTTCCTGAGTGCAAGGATTACAAGTATGTGTGCTCCTAGCACACCTGGTTAGAGTAGTCCATTTTAACATTTTAACTGACTACCTCATAACATAAACTGGACCACACATCCAAAAGAAGTGGATGGGCCCAAGCACTCCAAGAGTACAGAACGTGTGTGTCTACCTGACTCAGTGCGTAGGGGATCAGAGCAAGCACTGTGTAAGTCAATTTAATTATGGATGGATGAATGGACGGGCGGATGGATGGATTCATGAGTGGGGTGACAAAATGCATTCGAGCTACAGAATTTCTACCCGGATCTGAAACTTCAGTGTTTAAGAACCATACAGATATCTGCCCTCTCATGCCCCATGCAAAATGGTGATCCTACAGGTCTGGGGTACCCCTGGGTTTGCAGTCTCAGGAGTCTTCTCCTGTCTTCTGAATCTCAGTCACAGCTGGAAGCTCACCTGTGTCATTTCCCGTTTCCTCAGGGTCCCTAGGAAAAGCCACCTTCACCCCAGGGACGGGGGTGGGAGGGTTCTGTGGTTCAGGGTGCTTTGGTCTGAGCTCCTCTTTTCAGTTCAGAGGGAAGATGAGGGGTGTGTGTAGAAGAGTCTGGAGCTTTTTAACAGGAGTTATTACAAAGGCAACGTGCCACTAAAGCCAGAAAGCCTTTTGAAGAAAAAGACTTTTTTCCTAATAGTCCACTCACTTAAGAATTTTTATTCCTTGTTGTTGGGTATGTATATGATGTAGTGCTTGTGTGCATGGAGATCAACTCTGTGGCTCCCTTTCTACCTCCGTGTGGGTTCTAGAGAATCAAATCCAAGTCATTAGTCTTCTGGCACAAGTGCTCTAGAGCCGCCTTGCTAGCCCCTCTCCACTCTACAATTACAGCTTTTCCTCAGGTCTTGGAACTGTACTGGAAAAAGCAAAACATTAGCGTCTTTTGGAGCGAAACCCACAATTCCAATGCTTACATTTTTTGCTGGACAATGGCAGCCTTGCTTGAAAATATTTCATCTTTGTGGCACTCCGCTGAAATCTACAGAGTGAAGATGAGTCTCCCCGAACAAGGCTGCAGCTCGCAACACCCGGAGCAGAATCAAAAGCTTTATATCAGAGTGCTTACCCACGGAAGCCAGAGGCACCTTCGTGACCCGAGGCTGAGGTAAACTGTTTTGCTTCAAACTTCTACTCCTCGAAGGGGTATCTTTGTCCTTACCAGACTGAATTTTTATTCATGAAATTCACACCAGTTACCCAACACTCAGATCCAATATCAAGAAGATGGATAGATTTGGAGAAACTGTGGAACAAAGTAAAGTAACTACAGAATTTCTACAGAGTACTGCACAAGGGACTATGCCGCCTGGAAACACTGCAGTCTTTTCATAGTTACAAATGACAGAGGGTGTCATCTGTTCCAGGGCTATTTGCTGAGGGCTCCAAGAGAGGAGTTTTCTTACATCTTCTTCCTCTCTCTACTCCTGCAGGTGCTGAGCAATTACAGAATTACTGTTAGCCATCTATTTTGTAATCATGTGATTGCCTTACAGAAGCCAAGGACGATTCCTCAGTTGTTGCTTTCCCCCAAAACAGTTTATGGTCATACGAGCTTCTGGACAGCTGGAGTGCTTCTAGCCGGCTCCATCGGGGTTTTGAAAAGCGTTATCTACACTCTTAATAGAATGAGTCAGAAGGCACTAGAAACTTAAATATTGATTTAAAATCGATTTAATCCATAAATCTCTCAGAACTCTTGAGGTCTTGGGTGTGTTTATAAGAACAAATGACAATTCTCATCCAGAGTACGCTTGGTCACAATTTCACCATCGCCTCCTCATAGGTGTCTGTGTGGGAATGGTGAGATTCTAAAGGCAAAACTTGTGGAGCCAATCCCTTTACCCCAAAGACTTCAAGATATTAAAAAAAAAAAAAAATCGAACTTCTAAATGTCTCAAGATATTTTAAAAATATCAGAATATAAAAATTTACATAGTTTTTCTACTCTTGGTTGAAAAGATGTATGAGAAGATTTTAATGACAACCTGGGTCAGAAATTACAAATGGGGCCAGTTAGATGACTCAGCAGGTAAGCGTTAAGAATCAAGATACACTCATGGCGTGTGTGTGTGTGTGTGTGTGTGTGTGTGTGTGTGTGTGTGTGTGTGCGTGCGTGCAATATAAAAGAGAAAATTTAAACCTCTGATAGTGCTTCTGTCTTTCTCAGGTAAAATGTGGAAACAAGGGTGGTGGCCCACCTCTTTTTAACTCAGAGGTTGGGACTGGGACAACACAATTTGTGGGTTTTTTTTGGGGGGGGTGTTGTATTTTTTTTTTGTTTGTTTGTTTTGAGAAATGAATCCTGAGAGGCAGCAGATGAAGTGGCATCCACTAATTCACAGATATTGCTAACAGCAATTTGAGAGATGAGAGCTAAACGAAAGGATGGCTGTCCTCAAGGCTAAAGCAAAGCTATATGGTAAAGGTGGTTAGCTGCAAGACAGGCGACAATCCCTTCTAGGCATGGCTGCCTCAGTTGTCTGGTCCATTGTCTTTCTCCTTCCCTTAGTGGAAGGAAGTGAGCTGCAACTCCAGACTTGTCAAAGCCCTGGTTTCTTGCTCTGCGTTTAATTTGTAGTGATATTGGCAGTCACAGACTGGTTCCCCAAAGATGAATGAATGTCTTTGACCATGTCAGGGTCAAGGGTCAAATGCACTGGCAGTTGCTAAGACTCGCTAGGAGTCCATCAGGCCTGGCCCTGAGGTCTCCATGGGATACCCTGGGGTTGCCTCTGAGCAGTCTTTGCTACAGATTCAGAGTTAAATCCAGCTATAGGCTTGGATTTAAAAACAACAACAACAACAACAACAACAACAACAACAAAATAACAAAGAGGTCCTGCACTCATTACCCTCCTGTTTAGCTACTCTGGGGGGGGTGGGGGTGGGAGGGGGTTGGTACATTTTAAGGACAAAACCTTGACTACTACGGGAGGAAGGCAAAGCATTCCTGGTGAAGAGACCTCTGGCACAGGGAAAAGACAGAATCTTAAGAGGTCATGGCTGGGATGTAGGCATATGGTGCAGGCAAATGCAAAGGGAAGCTGGGAGAGCCTTGGCAAGACATCTTAGCCTACTTGAGCAGTAATATAGTGCTACATGGTGGCTTAAAAAAATACAAACTTGGGACTAAGAAGGCCCAGAGTGTGAAGGCACTTGTTGCCAATCTTGACAGCCAGAGTTTGATCTCTAGCACAACATGGTGGAAGGAGAGAAACACACACACACACACACATTAAATGATACAAAGGTGTGACTGTTCTGAAGGCTGAGAAGTCCAAGATGAATTTCAAGCAGATTCTGTCTGGTAAAGACCCATTTCTCACCAGTGCCTTCTCACCATCACAGTGAAGATTCAAACTCTGGAAGTCTCATAAAATTAAACTAAATCCCATTTGTGAGAGTCTCATACTCTTATCACCAGGATCTAAACAGCTCTCAGAACCTCCCGCCTCCTACTATGGTGACATTGAGGGTGAGGACTCAAACTTGTGAACTCAGGAAGCACACACTCTTTGAAACCATAGCATAGGTTGAAATGCCAGGCTACCTTTCCTGTGGAATACCGCTGATCCATAGCAGGGTTAGAGCAGGGCGTTCACCCACTGTGTGAGGGTTCTAGGATCAGTTCATACAAGACATTTTTGTTTGTATGGTGAGCAGACACACAACTGTCTTGGGCAAACCAGAATGTTTGATCAACTCTAATTTTAGCGGGGAGGCCTTGCTAAGTACAGGGCTCTGTGAAGGTTAACTCAGTTATTAACACAGTAACCGCAGCAAGCAGTGAGTGACAATCCTACTTACAATCAGTTTCAACAACCGAACTGCCATCCCTTCGCATATCCCAATTTCAAAGGCTTCTCTTGCACCTTCACAGTAAGGCCGTGCTTGATGTCTGGATGAGTTAGCTACTACACTGTACATCTTTACCCAGTCACTTCTCCACAACGCCACGCGGGTCTCTCCCCCCAGCCAAAGGCTCTTTACGGGGCCCCTGGGATGCTCTGCATCTCCCCACATTTTAAGTGGGAAAATTGACTAGTTTATTGGCTCATGTCCAGTATTTTCTATGTTCTCATTTGCTGCCTCCATCTTGAACAAGGGACTGTGTAAACAGTTTGCCAGACCCAGCCCTCAGGACGGTTTAACAGTCTTGGGGCCTCTGGAAGTACCCATTAGAAATTTTAAACCTATGACATCCCAATTATGAAGTAGGGACATTTGTTTCCCAAAAGGCTCTTCACCATGGGCCAGTACTGTGGGCCTTTGAGAGCCACTTAGGCCTCCGTAGCCTTGCCCTCACTCCAGTCTAGAGTAGACTCAGAATTCCCGTCCCTGTGTGCCCTCTTCCAACAGTTCTTCAATATGAGAGAGAACCAGAAGAGAAAAAGACTGACTTTTGGGTCCCTGTGGGCTGCTGCAGTCCACACACCTTCCTTTTAGACTTTTGAGAATTTTGCATTGTAAATACTCAAATTCCCCACAATTCAGTTGTATGTATTTACAGTCAATTCACCTGCAATGCTGACTAGGACAGGACTGAGGTAAGTTTAGAGCCAGCCTAAGCTAGAATGTGGCCCTGTCTCCTCCAACAAAACCCAAAGTCATTCCTACAGAACTCGGTTGGCTCGATGGAGCTATTTGCGCTTCAGTCCTTGGTTTCAGATATGCTACAGGTGCCCTTTACTCTGGAAACACTTGGAGCCTCTGTTAAAAAAAAAAAAATCGTGCTGCTTGGGTGGTGATTTCCTGCAGGTATGTTACCTGCCTCAGGTTCGAGTGAAGATTAACAGCTGACGTAATGTCTTCCAGAGACTTCCTGTGTCAGGAAGAAAAGACTGCATAGTTGTTTTTTTTGGCTTACGTCATGGTAGACATTGAGAACCATTGCTCTCTAGACTGCTAATTTTAGACTGCACTTCTTCATATTAGGGACCATGGTTTGGTCATATGGAGATGGTTCTTTCTTCCAAGGGAAATGGCGAATATGCCATTAACACTGGGGTTGACGGTCTAACTCACGTGCTTGATAGTTAAATAAAAACATGTTTGCTCAAGAACTTTTGAACACTAAGGAAAGAAACACACCAAGCCACTTAAAGATAATTTATGTACATTTATGGCTTTATACACTTTATAGTAAGGATTGTTCTTGTATCTGTAAGTACATCATCATCATCAGGCACTTCTCAGATAGTATTGGAACAGGAACAAGGCATTTGCACTGTTACTCAACTCCGGTGGTGAAGTGTGTGGGAGGGTGGGACTCTATCCTGATGGGACTTACAAGGCTGCCTATCCCTAGCCACAGGGCCAGGCTGTTTTGTTTGCATAAAGCACAATGCACGCTATACTGAACGATCACTCCCCAGATGAAACCACAGAGAGACTTTTCACTTAAAATCAGTAACTTCTGAGCGCTGAAACTAAGAACTTTAAGGTTTTTTGAGGGGAAAAGAGGAGTCATATATTAAGCAGTTGAACAAATTCAAATTGTGCACCTTTGGGGAACTGTTTCCATTTTAAGTGACTTTATCCTCTTACTGTTAAGGTCTGGGATTTACTGCTCACCAGGATATAATATTTGCTAATTAACTTAGACTCAGTTTGTCCAAGCAGAACTTTCCAAGTCATACATCTATCACCTAAATATATTCCATACATCTATATAATGGAAACAATACATCTTTATATTTAAAATATCCAAATAGCTCTATAATACAATATGCTCTTAACAACAGTACAAACCAAAGGAAATAAACAAGGCTGCATAGGTGACGTCTTTTCACAGAGCAATCATGTACAATAATATGCCAGAAAGTGAACATTCTCACAGAAAAGGATTCTCAGAGGTCACAAGTTTGATGTTTGTTTTCAAAACAGACAAGAAGCCTTTCTTGGACTTTGCTGTGCCCCATGATTCACTCTATGATCTTAACACTAAAACAGAAACAAACAAACAAACAAAAAAAAACAAAAAACAAAAAAACAAAAAAAAATGGGGGTTGCTGTTGAAATCTACAGCTTCTGAAAGAGACACGTCCAAGCCACTCAGTGACTGACCTTCAGCAAGTAGCCACTGGTCAGGGCCGGAGCTGCCTCAGTTGAATGATTACATGCAGAGACTTCTGCAATCGTAAGAAATGGCAGACGGAGGAGGAAAGAGAGACCTGAGTTCTTTGACACCAGTAACTTCGACTCCATTTGTAGGAGGCTCTGCTTGGAGGAACTCATTCTAAAACAAGCCCTGTTTTGGAGTGCCCAAACAAAGGTGGGCAGAGGAGCAGTGGCTCAATCCATGTTTACACTGGTACAAGTCACGGTGGGAAGCTTACGACAAAGCTGGCCAACGGTGAAAACCAGGGACATTTTATTCTTGTTAACACATATACACACCTACACCCACACCCCAAATGGAAAGAAAAGTAACATACTAAAAACCTACAAGTGCAATCTGGGCTTCTGCATGGAAACCAGGCCTTCTCAAGAAGGCAAAAGAGGGATGCTGTGGTACATCTGTTCCTCAAACTGTGGGAGAGTCGGGAATCTCGATGGATGACTTGGAAATGCTGATGGGAGGCAAAACCCAATTATCCTGGTCTGGTAGAATTTCAGGTAAATAGAATATAAAAACTTAATGAGACACAGGCTAGGCTGCTCAACGTTGAAAAAAACCTCTCAAATTCTTAAGCTAAGGATTTCAAAATAAATGTACATTTATAGCTGGCTGGTTTTCAAGTTTACTGTCTCATTTTTTTTTTACTAATCCTGCCACTGTCTGTACTTAAGAACACAAAGCACTCCATACATCACTGAAGTCCTATTTGCAAACTTCCTCCTCAGGATTGCACTGTTCAGAGCCTGAGAGAACAGAGGTGGAGAATGAGAAGCTACATGATACTTCAGGACACAGCCCTAACACCACCTCCATCCTGGACAAAAATCAAGAGCTCGGAATAGGAGGAGAACCCCAGTTAGACAAAGAACATCGTCTCAGATAAAGTCTCCCTTTCCTGAGCGACAGACAGGAGGCTTCCCTACGGGAACTGTGACAACACGGCACGGGGCATCATCTGGCAGGGCCTCCCTAGGGGAGCAAAGAACGTGGCATGGGGCAACTCTCTGCAGACTTGGTGCTATGCACTGTACACAATTCACAGGGTAATAGAAGCAGGTGAAGTTTCTTTAAAATACACACATAAATCTACATATAAAACACAGAGTATCTGTAACTATACATCACTTTCCTGCCCAAATGGCCAGAAACGTTGAGTATGCAAGTACTAATTACAATGATTTAAGATTAGTCAGAAACATCATCAGGTAGCGTCCCAAAGTGTACAAACCAGTTGAGCACGTATAAAATTAGTACTAATCCAGTTAGAAATACAAAATGAAAATTATGAATGCTGCCCCCAAATTCCTCTGATTTCACAAATTTATAAGCAGACAATGTAACAAAGTAGACTCTAGTTTTAAGAAAACATTACAGTTCGGTATCTATTCCAAAAAATGTTGAGTCCTAACAATAACATCAAAAGTCATTTATCTGGAAATTAGAACCATTTTAAGGTGTTTGTACAAATTTGCAAATAACAAAATAAACAACAACAAAAATAATAGAAAAGAGCTGTACAAAGCTGGCACTTAATCTTATTCTGCCCCAAAGTTTGACAAGTCCACTAATTCAGCAGATTGATCACCGGCTACTTGGTTCTCATACGAATCCTGTGGCAAGATGAACAGGTCCAGTCATTCAGCAGAGGTGCAGAACGGAGATCTCAGTTCATGATTCATCACTTTAGCAGAACACAGGAAGTACAAAGCAAAGCTTATCAAGACGGGAGACCATCACAGTATTACAAAAAAGTATAAACTTTCCTTGGACCAAGTAGATATTAAAAAAAAAAAACCACACAAATACAATTCTGTGTCTACTGCATATATACAAAACTTGAAAGCACACCAGGATCTGAAAAAGTCTTTTCTGCAATTACACGGTGTAGTGAGTTTGGCACTTCATTGTAATGATTCCCAACGGCACAGTCCTTATCTACAGGAGCACATAATCTGCGAGCGCTGGGCAAACATCCTGCCCGGGAAAGTGCTTCTGCTGCCAAGTCTGACGAAAGGAAAAAAGGATTTTTTTTTTTTAAATCAAGAAAACTAAAAGGGTGAAGGGCATCTTTGGACTGCTCCTCAGTTCCTGCTGTCAGACAATCTGAAGGACTTTTAAATGTAGCCTAAGGGGGAAAAACACACACACAATAAAAATATAGTCATATTCAATTCAATTGTACTTATCAAGTTGGGGGTGGGGAAGCTACAGCTTTCTCAAACTCTAAAATCATTCAACAGGTAAATTTTTTCTTTATTGAAAAAATGGGCCGGGCGGTGGTGGCGCACGCCTTTGATCCCAGCATTTGGGAGGCAGAGGCAGGTGGATTTCTGAGTTCGAAGCCAGCCTGGTCTAGAGTGAGTTCCAGGACGGCCAGGGCTACACAGAGAAACCCTGTCTCGGAAAAACCAAAAAAAAAAAAAAAGGAAGGAAGGAAGAAAAAATGGGAGGGGAAAAAAAAAAGACCTTTGGCATCTGACTTGTATCAAATGTGTTCATTTATTTAAGAACTGGTAGAAATAATGAGCCATCCAACAGTGAAAACAAAGTCTTAAAGGCTGCTAAAGGAATCTGCACTCCATTTTAACCTCAAAAGGCAAACTGATAAATGGATGGAGGGAGGGAGGGGTGGACAGTGGATGGTAACAGGGGATTCCCAGCAATCTATTATCACAATCAGGTGACATCAGAACAAAGCCTACACAACCCTGGGCATAACTCTGTCAGAGCTGCACACCCGGCACCACATAAGCCAGTGTGGTAGGGATGCTGGCTATATAAGACCCTGTCTTTAATTAAGTTTTTTTTTTTTTTAAATGTCTAACCATGTAAGACACATTTTAAAAAGGCCTTTTTCAAAAGGCCTTTTGATACTGGAGTGAATAAACTTACCTCCTCACTAACTCTTAGCCTGACACCCAGCTGTGCGTTGTAGTCTTGACACTGTGTGGGAAGCTTTGGTTGGGCAACACATTATCAAAGTTAAAATCCAAGGTATCTCCATCCATGAGGTCATTCCGAATGATGGACTCCATGTCACAGTCCAAGCGCTCAATAAACATGCCATCCAAGTCACTTGGGAGCTTCTCCTGGTGGAGGACACCCATCCTACCATAGCCATTGCAGCTGCTCACGGAGGAGTAGCTGCCCAGGGCACTCATCTGCATGGGGTGGGACAGAGGCACTTGTAAAGGTGTCTTCACTGGGGTCAAGCGGTTCATGGCAGATGTGTGAGGCATGGTGTTCACCACATGGGGCAGAGCACGGCCATTGACTGAAGACGTTTGCGGTGCATGTCCAGGGTGGGCGTGGGAACTGGGGCTCATCATTTTGTTATGAGATGCCTGGCTGCCATAGGCTGGCATGACTGAATTAGGGCCCATCATTACACTCTGGCCCAGGGCCCGACTGTTGGGTTGAGCCACTCCAGGATCAACTGGTGACATAATGTCACTGTGAGGAGGAGAGTCAGAAGTCAGCAACTCTTTCAAGAGTCCTGGGGCACAGTTATACTGGTTCAATCCTCCATAACTTGATTTGCTGTCCTGAAGTGTCTGCATAGGCATCTGGGGCAAAGGGCTCATGCTGGATTGGCCATACGTGTACTTGGAGTAGTTTGGGCTGGGTGAATTTAGACTGGTGTTTGGCGGTGCAAATGAATAGCAAGGTGTCTGCTGCATCATGCTGCCAGGCGAGGACTGGGTTGACACAGTTAAAGATGTTGGGGACGAGAGAAGATTTAGATTATCCAGAAGGTTCTCCATGTTTTCCGGATTGCTGATTTCAGACAGACTGGGCAGTGTAGAGGCCATTTTGGCAGCAGAGGGTGGATATACCAAGGAATGTACATCCGCATCTCCCAGATCATCCTGTTCTGTCATGATGGGAGAAAGTCTTCCACTGATGGTGCTAGCGTTTGAGCTGGTTCGAGGACGAAATGTACTCCAGTTATCAAAGTCATCATTGCTGTGGGACCCCGGACTCGCAGGCCACTTAGAAAACTGAGACCCAGGGCTGTCTCCAGGACCCTCTTGGCCAGACTGGAGAGATGCCTTTTTCTTAGCAGCCCGCCCTCGGCTCTTCGCAAATTTACTGTTGTTGTCCATGGATGCAGCTCTTCTCCGGGGCGATTTTCCACTCTTGCCTCCCTCTGGATTGAGCATCCACCAAGAACTTTTTCCAGTTCCTTCATTCTGTACTCGAATGAACTTGCTGTGTAGGGACAGATTATGGCGAATTGAATTCTGTAAAGCAAAACAACACGTTAGAAGTATAGCACTTCCCCCTTGGAAAACTTACTGTTCAACATGGATCATATATACAGAGTGTCCAATCTGAACAGCCTAACAGCTCTTAATTTGTGTGGAGGGCGAATGTACTTTATGCCATAGCACAGGTGTGGAGGTCAGAAGACAACTTTTGGAGTCTTTCTTCACCTTCTACCTTTCCTTGGGTTCTGAGGATCAAACTTGTGCAGCAACAAAAGCCACCTCACTGGCTCTCAACAGTAGTAATAAACTCACTATAAAAGATCTCGAATTGAGCCGGGCGGTGGTGGCGCACGCCATTGATCCCAGCACTTTGGAGGCAGAGGCAGGTGGATTTCTGAGTTCGAGGCCAGCCTGGTCTACAGAGTGAGTTCCAGGATAGCAAAGGCTATACAGAGAAACCCTGTCTCGAAAAAAACCAAAACTCTAATTGGTGTAGGAAAAATAGCATCTAAAAATAAGGCACTTCTCTAAATTTGTATTCTCTTATACATGCATACACACATATATTGATTTTCATATGTTTTTTTTTATACAGCTTTTGACCCTGACTCGAAAACAAAGCGCTTCCCAATTTTTTAAAGGTGAAATAAACACCATTTCTACAAAGTGACATTCTCTGTTACTGGGTTAGGGTAACAGAAAGGGAGATGAAGCAGGATCTATCCCCACTCAGGAACAAAAACCCCAAAGCAACACACAATATCCACTTATAATCTCAGTTCATGGGAGGAAAAGGTAGGAGGATTTTGAGTGAGTCTGAGATCGACTGATCGATTCCCCCCAAAAGTTCAGACCTCAATTAGTTTATACCACCAGAGTCTTTGTATCAGCAAGTAAAAATAAATATAAAGAAAAGCTATTTTCTTGAGAAAGTTAACTTGCCATAAAATGAACGTTCAAATGTGAGACTGTCTCTGCTCTAAGCAAACCACTAACTTCAGGACACTGGACTGCTGTCCAGAGCAGTAACTAGGAGGGAGGGAGGGCAGCTGAGGCAAGCTCCCTTCCTGCTTGAAGTCCTTCTGCTCCTACTCTGGATGTGCAGGCAGTAGTACAAGGCCACAGCAAGTATGTACGATTGCAAACACCCGGGAATACTGGTCAGTCTCTTAGTTCTTAGATGAAGACAAGGAAACCCCAGTGTGCCTTTTGGTTTGTGGGGGAGCCTGCGGCACAAATCTGAGAATGTAAAGAACACGTAGACCAAGGAGTCCTAAGCTTTCTGCTCCAGTACAGTTGCTATGTATTCACCTGGCAGCTCTGAGGGGACTTAATGACGAGTCTAGGGACAGTATCCTGGACATCTCACAATCCTCAAGGCAGAGCTATGCTATGCACCTGGCTTCTCGACTTTTTGGCTTTCTCTGCCAACCAAGTGCAAGGCTTAGTTGCCCAAATGCTCTGTGACCCCTCTTGGACCACAAAAAGCCTCTAACTAGATTTGTGGTCACCCAAGGAGGCAGCCACAATGCCCACATCCTCATGTTGTTGACAGGGAATGAGGTGCTCAAAGTGCCAACCACTGTACCAGACTAGAACAATATATACAGGGTGTCAGACCTCTCCATGACCCCGAGTACATTCCTGCCTTTTCTCACCAAGAGATAGGAAACAAAACGAGTGTAGTGGCAACGTCATTGTCTACCGAAGACAAAAGTCAGACTGAGGCCCACAAGAGCTTAGAAACCCGTATTTTCAAATGCACTCTTCACTACATTCCACCCAAGGATTGCAACACACAGCTATCTATGTGTTCAGTCCTTCTGCCAGGGTGCATGGTGAGGGCGATCAGACATGGCCCAACAAGAGCCTTCTGGTTGGATGCCAGGCAGGTATGGGGGTATGTGGCAATGGTAGTGTCTCCTGAGCCTTCATTATGTTCTTCCACTTATGATCTATCTCAGCTCTAGGAGTGTTATGAGAGGCATGTCTTGGAACTCCAAACATCTCCCAAAAAACAAAGGAATACATTTCTTTCATGCTGTATCTCAATCCCATGTATTTTCAAAAACATTCCTTGTTCCCACCTCCCTGCCACCCTCACCCCATCACCCAGAGCTATCGCTTTGGCTACCAAGTCCACCAACACCAGTGACCAACATTCCCAATTCCTCCTTAAAAGCAGCAGGCTGCCTGGGCAGGCCTGGAAAGCAGCCAGCCGTGTAACTGCATTCTCCAAAGCCCTCCTCATGCTGGGAGGCTGGGCATTTGCACAATATTCCATCATGACAATTTTGTTCTTTAAACACCACAGACATGGATAAACTGATAAAACCTCGAGAAGAAGAGAGGCTTGACTCCTGTCCTGTCACGCTGCATTTAGGTAATAATGAAGAGAGTGCAGGGAGATCTCTGCAGAGATCAGCTTCCTGACTGCCTGAAACTACCAGGAGAAGGGGGACAGCTCTGCAAGCCCAGGGCGTTCCTGCCAGACCATGGAAAACACACACTGGGGAGGGGCATTTTCAGCAGGACTACAGAAGACATAATAACGCAGACTCTGAAAAAGTTTAAGAATAGTTCACTGACTTCAGGGTTAGTATCCACTAAATGCTTGGACTTCTGTTAGTATCCACTAAATGCTTGGACTTCTGCTTGTTGTTGGGTTTTTCTTTTTCCTCTTTTTTTTTTTTTTTTTTTTTTTTTTTGGTGGCCATAGCAATCCTTTACTTATCAAAATATCACACTACATTTTTTTCTGAGGACATTTCAGGTCACTCTGAGTAATAGAGCTGTATACTAACTTTGCCAACAATTACCCACCCACCCCCACAACAGGAAAACGTTTGCTGTGCAGAGCTTGTTACATAAATTCCTGTTTTTCCTGGAGCCAGTGGGACACTAAAGAGGAGCAGGCTTGAGGTGCTAACGTTCACAACTCTCTGCCGAGAACTGCCTGCAACTGATAGAGTTCTGAGATTCTGTGCTCCCAACATTCTCTCCCAACAAACATTCTATGAGGAAATAAGATGGGGAATGAGGACCAAGTGCTACACACTTAACTGAACGCTGTGTCTGTATGATGCCATTATTGAGGAGTTAAGGCAGTATGTCCTCTGTACCAGCCATACTTACCTGCTGGCTTTCTGGGCCCAGTGAAGCCTCACACATCCCTGATGTACCTGAATGGCTGGACATGCAAGCACGTTCTAAGGAAGCCTGACACAAAGAAGCTCCGCCAGTAAGGCAGACACAAACCTGCTGTGCTCGGATTCATGTTCAACTTGTCCTGCTCCTGAGTATTCTACTCTATGCCCCTACAGACCAGACTCCAAGTTCTTTAAACACAAGATTAAACTTGTTTCTAACCTCAAAGCCTCTAAAAGATGTTCTACACAGATGAGTTCAATAAACCTTTGTTGACTGACACCCCAAAAACATTACAGGGAAGATGTGGCATCTTAGTGTACATCTTTTAGGAATCTATTCATGTTCCAAATTAGGACAGCTCATGGTACAGAAAGCAGAAAAGGAAGCAGGAAGAAATAAGGACATAGGCTAGCCTCCAGAGGTTGTGTGAAAGGAAGGGAATAAGTAAGCAGTCATTTGACAAACCAATAGATAACCCTCACAGAGCTGTCAACTTCCTCCTCAGCTTCTATCTCGATGGCCCAACATACTCAACAAGGTAGCAAATGTAAAAAATGCTTGTTTCCATCAATATGAATGAAGTTAGTAACACTACTAGGACACCAGCATCATGTTTTATACGTGTATATAATATGCACATATAAGATAACCAGATTCCAGTGTTCCAACTAGCACAAGGCATTCATCGTATTTATAGGAAATAGCAACTGGTGTCGAGAAGGGCCTGATGGTTTCTCACTACACATGCACTGAGACTAAATTCAAACACTACAGTCAGTATTCTACAGGCCTTGCTGGCCAGAGCAGACTGTAGGTCATTCAATGACCATAGCTGGGCATCTCCACTGGGTTGGTTTTGACTGAGATCTACTGTACTGTTCCAGAGTGGAAAATGCCAGGAACTAGGAGGAAGGTGGAGAGCCCTGGAGACACAGGACAGGGTCATTTGTTTCTTGTCCTCCCATCCAAGATGTCTTTAATCCTTCCAGTCAAAAGCAATCATCAGGCAGTCACTGAAGTGCAAAATCTATAAATCTGTAAGACATGCATTTACTTTGAAGTTCTACGTTCAACAATGTGCTATAGACAATGTATCCGAACTGCATAAACAACTTGAAGCCCCCATCAAAAAGGGCATGCAATTTAAAACCAAAACATTGGAAACCACTCATCCATCATAGTAGACTTCTAGGAATGCTGAATCTCCAACAAAAATCAGAGGTAGTCATAAGTCAGTCAAACAGACTCCATGCCTCTCACCACCCCCAAAGTCTGTTGAAAAAACCATCCTGTCCCCTGTTTACTAGTTCCAGTTCCTGTCACTACTGATGGATCTGGTGCTTCTTAGACATCTCTCTTCATCCAGATTTCCAGACCTTGGGGTCTGACCTGAGTCACACTTGAGATTGTTTCTCAGCTTGTGTAAAGGCCAGGGTCTTTCTACATCAAGTGTTTCTTCCCACTTTTCTATTCTAAGTGCACCCTTGTTCTTTCTTTTCAAGCACTAATAACCACCAGGCAGCAATGTATGCTGAATGGACACTGCTCATGACATCCTGGCTTCTGCACTTGACAGCTCTCCCTTCACAGTGTTCTGTAGTAGCGACATCTCCTCCCCCTCTTGTAACAACCCTGTGGGGAAATTAGAGCAGAAGAAAGAAGCCCCTTCCATTAGACAGAACTCAGACCAGGCTTTGTGATTTGTGACTCTTACCTCTAACACTGCTGCAAGCTGACAAAAACTACCTCTTTGTATTCACTTGTATCAAGAATCAAAAGAACACACTGGAGTTACATGAGCATACGTTGGCGGAGAAGAAATAATTCCACTTACTACTTTACAAACCCATAGTTTGCCTTAATGGCTAATAAATTTATACAATATGACTTGCTTCCCAGTGAGTTCTTTGTGACAGAAAACCACAGCAGCTATACTGAGTTCCAGGAGTGTATTATCCTAGGGAAAGCCTACGTGAAGAGGCTATGAGGACTCACAAGGAAAACAAGATGGTCCCGGAGATCCTCATCTGCTGAGAAGGGCCACCTGGATGTACAGGTGGTGTCCACAGCCAACACAAAGAACCTCATGTTCAGAGACTGGAACGTAAGACTGAAAAGCTCCCAGTTGTAGAGATTTTGGAAATTCTTTAAAAAATGCTAGACAAACTAGATGTTCACAAAGTATTTCCCTCATTTCTCAATTTTCTAATTGCACACAGCTGTTGCACACACCCAGCAAGTATCGCTCCCTCCTTGTGCTTCCTTTCTTACACTTCCAAGTGAAAACACACTGAAGACTGAGCTAGCAAAAGCCACTATTTAACAGAGTTCTGATTTGAGCTACTAATAAAAATGACTTAAAATAGTCCAGTGTGCTTGTGAGGAATCATGTGACATTTACTCAACAGTTTGTGTGTTTAGAGACATAAATTGTTAATAGTGTGCATAAAATTTGACTCAAAAACATGCTGTAACAGAAGACTTGCTATGGACAGTTAATCCATGCCTATCCATAAAGATGATTTCATTTCAGAGCCCTATTCTCACCTGAATACCCTCTAAACCATAATCCGTCTACACTAAAGTCTTGACACTTCTTTGGTGATCCCAAAGCTGTCCTAAAAGGTCCCACACACAGTAATTCATCTGGTCTACAATCTAAGCATGGCTTCTTTCTAGACCATCTAACATGTAACTGTAGATTACCAAACTGTTGTGGAGTCACATGTTGCGTCCAAGTGCTTCATCTTAAATCACTGCAGAGTCGAGAACATTCCTCTAAAGTAATCTTCTACTAAGCACAGGATGGGGGAGATTCAGTTGTCATATAAAGGTTCTGGTCCTGGAATGAGTCAGTCAGGTTCTCAATGAGTCTTGGCTGTTAACTCCTGTCAATGGCTATCAGAAGACCACACAGGGTAGGGTGGAGTAGTATGCATGCATGGAAGGCCTTGGGTATCACCTGACACAAACTAAGGGAAATAAAACTGGCTACTCTGTTATAGGAAGTAAGGAATATATAAACAGGAATTTTTAAGCCATTATGAATGGTTCCAACTTGATGAAGTCATTCATCACAAGCTTCCTGTTTAACAGGCTTCCTCAGGCTTGTTCCACGTCCTCACAGCCGAACCCCTTTCATAGATTAGAGATTTAATTTTGGGAGTGTTTAGTGTATTTTTGATATCTTTGTCTCTGGTAGCCTATATCAGAATGTCCACAACACTGCTTCAGGAGTCTTTTTTTTTTTTTCATTTGTTAGTTGACAAATGAAGGAGCCTATTTGAGGTAGCAACTATAAAATGATGGTTTTTCTCAAATACTGACCCATCAGTATTACTCTAGGGACACTACAGTTGTGGATGCAACTCATGGCGTCTTAAAACTCCACATGGCAAAACAAAGGTCTATTTGGAGTGGAGGAAACTGCCTGAGTAAAGTCCTGGTTGGATGTATGTTTTGGTTTGGGCATGACCTGTTGAGGGCTTCAAAACCAATTAGCTCATAGAAAACTGGCAAAGTCATTACTCATATGGGTCAAGCTCCAGAGGAATGACAAAGCCTTTCTCTAGAAGAATTCTCTAAACAAGGTCTTATTACACTAAATGATTTAAATTGTACAGAAGATAGCCTCACTGCTATAGAACCTAGGAGAGTGAGACCTAATGTGCTAATGGAAAGCCGTAGCAGACGAACGCCTTGACTCACCTCCCATGCTAACGGGGAAGAAAGGACTTGCTTCTATCTTCCCAGAAGATATGGAACAGTCACTTGGGTACAGAGAAGAGCCTGATTTCAGGTTTGAAGAGACACGGGATTGGGGAATAACTCAGCAGTTCTATTTCTCAGATGGCTGATCATATCCACATAGGTAAAACTGGTCATGGAAAAAGCGTACTGGACTTACATCCTTAGACCACAGCTTTTTAACCCAGCTGCTTGGTCACAGTCCTTTCATACCTACTTATATTAACGATTCCCTTTGTTTTGAAGGGCACTATTCTAATCACCTAGAGTTCCAATAGGCTTCAATTATTCAGGGTGGGCTACAGCCCTGCAAATTAAGTATAATTTAATATATCATATGGATTAGCAATACATGTGTGTGACAAGAACTCCTTCAAGTAAAACTGGAGTTGGGAGCTGATTTGGGTCATCTCCTGATTGAATTCAATGATGGCAGCAAATATATGGTCCAATTATATGGGCATTTCCTAAAAACACAAAAGGCTTGCCATCAGACCACCTCTCTTGCCAATACTACAGAAGCAATCCTTCATGAGCATCGCGGCCTTAATCCCTTTAACCCATAGGACATCCTTTGTTTCTGTTGGTGTGAGTGGCTGTTGTGTTCCTCCTTACCATCTCTAGTGTGGAGACTGAGGAGAACCTGCCCTCGACTAAGTGTGAAGATTCACTAAGAAACAGGAAATGGGGATAAAGGGAGCTGAAGAAGCCAAGCACTGCCTGTCAAGGACTCCAAGACCGACTAACTGGCCCTTGGGAAATTGGCAAAGTCATTACCTACGCGGGCCAGGCAAGAGATAAATGGCAAAGCTTTTCTTGGAAGTCTAAGAATGAATCTTTATGAACCAACACTTACCAGTGTATGCAAAGACTAGCAACTATGGCTTCATAATCCAGGAAATGTGTGTGTTGAGGGGTGTGTGTGCTTGGAGGGGCGGCTACAGCCTGACAGAGACCTCCTACCAGATTAGTTAACCCTCCCCTGTGCTATACCTAATCCATACACTGAAGTGTCAGCCTGACAGAGACCTCCCACCCAGACTAGTTAACCTTCCCTGTGCTATACCTAATCCACACACTGACGTTTCAGGTTGTCTGGTAATGGTAGAGAACCCCACCTGATCCCATAGTCACTGCTTGTGTGTGTACGTGTGACCATATGTGTCCTTTCTTCACTCCCTAGTGGCGCCTAGGCAGGGTTCTGGGACTCAAGGTATATAGGACATGGCAAAGGTCATATATTTTAATACCCCGACCATTTAACTTTAAAAAGTATACTTAAAAGCCCCTAAGAGAATAAAGAAATGGGGTGTTCATGAAAATACAAAGAATTGCAGGACAAGCATGCTCGGTGAGGGGCAAATTACTAATGAGTGGGTCTGTACTATTAAAAACAAGATGGAAAATGGAGACGCCACAACCTTAAAAAGCAGGAAGAAAGCTCTGAAACAGAAAGTAAAGATGCCCATGGCTTACCAGCTCTTTTGTCAACAAATTTAATTCAGACTAATATCTCCGTTAATATTTGAGGAAAAAGTGCTCAGGGTAGGATTTCTTGAAAAATGTGCTAAATGATATTAATTCTGCCAAGTTTTTACTTCTCAGAAGGTAGTAAATTTTAATAAGTGGTATTTCCCCTTTGCCATAAAATTTAACTGTGTGGCACAGGAAAGCGTTTTATGAGAGCAAACTAGTTTTATGAAAGAACAAAGCTTTTCATATTCATATGTGAAATGAACTCTAGTGGCATGCATTGTCCACTCCCAGGAATGATATGCTGGGTTGCAGAGATGACTCAGTGGGTAATGCCCAATGTATAGCACGAGGCCACGAGTTCAAAACCCCAGAACCCACACACACCTAGACAGAGTTGCACATGCAAACCCAATGCTCTCACAGGAAGATGGAATCCCCAGGCTTGTGGACCTGCTTGCCTGACCAAGTGCAGCAGAACACAAAAGGAGATTCTGCCTCAAACAAGGGCCACTATCCAAGCTTGTCCTCTCGACTGCCACAAGCATGCCTTGATAGGTATACATCACACTCACAGAGAAGAAGAAATAAAGTGCTCACAAAGTCGAGGATCATCATCCATCGAGGCTGAAATCAACAGCTCTAACAGATGAACCCTTCCCTCCAGTCCAACCACCAGGTACTCACTGCCCTTCTACAACCTCTGTTAACTGGAGAACAAACTGCTTGACATCCTATAGGCTCTGACTTAAAGGCCACACAGTCCAGCAAGGCCAACTTTACACAGTGTTGACCTCAGTTAAGAAGGTCCCGGCAGTTGACAGAGCTAAGATCTCGCTCTCCCCTAGGTTGCCGTTGTTATTGTTTCTAAAGTGATCTATGAGTTTACAACTGTTTCAAAAGGAAGCGTGGTCTCCTGGGGTTAATTCCATTTCCTTCCACCATGCAGGTGTCCCCCAGAGCCCTTACCCTTCAGGGAGGCAGAGACCAAGTACTGTGGTCCACCACAGTCAACCGGAACTCCCCTACTCATCCTTTCCAACATGTCCAATCAAATTGTTTATGTATATGGGTGCTTTGCCTGTAGTCCATCTGTGGAGATGGCTGTGCCTGGTGCCCAGAGGCCAGAAGAAGGTGGACCTAGCTGATGGGATGCCAGGTGTGCTGGGAACTGGACCCAGGACCTGTCAGAGCAGTGATGCCCCCAACCACTGAGCAATCTCTCCAGCCTCAAATTTCACTTAATTAACTAGTCACAGTACAAACCTTTTCTGTTGCTCTTGGCAAATAGCTCTTTTAAACACACAGGGCCCCACCACAGAGGATATTAGGAGAAATCTCATTTGCAGCTAAAGTGATTCTGCTGTTTCTAATGAAAATCTTTGTCTATTTTACAGGCTACACCATTTTTTCCCTAATCTAAAATGGTTGTATAAACACAAAGCATTAAAACGTAATTAACTACCTTATCTATTTGGCTACAAGAATTAAAAAACAAAAACAAAATAAAAATCTAAACCAAGTACCACATTAGGACCTATTTTCCTCCGATAAAGAACTTGAATTAGGTATAAAAGCAACCACAGCGGAAAGGCTTAGATCAATTTTAAGGTTTTTAAGAAGTTTAAAAGACGAAAGTAAACTTTTTCAGAGTTACAGCTACGAGTCCATCTATGCTGCTGACATGTATTATATCAGAAGTATGTGCCCCAAATTATTTACAAAGTTATACTCGATTGATATAAATTCAGAGGTAAGAACAATGAAGCTTTCACAGATTAAAACAATACTTAATTCACAGAATGTCCTGTCTATAATTTTATCCTAAACATGCTGCTATCTGAAGAATCTGAGGGAGAATTAATGCTTTAGATACACAGTCTGCTTACGAAGAATGGGCCAGCTGCTATTTGTTTCTTTCCTTTTCCTTCCTTCCTTTTTTGGGACCCTAATACCATAATATCCATTTTAAAAAGCATAAAAAATTCCAAGTATAATAATTATGAATTCTCTGTAATGTATCATTTTTTCTGTAGGGAGTATAGAGAATCTTATCATTAGCTTGGCTATTCTGGCAACAATAAATGCCTCATGCTTGCTAAGTCGCTGCTGGGGACTACCTTCATTCAAAATTCCTAAGTTTTGTCTCTAGTCATTTAAATACCAAAATAACTCAATGGCTGACCCAATATTAATCGAACTATTTGGGTCCAGAACTGTCCCAAAGAAAAGACTCCACCACCAGCACCACACGTGCCCAAGTCAGGGGCGCCTACAGATTTCCCAGTGACATTCAGGCCAGTGGGCCATGTGTGCTACGGTCTCTCTCCCTTATCACCGCTCTATACAAACAACTGTTTCTACAGTGCCGTTTCCGCCATTTCCAGTAAGGTTTCCGAAGGTCAACAAGTCCCGAGACTCCCTTAACTCTCTGGTGCCCACCTGAAGGCCATGCCTCCCAGTCACTTTTGCTTCTTTCTTAAGACGTAGTTTCTGCCCTACAGTGAGCAGCCATGCTGTAAGCAGCATTTCTGCCTCGGAAAATGAACCTAGGATGTAAAAGGAGCACCCAGGGCGTGGAGCCTCAAGCTCTTCTCAGGTCAGGCACACCATCAGCCCCGGAGGAGGTAAGAAGGAGCTTCCCCAGGGCCAGCAAGACACCAGATACACTTTCTCAGGCCAGGTCCAGATGACCTTAGGCTGAGATAGAGGAAAGTGAGAGGAGGAAGCGGCAAAGGGCCTTCTTCCATCCCCACACCCCCGGGTCCCGCCGGGAGCCCTGGGAGTCTCACTACTGCAGTTATTCTTACAGTTGACCTTTGACTTTTAACACTGTAGGTGAAATGTGTTGTCTTCTGAAGAAGCGAGTGTTACAATCAGGAATGAAGAAGAGTACCAGGACTATGGCATGTCACTGTGTGTATCAGCCACACTCCAGGGCAGGCCCCACGCACAGGAGTGTCTGGCCAGCACAAGGTGGACCCTACATTTTTTTCCTTGCATGTACCTTTTGTTTTTTTGTATTTTTTATAGTCTCCTTAGTATTGATTTTTTTCTTCTTATGAGAAAACAAAACAAAAGACAATGAACTTGGGTGGATAGGGAGATGAGTAGGGTCTGGGAGAGATTGATGGAGCAAAGAAAATGATAATGTATGAAAAAGTCCCTCTCCCCAGCTTCTCTCTTGATCCCTCCCTGTCTCCTTCCTCTTCCCTCCCCTCCCCTGGATGGTATATGTCTGAACCTAGCACGGGGCAGAGAGGCAGAGGGGCAGAGAGGCAGAGGCAGGTAGATCTCTTGAGTTTGAGGCCAGTCTGTTACAGAATAACTCGCAAAGGGTCAGATGAACCATTCCTTAGGATGAATCCAGCCCACAGGGCCAGTCATGTAGCTCCACGCAGTCTGACAACTAGTAGTGTACTCTTTAAAATCTTTTCCAAGCTATAGTGAAGAATATCTGAACTTCTTAAAATTCACTCACTCTCAGCCCCCAGCCCCAGTATGCACACTGTTTGTTTGGCAATATAGTTCAAGATATGAATGAGTCTGTACCAGTTAGCTCATTACATGTGGCCTGAGCTGGCCACATGTTCTATAGGTGTGTCTCCGAGATCCTCTGCGCAGGTTTGGAAAACAGAAAGCATACCATAAATGTAAAAATAAGAACACTAACAATTCCAAGCATATTAAAAGACTGCATCAAGATGTGTTTATGCATTTGTTTTGTTTGTTTTTATCTTTAATTTTTTGAGACCATTCTGGCCTTGGAATTCTCGAACCTGCTTCTATCTCCTAAGAATTAGAATTGCCAGTTGGCACCACCACACTTATCTCTACTTTCTGTTACTTTTATTACGAAGGAAAGTAACTTATTTAAATTCTGCAACCAATATTATAATAGTCAGAATCGTAAATGACCAAAAACCGATTATAAGCTTCCTGAGACCATCTTCATCCTTACAAAAGTTAGAGATCTTCCCGGAAAGCAGCCAGTCATTTTTCATCGTCCAAATTTAAATATATGTAGGTGCCTGTATGTTAATATCCAGATCTCTTGATAAGTAATACATCTGGTACAGATGATGTGGTTTGTCCATGTGATGGGTGGGCCTTTAAGGTGTGGGCAAGTGGGAGATGGCCAGCTCCACCTTACTGCTATGACAAGCAGATCGTAGAGGAGTGGACTAGTTAGTTCTGCCTCAGAACTGCTAGGTGGGATGGCTCAGTCGGCAAAGACAGTTGTCTACAAGCCTAATGACCTGACTTTGATCCCTGGATCCTACATTGTGGAAAGAGACCATCAATGCCCTAAAAATTGCTCTGCCCTCCTCCACGTATCCAACCCCTCCAACCCAACCCCCCAGTAATTGCTGTTTCCAACTTGAAAAACATCTTTGGTTTAAGAATAACGGTGTAGCCTGTGTGAAGAGGGCAGGCTCCAGGCACAGGGAAACCCTTAGTACTTCCAAACTGAAAATGGTGCGGGTTTATGTTCAGTGAGCCTTCATTTTTTTGTCTCAAGATTTATGAGACTCGGCTCTGTTCTCCCTTACCGACCCTCACATTTCAAATGGTAAGATGTTGAAGCGGGGACTCTGTTGAAAACAAATTCCCCCCAGTCTACTGTTTTCAAACATTTTTTTCTTCATTCTCAACATCTGGCACACAAACTCAATTCTTATATTGTAATGGTTCATTTTTGTTTCTTGAGGTTACTATCTAGGATTGCCCACATCTTTCAGGTGTTTCTGAACAGCTTAAAGGAAATTAACAGAAATAATGCCTTACAATGTAACAACGACTTATCATGAACACAGACATACTGATAACCAATTACTCATACCTTAATCAAGACTCTGGTAGACTCCCGAAAAGAATCTACGAGCAAGACAGACTCATGGCTGGCCTGGACCAGCATGAGTCTCAATGGAGATGGACTTCCTCCTCAGTTCCCTAATGCTTAATTCAACATAAAAGCAGGGAACAGTGGCAGGAACCTTCCTGGGCAGAGAGCTCTCACCCACCTGCCTTTTTTCTTCCACCATGAAGAGCCCTGTCCTCTGACTTCACTCCTCTGTTCCTCCACAAAGCAGCTGAGCACTGTGCCCCAAAGTCACGTCCACTATAAAGAGACACTGATAAATAGCTCGAATATTCTGTAACTGTACGCCACCTCACTAAGACGGTTGAGTAGGGAGCACCGGCTCACTCCCATCATTTCCATTGTTTGTTGGATGTGGGGATGCAGATGCAACACCAGTGATGGGATGGCCTCAGCAGAGGACTTCTGGGAGGTTAATGCCCTTCTGCCCTGGAGTGTACGATCCTATCTCACAATATAACAAGTTAAAGATTTCTATCTCCTGGATTCAGAAACACCGTGACACACAAATGCCTACAACAACTTCACTTGCATGAGAAGCGAGTTGGTCCTGGAAAGGGAAGACTGCTGATCAGTTCTAAGATACTGTATTTGGTCTGAGTCTTCAATGCAAAGTAACGTCACATCGTTTCTGTCTGCTCTAAGGAAACTTCAAGATGTAAAAGCAGATGTTAAGAACTGACTCCTGAAAATGCCCTCAGACATCCACACCTGACCTTTCCGGAATCTCCCCATTAAATGACAATAATTTAATGTAAGGTTGAATGCTAAGTCTTTCTTAGAAGATGGTGGCAGTGAGGATGTCGTCATGCGGGGAAAGTCATACACTGCACTAAGTGCACACGGTCTGCCTGGTCTGAGTGCAGCTATCCCAAGGGACCCCTCAAGTGAAGTGCCAAGGCTGGCCACACATTTTTACCTAGTCACCTAGCAAATGCTCCTTGAATGCTGGCTCTGCAGAGACAGCGAGCGAGCATCAGTGTCTTCTATTTAAATCCCTCTCTGGTACAACACAACAGAGGCAGAGGCTGCCACTGACAGCAGATATCTCCCAGCAGTGAGCATCTATGTGCACCCTCTGGACTCCCATTACCCAGAAAACATTTTCTTTTAACCATCATCAGAGATCTCTCCCTCCTCTAGTCCTTCCATCATGAAACAGTCTACCATGGTCTAGCATTTTTCAACGTGTACTTCAGAAATAATGGTTCTTTTTGTGAAGAGAATTCATTAAGGAAGGCTACTTGAGGTAAAAACTTAAATGAGGTTTATTTATTTTTAAAACAAACTTCTAATAAATTGTTTTGTGCTAATTTATATACAAAATAAAGAATATTAAACAAACTCCACTATTAATTTACGGCTTTTTGCTTTGTAGACATGGAGGTCAGACAGGTTAATAAACTGCCAGTGTGCGCAAGTACAAACACACAGATGTCACGTTTCTCTAACTGCTCCTCTTGACCTACTATATTACAAAACCAATATTTAGTGGCACATATCTTAGAAAAAAAGACAGAGATTATAATAAAAATACATCATGTACATGTATAAAATATAATAGAACTCATTACATGTATAATTAATACATACTAATAAAAGTGTTTATAAGAGCTTTAACCCTGACTTTATCTTCTTTGTAGTCATGATTGGATAATTTTTCTTTAATCCTGTGTCTTGCTTTCTTGCCTGCCCTAACTGCCCATAAGAGGTATTAACTGTTTCAAAGGTATTTGTGAGATTAAGTATGCCCAGAGCAGAACAGGAACTTGAGCTGAGAGCCTCAGAACTGCCCATGTCTCACTGAAGAACAAACCTGACCTAGGTACCTAAGAAACCTGAGATTCTGTGGACCTTGATGGCAGAAATGAGAGTGCTGCCTACTGGTCTGTGAAGGACAATGACAACCCAGTCAATGCAAGCATGTCAGACTACTGCCTGTGAGGGAGTTCCCAGTCATCTGCCCTTCCCCTAACACCAGAAACCAAGTCAGCGTCTTAACAGGAAAACAGGCCAAACCTCCACTGCCTCTTAAGAGCTTAGGTTACAAGTGCTTAACTGAGATGAAGGATCAAGTCTGGTATGGGAGGAAAAGACAGTAGATGACTGGCTGAAAAGGCAGGGGCTACCCTTATACAATAGCATGAATTTGTGTTCAAACTGGGAAACCAGCTGCTCCCTGGTCAGTCATCCTTTTATCATCAACAGAACTTAAAATTAGCCCCCATCTGCTTCCTGTTTGATGCTACATATGTTAACTGTCACCTGTCTGGATTAAAGTGAAGCAACTGTACTCATTGTAAGCAGAAACCATTTTTCTTATGAATTATAATTAATATCATAAGTAATACTGGACTATTCAACTAATAATTTTCCCATAAATGCCAATGCTCTATACTGAAAATGCAACAAAACTCCCCACTTACTTCTTGCATCTCCCATTTTCAAAGCTCCTTCCCCACAACAATCTGGGAAGGTTTTCAAGCAATACGGCTTTTAGTGTTGAATATGGGACCTGGACAAATTTCAAAAATATAATGCTTTAAAAAAAAAAGAAAATAGAATTACTGAATGAGAATTGTATTGAATAACATCTCTTTGAGTTAAAAGAGGCTGGGCAATTTTACACAAGACTTCAGGGCTCACATCCAACAGCTCAGCCATGCCCCAGGCTTCAGAAGGCAGCCCTAGGACCTCTGCAGAGGTAAAGAGGCTATTTAGAAGAAAGCCAGTGGTATTGTCAGAACTTGGAGCAAAATGTGAGTATTAATTATATAAACCTGTGAGCCTTCCTTCCGGGGTGTCTGACACCCGTCATAAAGCCTGGCAGGGACTCTAGCTGCGCCTGTACTCGGTGAAGCTGACAGACAAGTCTGTGGAGCAGCACCATGTGTGCTTCAAGCACATTCTAAGACTGTAATACTACAAAACTCACTTTACAAACCTCTAGGCCTGGAGCTCTACTTCCCACCAGCAAACTGCTCATACTTAGCTAACCTACACGGTCAGTACTCCAAACATAAATGCCGTTTGACCCAGGGCCTCACCCCATTCCCCCATCACAAGAGAGTTTCTCCTCTTGCTACTCCTAACCCAATTACCCAACAAAACAAATCACATTTCCTTTTCTTCAACTTCAAGGTGAGTGGTTACCAGTCTGGGCAATGGTCAGAAAGCTTTAGAAACATTCTGATACTAGGATTCAATTGGTGTGGAGTAAGGCCTGGAGTCTGTATTAAATATCCATTAGGTTTGATAATGTTTAGACTAGCTTCATGTCCAAGATTCTTTTCAGCTCAACCATACTATTCCACATGACTGTGCTTCAACTGGAAGAAAATGAAACTCTAGAATATTCCTAAGGAGTGATCACATGGCCATCAAGTCTGCGAAACATGAGGCTAGCAGTACTATTTACAAGTCAGGATCCAACAGTAAAAGGCAATTTACTAGATGTTTAAGAAGGGACACCCTTGAAATACAATCACAGGCTACGGACGGAAGCCAGTTCATTCTGAAGTCACCACTGTTTTTCACAAAGAACATTAGAAGCAACATTAATGAATGTGGAATGTCAACCTCACCTTTCAATTTCCTAGAATTTTCTTCCCCCGCTTTCCCTTTTAATATACAGTATTTCCTTTTAACACACTGAGCTAACTTCACAATAGAGTTTGAGAAGACTATAGTTCCTTATGCCAACCAAAAATTAAGGCCTTGCCTGTGTGGGAGAAGCTATCCGGAGCCAGTCCGAGCCCAGCAAATCCCATCAGCTCACACTTAGAAGACTCAGGAGAGGATTAAGGAGTAAATTGTTTTGTTGGTTTGGTTTTGGTTTTTAAATCAAGCACTATCATCCACATCCAAACTTCTTTATATTTGTGAAAACCCAGCCAACTTAGGTTATGAGTGGGATTCATATTTGAGGAAAATGAAAATTGAAATTAACTTTTGTGAGATTGGAACTTCTGCAGACAACTAGTCATGGGGTCCCATAGGTCAGGAAAGTGGCCTAACCATAGCTTCCCACCCTCAGCAGCAGAATATATTTAGCATCAAACTATCATGTCTAGTCTGTCACTGAGGACTTAAAAATTTTTCAGAGCTGCCTGGTTTATTGTGTAACTTTAACTAGTTCCATGTTTGAGACAAACTAAGAGTGACTATTGATTTAACCACCTAAATCCTTCAGTGTGTTTTTAAGCAGACTGTGAACTCCCTTCCCGTTTCTATCCCGGGAAGAATCTTCCATATATGGATGCACTTACCTCTCTCCTGACTTCAAGGCTATGGCCAAGACTTGAAGGTCTTGGAAAAATGTGGGCTGCCCCAGGCTGAAACTCTAGATCACAATCCATAAAGTCATAAAAATCTACTTAAGAGACTCAGGGCCAGCAATTTTTTTACACGAAAGAAAACAGAGTGAGCGTCTTTCACACTGAAGAGTGACATGTGTAAGGTACTGCCTTATGTGTGCACGAGTCATACTGTCAGGCAGGTCCTCACTGTGCATCAGGTGGGAAGAAAATGCAAAAGCCAGAAACAGATGGAAACATACTACTTCCTACAGGATATGCTTTCTCCTTCTAAATAGCTTTGTGACAAAGGTCCAACAAATGGTAGCAAAACTTCATGCCCACAGTTTCTAGAGAGACCCCACCCACTCTACAAGTCTTTATGCAAAGCTCTGCCAGGTACCCTCCATGACAGTTGTTAACTCTCAAGGCCTGGGGCAGTGAAGGGCACCAGCAGAGAACAGTGGTGCAGTGTCACATTTGGCAATTTTTGTAACCAAGTGCTATGAACACATTTCAATCATGTTCTGTCCCCACACCCATGCTTAGGCCCCAACACCTTACGTTAAGAAGGAGAGCCACAGACTAGGGTGCTTCGAGTACGGCATCTGAAAAAGTGCTAAACTAGGTCACAGGCACAGAAAACCCATGGCTGTTTCCTGGTGGCTTAAAGAAGACATACTTCTGCAACATGATGGGACGCACAAAGAGTGCCCATCCCCAGACCTTGTAACATGCTCTGTGGATTTTCAGCCTCCCAAATTGTGAGCTAAGCCGATTTTCTTTATGAAGTGTCCTGCCTTCCTATTTTATTATGTGTAAAGTTAAGTTGACTCACATGCCCACTAGTTTCGAGTGCATTCATGTTTTCATCCAAAGCAGCTTGGTGTGTTACACCCTCACAGTGTACATCTTAAAAGAATTACCATGCACACATTCTGTATCAGCATAAGCGCTATCATTCCTCTCAGTAGGTACCGAACTGATTTGCAGTCAGGACAAGGGAGTCAGGCCTCAGGCAAGCATGAATAAATGAATGTAGATTATGCTTACAGCTGAGTTAAGAAGAGACAATGAACAATCCTGTACTGAAAATACGGCTGCGTGTTTTAAACTGAAGATTACACTACCACTTAAGGTATTTTTTTCCTCTGCTATTTTGCTCAGCATATTATAAAACTGCATCTAGGACTGAAATAGCAGATTGCCTCAAGAGCAAATGACAATATTTGTACCAGAAATGTTGGCAACCAGCAGTACAGATGGGTTTTTGCACAACCATCTTCAAACTGGAGCTCTAAGAATAACTCCGCCCACAACACCAATGTTGAACTGATGGATCCTGTCAGAAGGGCTTATTATTCCACACTTCTCTCCTACCACCTGCTCGTCAGAAAGCGTGTGTACCTGCCCAATGCAGCCTAGAAGGCTCCAAACAAAGAAACAGTAGAGACCACAGTTAAAGATAGGCATTAAAAGGCAGTGGAAGCTTTGATTATTCACAAAAGACACAAAAATGACAAATCAAAGTTCTAATTATCCACTGACTAGAAGAGTTTAATCTTTCCTTTCAAACACAAAGATGGATGGATGGAAAAAGGAACAAGCAAACCTCAAATGTCATTTATCTCTCCTCAAAGTTGGATTACCCTGGATTGAAGAGTCAATAAAAAACTACTGTTTGGGGGTGGGAGCAGGACTCCAGAATGGGAAACAAAGCGGGTATAAATGTTAGCCATGAAGGTCATAAGCATGGCTGAAGGCAGTCTCCTTCCACGGCTGCACAAAGAGCCCCCTTTCCACACAGGGATGGATCCCCTCTCTATCCTGAGCCTTTCCACACAGGGATGGATCCCCTCTCTATCCTGTAGCCTTTCCACACAGGGATGGATCCCCTCTCTATCCTGAGCCTTTCCACACAGGGATGGATCACCTCTCTATCCTGTAGCGTTTCTGCACCGATTCTCACTCTTGCCGCTGAGATGGAAAGCTCTTCCTCCATTCCTGTGCAATTTCTACCAAATGTTCTGGGAAGGCAAATACAGCAAAAATCTTGCCTTACAGAAACACTTATTACAAATCTATCCAATTGAAGTGCTGTCTCCAGCACTCGAAGTATTCTTTCCTCATCTCTAAAACTGAATTTGGGTGAATGAAATGGGTTCCAACCTCTGTAAGATTTCAGGTTGACTCCCCAGGGCAAGCAGGCCATAGGGCTTGCCACGGGGCATCCCATCTGAATGAGAACTAAAACCTTTTTCTAGACAGAGATGATTTTCACACTATTCGACACAGAGTATGCTATCAGTGAGATCTGGGGACATTAAGCATCAACAATTATCAGAAGGTTCAGCCAAATGGAATACCCCACTTTCACACAAACCCATTTCATCTACGGAAGCAGCTACATGTGGAAAAAACATAGAACTCACCGTCCACCCTGTCCCAATGACAGGGTATCCCCCAAACAGGCCAAACAAAACTCCCTCAACTGTGCAAGGCCAGGTGCCTGTGAAGCAGACCTGTCTACGTTTACTAGCAAGTCTCACTTCTTTGCCAGAACCTGAATATGCCAAGAGAATATCTCAACTGAAACAAGTAGGAACCCATGATCCTTTCTCTCTTGTCCATCAAGTGGAAAGAAAAGAAAAATGGCTACACTCCTTCATAATTGGCAAACTAAAACATGGAGACTGCATGAGTAATGGGCCTAAGGGGAACATCTACTATTTATTCTGCTTATATATATATATAAAAAAAAAGGCTCCTAAATTGTACACATGTGCTATACACAGAGAACACATGTGTACAATGTGCAGAGACTGAGAGGCTTTCCAACACTTTTTGAGACAGGGTCTCCCAGTGCAGCCCTGGCTGTCCTGGAGCTTGCTAGGTAGAACAACATGAACTTGAACTCAAGAGAGCAGTTTGCCTCTTCTACCTCCTGAGTCTCAGCTGGCACGAAAGCTGTGCATCTCCATGCCTAGCTGGAGCATTCAGTCCTAAATGGGATGCCATCATCAGCCCCCTCCCCCTCCAGGCTCAGGGAGCTACAGGACAGGGGTGGAGGTGATGGATGACCCCAAGGAAGCTCTGTCTCCCAGATCTGACAGGACTGATGTACACATGAACTCAAGAGTCTGTGGAAGCATACACAAGTTCAATCCAGACTAGGTCCCAGTACTGAGAGTGGGAAGGGGACATGTGTGGTTCTGCTCCCCACCTCTAACCAGGAAGTGATTTGCAATTTTCATCTGTGAGCAAAGACAAATCTGTTTTCTCCAATGAGGTGTCTCAGACACATCAACCACACTGCAGAGCAGGCCAACTGTCCAGGAGTAGTTGGCTAACAAAAAGCAAACCATGATTTTTTTTTTTTTTTTTTTTTTGAGAACTTTTTATTTTGTTTTGGCATTTTTTATCTTGTTGGTTTGTTAGGATTTGGGGGTTTGTTTGTTTTTGAGAGTGAGGAGGGGAAGATAAAACTCAGTGGGCATGGTGGGGGGAGGAGCAGGGGGAGGAAAAACATGATCAAACTATATTTATTGGGCTGAAAAAATTTAAATAAAACCAAAAGATGGAACCACTTAAAGGGACTAGAATGACGTAAAATTTCTCCTCTATTCAGTTCACCCACTAACCCCAAAGCCCAGGTTGAAGCAGGCCAAGCCTTCAACAAGTCTTCAAGCCAATCAAATGGGCACATATGCCGCTTTTCTTGGTAAAAACAAGTCTGTCACTAAATCAGCAACAAACTGAGCAAACACAAACGGTCTCAAGGTACCACTGATATCTACTGTCTGTAAGACAGGTGGTAACTGATGAATGTACAAAGACATGAGGTGTACATATCACGGAATACTATTCTAGCTATAAAAATAAAAAGGCCAGAGTCTTACCATTTAAACATGGATAGACCTGACACACATTATATTAACTCAAGACAGACACACAGTCTCACCAGTATATGCAATATAAAAATGCTGGTTTCAACAGATGCTGAGAGCAGTGTTACTGGAGGTCAGGAAGGGGCTTAGTCAAAAGGTATTAAATTACAGCTGGAGGGGAGAAATATTCTGGGCGGCAGGCTGACAAAACATGAGGATAATATGCTGAGTATTTCAATAAAAGCTTCTTAAAGACCTTGAATGTTTTTGAAAAGAATATTTAAGGGGCCAGATATTCTTTCCCTGATTTGAACATTACACAACGCGAGTATATGGAAACATTTACCTGGTGCCTCTTAAATGTGTACAATTTTTATGTCAATTTAAAAAATGACAGCAAGAATGTGCATTAAAAGAAATGTCAAACACTTCTATCTATTCTCATAAACAACTCAATACAACGCTTGCCAATTCCAAAGAAGAGACTGGCACAAACTTTGCATTTCTATCTCAAGTAAGACCTCCTTTTCCAATTAGGACATGGGAAGCTAAAAAAAAGTACAGTCTGTATTATTTAAAAAACCAATTTAGTTACTTTTTTATTTACTTAGAATTCAAAGCTTGCTAAAAATAGACCGTACGCAGTAGTAAGTGTCACTAAAACCAGAAGTACTGCAAAGTAAAGATCTATTTCAGAGTTAAACTCAAAGATCTGTGTTGTAAAATATTTGGTCTTTGTTATTCTCTCAACACTCAATTTGGAAAGAGGAAACATGCTCCAGTTTGGGTAATTAACCAGCAACATAAGTCAAATAATGAATTCTGCTACCTCCTAAATAAATCAGAACAGATTACCAAGTCTTTCAAAGCAATCTCAAATCGCCACTGCAGCCTTGTTTGGAGTTGAGAAACAGGAAATGTGCGTTGACATGTGTGCTGCAGGGCAGCTTTCAGGAGCTCCGTTGCCTCTGGGTGGGCTGCACAGAAGAGCTCACAGATCTCTAGGGCCAGTCCTTGGAGCATGACTAGATGGCGCCCAATCCAAAACGTGTAAGGCCTCTCAGGAACAAAGATGTGAGGAAGGAAATGGCATAGAGGAGTTACAAAAGCCTTGCTCTTTTGTCAAGAGTGCAATTAAAGAAAAAAAAGTTTTACTGGAAGTCTACATATCAGAATGACAGCCCTTTCCCTCTCTCTCTCTACCATTTAAGATTCCTACCCTACTCCTTAGATCCTCCATCTCTGTGGTAGCAGGATGGTTCAGCAGGTAAGGAGGGCACTTGCTGTAAGGCCTGACCACAGGATCAAGCCCCAGAGCCTACACACAGTGGAAGGGGCATTGGCTTCTGAGTCCCCCAACTGTGCCTGGACCTGTGCATACTGTAAGTACTAAATGTAGTAAAATGTTTTCTAACATGTCATTTCTGTCCAAGAATGACTGCCAACAGTGACAGACAATCCCACTCAGATGACCAATTAGGCCTATGCTTATATAACAATGTATCTAAGCCAAGTTAAAGCAAACAAGACTATGGGAGGAACCTACACTGCGGCCTAACAACAGCATCACCTGCTGCTGAGATTCATGGCCACTTCTTACACCAAGATTCCAGGAAGCCACTGCCCCCAAAACACTCTTCCCCCCAAAAATGATCATTTCTCAAAACGCACCTCCTCCCAGATTTAAGTCAAGGGCATAAGAGCCTAAGTTTCCTTTTCACTTGCCAACCTTGGAAAGAGGCACCAGGTGTAAGCCAGGAAGCCGATCGAGCAGCTAAGAACCAGATAGCATTCTCCAGCAGTGACCTCCAGCTACTCAGTGATTCAACTACTCAACTGAGAACACAAGACCCTTTAAACACTACGAACACAGAAATTAAGAAATTAGGGAAGGCCCTTTCTTAGTAACCCAACCAAAAGAGAGGAAAGGGAGTGAAGAACGCAATTTGTGTTCTGCAGAGCAGACTCTGGCTGCCCAAGACGTGATGGTCCCAGAGAGAGAACGCAGGCACTCACAACCAGATCCTGAAATGCCAAACATGAACCAAAGTTAATATGGAGCCACAACTCCAAGGCTCTAACTCAGTCTGCTGACACAGGTTTGCTCTCTGTGGAAGCCCAGTGGGCATGAGGTGGACACACACTAAGAGTTGTTCCACTTTAAACAATATACCACAAGTAATGCCTTCTCTGCAGCTTTTCTCTAAATCAATAAACAAGTCCATTGAAATGCTAGGTAGCAGGACACTTCATCTAACGTGTCGGTGGTTCACTCGCAGTCAGACTTTCAACACGTTTACTGTTAAGATCACATTATCTTTCAAGCTAAATTCCACCTTATAGACTTGCTTTTTAACAGTCTCTTGTTTTCTATCACTGTCCACAGTCTACCCCGCTCCTTTCTGGTTTTCAATCTTTGTAAAGGAAAAGCACGATGCTCAGGCTCTAGAGACCTTTAGACGGGACTGACAGTTCCACTCTGCACATCCACTGAGGAGACAGAACAGCTGGTAACTTGCTGCTGACCTCTAGTGATGTGGACAGTTTTCTGGTTGGAGATTCAACTTGAACACTATGACCTCCTCCCAGAAGCAAAGAAAGAAAGCTCAGCTCAGACCAACTCAAGAGGGGTCACAGTGGAGAGTACCAACCTAGGCTGAGCCTAGGACAGGATCCTAGAGCCCTTCTACCCAGCTGGTGACCAGAGCTGGGAAGTACAACAGCAGGGTTGAAAACCGAAGAAATAAATATTTAGTAGGTCCATAAACTGATAACACTTAAGAACAGGAAGGCCAGTCGGTTTTGAAATTTCACTGTTTTGTTAATCCCGCAGTAGGTATCTGTATTTGTATACATGAATACAAGTGTTCGCGCGCGCGCGCGCGCGCGCGCACGCACACACACACACACACACACACACACACACACGTGTATATACACATATGGTTGAATAATTTGATGCACAAACCATGAAGTGAGTGTTTCTTGTTTCTGAAGGAGCAGGAAGAAATGTTCCTGCTTTTGGAGACACAGCTGCTGACATCTCGCCAGTGTACAGCCTCTCTCACACACAGGCCTCAGACTCAGGTCCTGGGCCATCCCCTCCCACTCCAAATACACAGCCCAAAGGAGCAGTATTCTTGGTCTGACAAAAATTGTGCTGCTTTAGCCACTGAATTTTAAAGTGCTTTGTGATTCAGCAAGAGATTCTCTGTCATCTCCTCAAAGCCGTCAAGACAAAGCTTTAAGTGACTGATGTAGCTGTTCACTCAGGACCCAGTCCAGCAGCTCCTCCATCAGCTGCTGTCTCCTCCTCAGGCTCAAACCCTTCATCACGGCCTACCGAATGCTAGAGAGCAGCAAAAGAGGCTGTACTGCCGATTTCTTGATTTTTTTTTTTTAAAGAAATATATGTACATGGTAAAACATTCAAAGGAAGGCCTGACTTTTGTAAGTATCTCCTTAAACATCACCTCAATGTACTGCCCCAGAAGTCAGCAAGCAGCTTTTCTTGTTCAACAATCATGTGACGGAAACCATTACACTTTGTATGTCATTGCTGAGGAGAAGCCTGGTGTGTTTGGACATCTGGTACATGCTGCTTGCACACTTACAAAGGGGACACAGTGAGGACAGTGCATTTGACGTGGCTGACTTCGTGGGAACTATAGGTGATATTTCAACGTAAGGTATCTCTTGTCCTAGACTGCAGCCTCTGGTCTACTAAAGAGCTCTAAAACAGACAGGTCTTTTCTACAGAAACAGTTAACTTCTTGCCCTGAGTGTACTGCAGGGCATAATTAGCTGAAAATGAAGGTCTTTTTATTCAGTGGCATGTAAAAATCTCCTTGAGGTAAGAGATTTCGATGTATATTTTTACCTTCAGTTAAAAGTGTTACAGATATTTCCATCTTCTCAATCACACTATAACTTAAGAAAAATCTATCAAAGAAACTTAACTTTCAAGTACAGAGAAAGGCTGGATACAAAATGGTGCCATGGATTGATGTTACTCAAACTTTCAAGTCTTAGTTTTCCCATCTTCCCAAAAGCTGTTAGTAGTGTCTGATCTTTCAACTACAGTACTTAAAATCATGACAGAACATTAGAAAATTTTCATTTCCCAAGCCATAAATTAGGGCTTTGCAGAGAGTCAGATGGCATCTCTTAGTTGTGTGACACTGCCTCTTCATATGCAGATATACAGTACCAGACTGTACGCAGCACCACTGCCGTCCCCAGCCCTCTGTGCTCTGGCTCTCTCCTCCAATAGCAATCAGTCCTAGACAGACAAACTCTAAAACCTATGTCCTGCCCTACATAAAGCTGACATTCAGGATAGTTTCTTCTTCTCTGTATATAACTACCTCACTTGTGAACTAGACCTGTGGGGGTCTTTAAAGGCGTTATTTTAAAATGGAGGTTAGCAAAGGGCCAGTGAGTCCACGCCTCAGGTAGGAACACCTGTCACAAGCCGGAGAACCTGAGTACATCCTTAGAATTCACAATGAAAGGAGGACCAACTGGCAAATGTTGTACACACACACACCCACAGAGAGAGAGAGAGAGAGAGAGAGAGAGAGAGAGAGAGAGAGAGAGAATATGTAGAATTATAAAACTGTAGTAATCACAGATTGATTTTTATTCAAGGATCAAGTATAAAGTTTCCTTTCCAGAACAGTGCAAGATGGACTAGAAGGGCATTTGGTTCCTGCACTCCTTCAGGCCACTTTCTGAGGATCTTGCATTTGGGCAGACATCTTGGAGGAGGTCCTGCCTTGAACAGAAGCCACTCAGAGAGGAGACCCTTTTGTCTATGTCACTTGTCTTTCCGATGTGCTTGGCACAATCAGGCGAGCAGATCTTTAGCAAGTGAAAAAGACCAAGTTGCTGCCTTAAATTTTACTCCAGTTTTACTAATACCAACTTTTCATCTTCTTACCCCTTGAATTACTACTTTACATTACTGGCAGGCCCTGACTGTCTTGCTATGAAACCCAGAGTGAATATATAGAGATTGCTTCTAAGTCTCATTTTTTTCTTTTTCTGTATTTCCTCCTAGTATCTCTACTCGGTTATTTGGAAATTCCATACAATACATCCTGATCACACTTACTTCCCACTCCTCCCAGTCTACCCTCTCACTCTGGAACTTTACAAAAAAAGGAAAAGACAAACAACAACAACAAAAAAACCAAACCCAAACCACCAAGTCCAATTTGTGTTGCCCACTGGAGTGTGGTAAAACTCCCAGAGGCCGACTCCTTAGCCCTCCCGAGTCCTTCCCTACCCCCTAGCCCTCCTAGAAGCTCAACATTTTTCTCCCATTTTAAGTGGATGTATTTTTGGAGTGGCTGCTTATAAAGTAATGAAGGAAAGATATCTAGTGTTGATAACTATGAAATAATCCATTCTACTAACTAAACCAAAAGTGAACAAATCTTTTTTGTTTTGATTTGAATTTACTTTATATCCCAATTGTATCTTCCTCTCCCCATCTCCTCCCAGTCCCTCCCTTTCATCTCCACCCCTCCCCAATCCTCCTGTCCTCTCTTTCTCCTCAGAAAGGGGAGGCCTCCCATAGACATTAGCCTGCCTTGGCATATCAAGTTCAGCCGGACTAGGTGCATCTTCGCCTACTCTGGCTAGGAAAGGCATCCAGTCAGGACAAAGGGATACAAAGGCAGGCAACAGAGTCAGAGACAGCTCTTGCTCTGAAGAGTCCATGAACACCAAAGTTAGCTATGTGCCTGAGGGCCTAGGTCCTTCCCATGAACACTGTCTGTTTGTTGTGGCCCATTTGTTGGGTCAGTCTCTGAGGGCCCGTATGGCCCCAGGTTAGTTGTCATCACAATTTTTAAGAATTCTCTTAAACAGCTTTCCTGTCTGAACTGCTTCTTTCTTTGGGGTGGGGGATACATCACAGAAGTCTACAGTGTCTCTTATTCTCAATTATGAGTCTGCAGTCATTGATACCACTGTAAAAGAAGCTCCACACCCATTAATAGCCAGTGGCCGCACAGATCATGGACTTCCACATAGCTGCACACAGACCAGGACACCAGCACGGTCCCCAGCAGCAACACAGGCCACAGCCATCATCAGCTTGAACTCAGGCTAAGCCTTCTATTATTAAACTCTATGTACAGTTGTTTCACAAGTAAGTTATTGATTATTTGTACAAACTTTAATATATTATGCTATGAATTATGGAGCCAAAGGAGAAGGTTCTCTGAGTACACGTTTCGTATACTTCTAGGAGTCTAAGTGATTCCTGGAACACTTTTTAAAACCCAGTACCAGATGTAGTAGTTAGCATCTGTAACTCCAGCACTACAGAGGCAGAAGCTGAACCAGAAAAATCCACAGGTCAGATAGCTTATGGTTACGGGCAGCAGCAGAACAAGAAAGCCCTGCTCCAAAATTAGGTGGGAGGAAGTCAGCTCCTGTGTCCTCTGACCTCTACTCACACATTGTATTCATATTCTCGCCCCCCCCACACACACCCGTTCCCCCGCCTCAACTGTCTAAGGTTTGGGCCTATTATATAGCATGATTTTTCTTTCTTTCTCAGCTAACTTAATAACTAGCTGTTTAAAGTTCAGGCCTGTGAGATAGCGAGCTCACTCTCTTACATACACTCCTATCTCTATCTCCTCCCCACCCTCTACACATACACACACACACACACACACACACACACACACACACACACAAACACACCTCTCTACCTACCTACCTACCTACCTACCTACCTACTCTCTCTATATATACATTAGCTAACTTAGTAACTGTTTAAGGTTCAGGCTTGTAAGATAGCCCAGGCAGTTAGGACATTTGGTCTCTGAACCTGACAACCTGAATTTGACCCTTGGACCCTTATAGTGAACAGAGAGAACTGACTTGTGCAAATTGTCCTGTCATCTACGCATGTGCTGTACCATGTACACACGAACATGTAGTGAGTTCCAGACAGCGAGAGTTACAGAGTTTTGTCAACAAACAGAAGTCTATGGCTCAAGGTTGGGTTTTTGAGTTACCTATAGAATACAGAACTGAAAACAGTCTGCCTTCAACAATCTCAAGAATCAGTTCACAATTTCTCTAAAATGTTGCTATTTTGTACCCAAGTACTGTAAAACTATGGCACCAGAAACTTCTGCTGGCTCTGCACATTCCCAAGGAATGAAGGGCAAAATGGAGCTGTCCCTCTTTGTAATTTTTCCCAAGCATTAATTATCTAAGGAATCCTTGGGGTTCCAGTAAAATCTACTAAAATACAGCAAACATCTGGGATTTATACTCTGACATAATTTACACTGGAGATGCATTTTAAGGCACCCTGTCAGCACAACACACACCAAGTTATAAAAGCTGACTTGAAGGAAGCCGCCTGCAACTGACTTAAGACTTCCTAACTTCACTGAGGTGTTCAGTGAACTCACTCAGCCTCATAAACAGGGAAATGAGGTACAAGCAGGGTGTCTCGGTAAGAGGCTTCTTGGTCTCTTCACCTGCTTCTGTGATAAAATATCCTGAGACAAGAAAGAACTTACGAGAGAAAGAGCTTACTGAGGCACATATTTTCATGTTACAGTCCAGCACGGGAGAAGTCGGAGGAAGAGTTTAAGACCATGGCTTGCAAATAGTCACATTTGTTACCGCTTTCATATCCAGCCTTTCCCTTTATATTGAGCTTCCGGCAATCCACAGTACCCATTCACATCAGATGGAGAAAGCCATTCAACCCCCCATGATGCCTCGGGACTGCTCCCTCCTTCTGAGATCTTCTCAGTGAGAAAGTGATAGGAACATGATGATGTCTGTTATCAGACCCTCCATGTAATCCCCTACACATAGTAAGGCTCCTGGGGCTTGTTTTTCTTAGTTTGAGGTACACTCACAAAAGGTCAGAACCTAAAAAGGAGAGCTAATCACTATGTGGACGACTTAGCCATGGCCTGCCTCTTTAAGGCCTCTGTTTGAATGTAAATGTCAACTCTAGGCTAATAGGAAGCCACAGACCTGCATTTTAAGGGCCAAAGAGATTGTCAGCAGGTAAAAGTTCTTGCTGAGCAAGCCTTGTGCATATCTATGGGGCCCTTTTCTGGATAGTATGGAGGCTCCTCTCTCCATGACATGAACATCATCTCCAACTAAGAGGTAGTAGAGATGTGCTATAAAATCTTCACTGAGAAAGTTAACAAGCAGTCAGTACCCAAACAAAAAGTTACTGCCCAGGAGGCAGTGGGTAGAGCCCTGCTCTTCCTGCTCGGTTGGTTAAGGCTGATAGGAATGTGAGGGATCCATTCCCAAAATGCTCTGCTCTCCCAACTTCAGAGTCAGGGTCTAGGTTTTAATTTGCAGTGAGTTTCTGTTTCAAGCCACAAGCTGGCAGAGGTTAAAGACAATTACAATGCTGTTCTCTAGAGAATCAAGACTAAAAGACTCAGGAGGCAAATGAAGCCTAGCTACAGCAGGCAGGCAGGCAGGCAGGCAGGCAGGCAGGCAGGCAGGCAGGCAGGCAGGCAGGCTACTGTAAACCTGGCTCCCTTTAGCTTGGTGGTGATGATTCTGTCAAGCTTGTGTCTGGGGTATAGTAACAAATGGATATGTACGACGTTGTGGGACTTCTTGGTTTAGTTTTGGAAGTGTTCACAAACAATACTTATTTCTATATTTCTTTTCATAAACATTCTGATTAAATTTACAACCCTTTCCACTGGTATATTATTTGGAAGAGGGAACAAAACCAATGAAATCATCAGGCATGGTGACTCACTTATTAAATTAGTCACAGTACTCTGGAGGCTGAGGCAGGTGAATGTTGGTGAGTTCAAGGATGGCCTGGAAAGTTCCAAACCAGCCAGGGTTTCATAGTGAGATCCTGTCTCAAACAAACCAACAACACTCTAACAAAACCAACTAGTCTTATCTGCTGTTACAGAGGGGTAAATCAGCACTGAGAATTTGAGAATGCTCAAACTTAAGTGCTAATACTTTCTGGAATGACTATTTACATAGTCATGGTTCATGCTGACAGGGGTAGTTTTTTAAAGTTCATTTCCTGTTCTGCTCTTTACATGTCCCATCTCTAAATCTTTCACTCCTAACTCTAGACTACTTCAAGTATGGCACAAGGACTAGCAGCTTAGGTAGGACCTTGGAGCTAGTCTAGATGCTTATGAGTCAGCTAAAAAGGTATTTTATTATTTGAACAACAGGGTAATTTTAAGAGTTCCGCTAAAATGATTTTCCTATACTAATTAAAAACCCTACCTTAAAAGGTGATGTTGCTATGCACATTACTGTAACATATAGTACATGCCCAACACATTCCTGCATTAAGTTGTATTATGCTCATCCTCTTTTCAAGGATGCTTCCTATAGTTGGGCATTGTGAGTATGTGTCTGTAGTCTCAGCACTTGGAAGGTGAGTCAAGAGAACACCTTACCAGCCTAAGGTACTAAGACACACCCATCTCAATGAAACAAAATCCTCCCCCTTCCCCCCACAGGGTTCCTCCGTATAGCTCTAGCCATCCTTGAACTCACAGCTCCACCTGACTCTGCCTTCCGAGTGCTGGGAATAAAGCTGTGCACCACCATCACCCAGCAACAAAACCCTTCTTTATTAACTAAAAAAAACCTCTGGAAAAGAAATCTTAAGCTTGCCTTCAGTAGTTATTACGCGTGTGTGCATGTGGTTAGCTGTGCATGCCACCACACATGGAGGAAAGTGAGAGGGCTTTTCAAAAACTGCTTCTCTTCTTCCATGTCACACAGTTTCTGGGGACCAAACTCAAGTCACAAGGCTTGCTCAGCAACAACTTTTACCTGCTAAAGATCTCTGTGGCCCTTAAATACTTTAAAAATCAATGCAAAGTTCTTTGTAGGATATATGCAAATAAAGAGGTAATAGCTTAATTTATCAAGTCACACTTCCAACATGTCTACTGGAGATCAAACATCACCATACACAAAATACACCACAATCACAAACAGAAGCAAATCTCTACCAAACAAAACATACTAACAGCAGTAACCCTCCAGTGAGTAGCACAGTGAAAAGCAAACGGAACCTTTCTGGTTTGGAATGCAGCTCTTGGATGGAGTCAAGCCTTGAATTCGGTCCCAGCACTGCAAGTCTGCAAACCCTAACCATATGCAAAGTCAGTCTAGAGAGGGAGTAAGTCATCTGTGCATCTCCAACTGACAAGCACTATTTCTGTCTTTCAAGAGACGGGGTATTCCCCTACAAGCAGGCAGTCACTGTGTTCAACACTGTACACACATAACACGTAAGACTCGCCACAGCATTTTTGACGATGAGCATAAAGCCATTTTTCACTGTGGTTTAATCTACACAACATTCAAGAATGCAAGCTGAACCCGAGCATCTGTCTTCTGCAGCTACTGCACAACTCACTCTCAAACCCCATTATTTTATTCTTGCTCCTCAGGAGCCCCTCTTCCTCATGACAGCCAGTGCTAGCATGCAGCCTTCTTTTTCACAGAGTTAGGGGCCATGTGCCTTCTGGGGGCCCGCTTCTTTTTTTGAGTAGTTCTCAAAGCAGTGTGGTTGCACAGAAGACAGTTAAATAAAATATCCAGTATGGAAAGCATCTCCAGGGTAGGACTGCTAAAAGATGTAGGAAGGCAAACTCTAAGGAAAAGCTAACCTTTCAAGGGTAAATGGTCTCGGACTTTGTTTTTCAGGCAGTACCAGAGTCAAGATGTTTGAGGAGGCAAGTGAAGAAAAGCAAAGCCATGTGCGATACAGCTGCTTTCCTAGAGCAGAGAACACTCGAGGCACCAAAGGACAGGAAGATTAGAGTCTGATCAGGCATGAAATGAAACCATGGGGTGCAAGGTAGACAAGGCAGAAAGAAGTGGTAGTTTCTCCCAGGCTCTTAACATTGAAAACCAATTTAAAAAAAAAGTAGTGAATACTATTCACATTATGTGTGGGACAGTGACACATTTTAGGCAACAAGGAGCTAGTCATTTAGTCTCTGCTGAACTGAGAAACCAGAAAAAAGCCAAGAGCTGTGGAGACAGTGACACTGGAGGCTCAGACAGGACAGAACGTCACAGGCCTCCAAAGACCGTGTGTGGGTGTCAAGGTGGTGGCTCTGAGGAAAAAGCACTACCAATGCTTATAAAATGAAGTACGTGGCAGGGCAGGGATGCGATGGACAAGGATAAAGACAGGCCAGCTCAGCGTGAGGCGCAGCTCCACACAAGGGGCTTAGTCTGAAGATACCTGTTCTCAAGCCCCATTCTGTGACTGCTGAGTCAGTCTCCCTGAAAGCACAAGGTCTCGGCATCTCGCTCAGTCTTCCAGCTCCTTTAGGGTATTACTTGTAAATTACTGTCTCAGTATGCTAAACTTAGTAAATTACTGTTTGGGAAGACTAAATAGTACCCCGTACTCTCAAAGAGTTAATGGGGCTTCCAAACTCTAATTTAGTCCTAGCATAATTTTGGTATGTCAGCTCTAACCTAATTTTCAAATCACCAGTGAGATTTAAAGCACTCCACTAAATTGGGCGTTCAAATTTCTGGTCCAACTACATTTAACAAATTTTTCATTTAGATTTCTTCCACATGCATCTTAAGATGATCTCAACCAATGAACAGTGCTTCTTCACCAAGAAATCCTCTATAAATCAAAGATGGAAAGGGGCCAAGTTGGTGATTCATACTTGTGAACCCAACACTCAGGAGGCTGAGGGACAATGGTCAGAGGGTCCAGTCCAGCCTGGGCTACACAATAAGACCTTTGTCACAAAAATGAGTAAGTAAGTACCACGAATCCAGGTGGGGACTAAGACTACTGCGTGTAAAGTGACTACCTTATTTGCACTTGTCTCCCCTCTTTTCCATACTGCACTAACGTCTCTGGACTAGGGAATAAACATAAAATTGCTCATTAAGGCCGTCTAGAAGACAGTAAGTGAGAACTCAAGAGGAGGTGTGTTTCTCTGAATAGGTAAAACAAAACAAGGAAAGGAGAATTTAGCTCTGAGGCACTGGGTCCTAAAGTACCCTCTCTGCCATCGACATTTGTTAGAAAGTTCAGGCTTGCCTTGACCTTCCTATACAACCTAGGATAGCCTTGAATTTATGAGCCTATAGTCTCCACCTCCAAAGCACTGGGATTATAGGCCTGTGTCACCAAGCTGACTGTCACAGCTTATGTAGTGCTGGGGGCTAAAACTAGGCAGGCCTCCATGAATGCCAGGCAAACATTCTACCAACTGAACTATATCCCCAGCCTCTTCTCTAACAGTATGCTTGAGGAACTGGCAAGACGGCTCAACAAGTAAAGACACTTGCTGGTCAGGCCTGGCAGCCAGAATTTGATCCCTGGAACCCACTTGGAACATTAAAGGAGATAATGAATTCAACAAAATTGTTCTTCAATCTCCTAGACCTCTAGACATGTGCCATGGCTGGCCCAAATGCACATGTGCATGCATGGGTGCACGCACAAGAGTGTTGCACGTTGTTGCAATCACATGGAGGTTCACAACTGCCTACCTCTAGTTCAGTGGAACCCGACACCGTCTTCTGTACTGTAGGCACCAGTCAGGCACACAGCACACATACCTTCATGCAGGCAAAACACCATAAATACATATAAAATAAAATCTACTCTTTAAAAAACAACTAGGATTAATATGCTCAAGTCACTTGCCAAGATATTGAACATATTCATTGGTTGAACTTATTTCTGTATATCAAAACCAAGTTTGCAAGTGTTAGCACATTAAGCAGTTTCTTTTAAATAGTAATAAATAGAAAAACAGAAAACACTCCTAAAACATTACTTTCCGTTTAAAATGTTCTATTCTGCTTTCAAGTCTGAATTATATAAATTTAAAGGCAAACTTGTTCAAGCCATCAAACAGATCTGAACAAATCCAGCCTTTTGATCTACTTATTACATTAAACACACCGGCACTTTCTTTAACATGCACGTCCAAGCTGATAGATACTTTTGCCTTACTGTTTACTATTATCATGTAAAAGTGTACAGCAGTAATTGAAGGACTTCAAATATGCAGGTATAGTTCTGTGATGCAGGACTTGATTAACACACTCAGGGTCATACGGGTTTTCAGGGGGAAATGTATCAAGCTCTTCAGTCCTAGACAAGCACACGTGTAACCCCAGCCCCTGGGCGGCTGAGGCAGGAGAATCAAGTGCAGCAGCTTCGGTGCTACAAAGCAAGCTCGAGGCAAGGCTAGCCTGTATGATGTAAGATTAGGGAAGCTATGAAACATTCCCTACTGTAACAAAATTACACATGCACAGCCTTCAACACCATGATGCACTGGTGAAAACACAGCAGAACCTATGAAAGGAACTAAATTAACATTCTGAATTTAAATCTGAGTCTCCAAATTCACCAACCAACTTACACTTTAATTCTAAAGGTTACACTTTCTTTCCCTTATGTCCTAAAGGCAAATCTGAGCACATGAACAATGAAGGAACAGGGGACTTTGGCTTTTAAACCAGTCATTAACACACACACACACACACACACACACACACACACACACACACACCAACTAATCGAGCAGCTCGCTGTTTGCTTATGAGAATTTTTCTAAAAGAATGTATACATAAGGTAAATAAAAACTTAAGAAAAGTTGTAAAGGCTCACGTTTTTTGTTTCTCTCCAGTATCACTTTGGAAGAATTATGCCCAGCTTAAAGCGTAAGACATTAAATGTGGGGGGTGGAAGATACATATTTAACCTATTTGTTCAAGTTCAAAGAGAATCACATTTCATAGGCAACATAAATGTTGTTTCTAACCAGAACGGAGAGAGAAACACCTTCATGAGCAAATATAGCTTCTATGATGCTCATGTTTTCTAAGCAAGAACATTTACATTAGAAAAAAATGATTTCCATTTCATTCCATTATGGTGATTTCTGTTCTGTCTAGCAGGCTGATTTGCAAACCCCCAACACACCGTGTTAGTCACTGAAGACCATTCAAGGCTTTTCCAGGATCATGGCAGAGACCTAGAGCAGGACACCAATTATCAGGCACATGTGAAGAAGACCCCTGACACCTAGCACACCTGTGGGACAGACAAAGCTCTACAGCTGCCGTTACTAAAGATGGACTGAAGACAAAGCCCAAATGTGTCCACCTGCTGCCTCGGTAGCAGTTAGGTCACTTTAAGGTGATTTCAACCTGGCAGGAGCATTTCATCAGTTTTAGTCTGTGGCACTGGCAATTGTCCCTCGAGGTTCTTTCAACTGCCCATGATGACTATTCCTTTATTTGTATTCTAGATCTCTTTCAGTACAGACTTGAGATAAATCAATTTCATCATTATGCCATGAGAAGAAATGGAATGATTCTCAAATAAAATAGGGTAGATAAGGCATTCCACAGTTAATGTTCTTTTATATTGGGATTTAATTTTTTTTTTAAATAAAATAGGAATAATTTTGTACAGCAGTAATTGAAGGACTTCAAACATGTAGGAATGTGTTTTGCCTGCCGGCACTACTTTCACTGCTAGTGTGCATAGAGGCAGGAAGATGGGGTCAGAGTTCCTGGAACTGGAGATACAGACGGTTGTGAGACACGATGTGGGTGCTGGGAATCAAGCCTGGGTCACCTGGAAAAACACTCAGTGCTCTTAACTGTTGAACCCTTTCTCCAGACCCAAGTAATATACAGATAATAGTTGTTTTGTTATTATTATATAAAGGTGTGATGGCCCATTAATTATTATTATTATTATTATTATTATTATTATTATTATTATTATTTTATTATTATTATATAAAGGTGTAGTGGCCCATGCCTTTAATTCTGGCACACAGGATGCAGAGGAGGTGGCTTTACACCCAGGCTACACACAGAAACACTGTCTCAGAAACAAATCAACAACAACAACAACAACAAGAAAACAAGTGTCCTTAACAAAGGCAGAACTGATCCCAAAGCTACTAGAAGGCAGCGGCCAGCTCATGCAGCCTTAGTTGCTCCCCAAGAGGTGCTTCAAGGAATCTGCCAGGTTGAATAGCTTACTGCTAGGGAATAGACAGTAGGCAGGACAACCAGAGAGGCCAGAAAGAAAGTCAGCTTTGGCATGCTGTTTTTCCCTTGTCTTTTAAAAAGACATCATGTATGTGCATAATCTGTGTCAGGTGCCCTGGAGCTGGAGTTACAGAGGGCTGTCAGGTACCTTGTGGGTGCTGGGAACTGAACTCACATCTTCTTAACTGCTGAGCCACCTCTCTTGCCTTCAGGATGTTTTAAAAGTGCAGTTTGTGCTGACTGTGATAGAAACAATTCCTCTTTAAAAATAAAACAAACAAAACTCCAACACTACTCTAAGCAGCTCTGCCCGCTAGTTTTTATGCCAACTTGATACAAGCCAGGGTCATCTGGGCAGACAGAACTTTAAGAAACTGCCTGTGTAATACTGGCTGGTAGGCAAGCTTACAAGGCATCTTCTTAATTGATGGCACCTCCGCAGCTTACGGGTGGTTGTGGGTGCTATTAGAAAGCAAGCTGAGCAAGCCATAGGAGCAAGTCAGTAAGCAGCACCTCTCCCATGGCCTCTGTTCCTGTCCAGACTTCCTTTGACGATGTAAAGAAGAATAAAATAAAATACTGCCTCCCCACCCCAGCCCCCAAGTTGTTTTTGGTCATGGTGTTTCATCACAGCAATAGAAACTCAGACAGAAGCACTCAAATTAACACTTTCAATGTGCATGAGTGGTGAATGCTTGTAACCCAGCACTTTGAGACAGAACTCACAGGTGGATCTTGGTAAATTTAAGGCCAATCTAGTATAGAAAGTGAGTTACAGGCAGCCAGAGCTACAAATGAGACTCTGTCTCAACAAAACAAAAGAATATATAGAGTGCTCAATTTTACTTGTTCAATCCTTTGGTAAACTCAAATTGACAGTATATGTAACTGCTAATTAATATAAACATGATCACATGTAACTTCCAATTATCTCACAATTTGCTTGACAACAGGTTAAGTTTAAAATGCCGCTTACATTTGGAATATACACTATGGACTATATGTAGTTATACAAACATGTTTATCTCCCCATATATATCAAAATTGTTTAAGATGCCCCAAGCCAAGTATGATATTGGTGTCAGGCAAGATACCAGGTGACCAGCAGAGAAAAGCAGAGAGATACATTACCTATGTCTATTACAGACACTGGGAGGCAATGCTACTCACCACAGCCTATCTGTGATGGAAGCATTCTTTTCTGAAAATGTTGCAACAGGAAATATAAAACTTTTTATCTCTTTATTCTTTAGTTTGCAAATATTGTTATCCCTAAGTTGTATGCACAAGAGCAAGCCACCTGCCACCAGGCCGAGACACTGTTTTCTTCCAGATAAAACGAAGTGTATTTACTTAATGTTACAGAGGGCAAAACATCAGCTTCCTCTTTCTAAAATTCAGCTGGTTCTTTCATCTGACTTATACTATTTCTTTTGGAAATCCGCCTCTGGAATGCAGATTTTGCTATGAATAACCACATTTGTTAAATTCCATAGAAACCTGGAGTTTTTGTTTTTAGAACTTAAAAACTAGTACTTATTTCTTTAATAAAACAAAAGTAGGAAATAAAGTTTTCCTTATTTACTCTTCATTAATCAGATTTAAAGCTGAATCAGTAGCTGGGAACTGGGAAGGAGGGCAGTGAGGTCAAGCCTAGCCTGGCTAGGATGCCGACTGCTGCTCAAGACAACACAGGGGTTCGGTTCCCAGCACCCACACAGTGGCTCACAATTTTAACTCCTGTTCCAGGGGATCCAGAAGTCCTCAAGCTTCTGGGGCACTACATTCAGGACACACACATACACGTAAGCAAAAATACTCATACATATAAAACAGAAGTAAATTTTAAAAAACTTTAAAAATCTATATTAACTTTCTAAGTGCAAGGACTGGCCAGATGTGGCAGGGCACTGCAATCCCAGCAAGGAGGTCTGGGCTGCAAATGACATCTATCTCAACACAATGTAAACTACAATTTATAGTTTTCAGTAAAGGGACACACATTCTCAGGAAAAGTAATTATGCTAAAGTTAGGAGAAGGTCTTTTTAGTTACATAAAATTAGAACCAAAAAAGTCTTTAAAATGCTGGGGGAGGGGGATTAGGGTTGGAATTATAAAAGTTAAACACCAACAAAACAAACAGAAAGATGGGGTCTTACTCCTGTAACCCCAGCTCTCTCTGTAAGGGTTAGGGTTAGGGTTAGGGTTAGGGTTAGGGACTTCTACAGTTATCTCTGTAAGGGATGAGGACTTCTTTGAGTTCAAGGCTGGTCTGGGCTACAAGGCAATCTGTCTTTAAAAAACAAGCAAACAAAAGTGGTAAGACTACTTGACTACCTGGCATGCACAAAGTACAGGATTTGATGCCCAGAACAGTAAAACCAAAATTTATGCATGTACACAGATGGAGATATATGTATCCATCCATCCATCTCCTCAGCTCTCAATTAGTCTTCATTTTAAGTCAGCAGAGACAGGTTATCGGAGAACTGCAGCTGCTCTCACAGCGCTCCACATCGCACTCAGTCAGTACCTTACACTTGCTACACAGTATCAGTGCCATCTCTCAACACAGAGAAGCGCAGTTCTCAGCAGTTCTCCACTTTCTAATGCCACTGGGGAGCCGTGATCCTCAATCCCTGTCCCATCTTCAACAGCCCAATTCCACTCACTGCTTAGCGCAATTCTCCCCATTAGGCTGTTCTATCTGCTATGCTGCTATTATGCTGCTGAAACTACATCTACACTTCAGTGTTCATCTTTACCATGGGTCCTGTTTGTCGTCTTTGCACTCCCCTATGGTATGCTACAGCTAACCAGTTTGCTACACAATCAGTAGCTCGTTCTGTAGGCCGTGGAGAGAAGGGTATTTGGGCTTACTGGTCATAGTTAGTGAGAAACACTCACAAGAGTGGGAGAACAGAAAATCTGGTATCCTCCACTGGCTTCCACATGCAAGCACATATGTGCACACTTAAAAACACACATGAACATAGATACCACACATTTAGACACACAAACATGTAAAATAAAAAGTTTAAATGAGTCTTAGTATCAGTTGTCAACTAACTGATACTAAGGTAGTTAAAAGTTAACCTTATAACCTAGAAAAATGTACCAAGAACACAGGACAATATATCAGCAATGCGGCACAAAAGGGAACTCTTCTAACACAGTGATACAGGGAGTTTCTAAAGGCATGTCCCATTTAGTCAAACTACAGTCAAAACAATTCTCTACTATTAACTAAAATAAAGCAAATAGAAAATATTAAGATCTCAAAACATTCATTATTTTAGTGATCAAGCTGACAATTTCCATACCAAGGTTCTGTGGTCCTTCAATCCTAACACACTGCCACCATGCCTATTCGGCTGCCTGGGGCTATGAACCCTGAAAAAGGATTTCAGGAAGCCATGTTTCAGAAGCAGTGTAATGGCTTGTTAGCTTATGAAAGGGGAGTTCTACGACAACACACTGTATTCTCTTTTACGGAAGGAAAAGGGAGAAGGCAGGGCCAAAGGGCTGTGAGCGATGCTCGTATTAGATGCTATTTGCCAGGTGTCTGCCCAGCCCAGCTTACCTACCCATAAGCATGGCTCGTACCCTCACAAGTCATCACATTCCTGAGACACAGATGAAATTCAGAATGCTCTCTAATTTACGCGCCTTCCCTGTAGCCCCATCTCATCTGTCCTCTCCCTTCAGACTATGGTTATATCCTCCAAATTTATTGTGACATTCTCATTTCCCAGGTTCTCCGCATCGTCCAGCCTATTCCTTCCCACTCGTCAACCAAGACAAGAATATGATCAAGATGATCTCCGGCCTAGCTTTCTCTGTCTTCTTCAGGACACCGGCCCAGGGGGTGTAACTTTTCATGTCTGCCTTTGAGATAAGACTGTGTACCTTGGATGCCAGCAAAAAACTGCTGGCAATACAACAGAACAAAGAGAGTCCCAAGTAGTGTTTCGATCCTTGGACTACGAGGACATTCTAACATCCTAAACCAGACAGCTGTCCACCTTAGCTGTCAATCATGGACACCAGAGAGCTCACCCCAAAGTCCTTGTTTGAATATTTCATTTGTCTTCTGCATGTGTTATAACTGTCACAGGCAAAGACTACCACAGATGGTATAAACGAATGAACGACAAGGCTTTCTGAGCTTAGAGCCTTTTCTCCAGCCCAATACAGCAGTCAACAGATATTACCCAAGCTGTGTATGGTGACACACACCTTAAACTCTAGCATCTGGAAAGCTGAGGCAAGAAGACTTCGGATTTATAGATCAGCTCAGGCCACATATGAGTCTAAGACCTCCAGGGTAAATCCTGCCTCAAATTCTCTCCCCCAAATCCAATTTAAAGCAGTACACAAAGGCAATATAGATGTCCTTACACTCAACTTATTCTGGTTAGCTTCCTTATCACATCTGACTACTAAAGTTATTTCTGTTGACTTTGGGCCTTTACCAAGCTTGTGTACACCCCCAATAAATAAATTTTTAAAAAATACAACAAAGACCAAAACAAGATTGTAAGGCCAAGCCTCCCCTCCCCCCAATTCTTACACATCTAACACTTTCATGAAAACTTACTCAAAAGTCACTTACTTTTCCAGCCTTGACCTCAAAGACAGACCACAAAGTGGACTGTCCAGGCAAACTCAGACATATGCGAGTCTCATGCTACAAGGAAGATGTGGCTGGCTTCTTGCTGTTATATAGCAACAGCTGGCTGCATCCTCAAACCAAAACCACTTCTATTATTTCATGGTGTTGCTCAGGATGTCTGCTCAATGCTAATGTGGCATCTCATTGAATTTTATTTCATTTTATTAGAACAGGTCTCCAAATTAAAGTCTTGTCTCTAAAGTAATTCCCTGGTTCATGAAGTATTATGTAAGAGGGTGGGATGAAATTTTCCGTTCAGAATCACCTTACCAAATTCCTCCTCCTCTCTGCAAAGCATTAAGATGTGTCATGATCAGTTGTTAGAAGACAATTTCAGCTGCTGCGGTGGATCCTGCTGAGTGGTGGGAAGGGGGTGTGTGTGTCTTTCACTGTAGGTAGCAATGATTTTTTTAAAGACTGCTTTAAAACCCCCAGGTGGAATAAATGTTCAAATATATTTTTGCTATTTTAAAGGACTTCTATAGTAGTGTAACATTAAACAATGACAGCTAATGCAAATGCAAAACTCTCTCAGTTTTGACTAGTACATAGCTCAATACTATTTAAATCACTCATATTTAATTATAGAATCATTTGTAAGTTTTGAGGCTTGGTAGACTTGAAATAAAATTACCTTTGAATGACAAACACATTATGTAATCAAGTCGTGGGTAAGTATCACACATCAAGTGTCTGTCACACAGCACCACAGACAACAGATGTAAAAGATCTACTGCTTTCAGGGGAAGGAGAGCCTGAGGATGGAGGGCATCTTAGCCCAGGCTAGACTTGGAAAGCAATATCCTCCTCCTCCTTCAAGTGTGTGCCACTCCTGACTTGGTCTCCATTTTCAAAAGCATCTTTTACAGATTTTTTTTTTCTTTTTTTAGTTTTGTGGGCTCATGAGAGGCCTGAGCATATGCACCCAGGGAGGCCAGCCGCTGCATCCAGTGGGTCCCATGGAACCAGAGTTAGAGGTGCAGGGAGCCTGCAAGAGGAAAGGCCTGGAGTCTGCAGAGTCAAAGCCACAGAATCTTCATGACACAGGGCAACAACAGGATCCCCAAGGAGTCCCAGTGAGGATCCAGCACTGAGAGTGTAGCAGAAGGCAGACCGACGACTCACTGCAGTGAGGATTTCCAAGTAAAGCAGCGTGGACAGAGGGTAGACTGTGGGACACACTGGGACACACTGCAGCTTCCACATCGAGAGGTTTTTCATGTTGTTTTGTTTTTAATTTTCGTATCTTTAATTTTCTTTTGGGGGAGAGGTGCAAGGGAAGAGGGCAGATACAAAGGAACAGGAAATTGGGGTGAATTATATAAAACTCACAAAGAATCAATAAGAAGTTTAAAGGGGGCGGGGAGTGGCCATTTCTCTAGTCCTGGTGTCTGCCTACCTTTTGACATCATGTTTGTTAGTGGTTTTCCAAGGAAAACGAAGTCTCATTTTTCCCCTGTAGCCATACACTAACTAGAATGTGGCCAAGAAAACACAATCTTTGTGGTTTTGAACCACAGGACCAATAGGAATGTTATCTTTATCATTTGCATATATTTAATGTCAAAAATTTCATAGAAAAAAAGTGGTCCCTCCCTCGAGGCCATAGACTATTTTTTAACCTGGATCCCATTGGAAGAGCATGGAATTAGTGAACAGCAGCAGCAGCAGCAGCAGCACCACCACCACACCATCATCATCCTCCAGGGGAGAGACACAGAATAAACAAAACTAACATGTGATTGCCCCCCACCCCCGAAAACCTTTTGAAGGTAGCAAATACTAGTGGTAACTGTAACAGATACAATTAAATAACTTCTTTCTAGTGATGGCACAGCAGTTAAGAGCACTTGTTCTTGCAGAGGACCCAGATCCAATCTCTAGCACCTCCATCTGTATGTAACTCAACTAGTCTCCACAGGTACCAGGCGTACACTCATGGTGCACAGCATCCATGCAAGCAGAACCACCATGTACTTAAAACACAAATAAGCACATCTGTTTTAAAAAACAAAAAACCGAAAACTTGATGCTTTCAAGTGATAGCTGCTGTCAAAATATAAAGTATTAGCAGGCTGGCAAGATGACTCGTGGGTAAACATTTAATGCCTAACCAGGTGGACCAAGCTTCCTTCATCTTTGGAATGCACATACTGGAAGAAAATCAAATCTGGCAAGCTGTCTTCTGACCTCCACACACGCTGTGGCACCCACGTACATAGGTACCCACACACACCCCACAAATGCAATAAAAAATGTCTCAACTCAGAATACTAACTAAGACTGTCTGCTAACAGAACATCCACCTTGCACGCATCAGGCCCTAAATTCAATCCCTGGCACGTTGCTCCCGTCACACACAGTTCACAGTAGGTTAACTCATCACCTTCCACCACTGAATCTGATTACAGAACATCAATAGAAAAAGCATCTGCCACGTGGCAGTTTTACTTAAGCACACTGTCAGTGTCGTTCTCCACGATTCCTTGTGTTATTCATATTAGAACACTGAAGACATCCCACATTCACCACCTACATCCCCACTCTAAGGTGCCTATCCTCATTAACTGGACATCTGAAGTTCTTCTTATGGGACAGAAACTGAATGTACTGAGAAGAGGTGTGTGTGTGTGTGTGTGTGTGTGTGTGTGTACGCGCGCACGCGCACACACATGCCTATAACAATGAAGTTTAAAAAATGGTAATTATAATGAGACACTGGTCTATTTGGCACCATCTGAAACTGTAAGCAATAATTGTGCAACGGGTGTTTAGTGTGTAAGGCTTAGGGACACTACAATGGAAAGCCTGAACCATCCAAGTTGTAAAACATTGTAATAAGCAGGTAATCCTGGGCCTAGCATCTAAGTTTCTACCCTAACCTGTTTGTTCCTTATGATTATGATTTTAAAACATCTCAGTGTGAGCAAGTTCACTGTGAGTCAGAGCAGAAATAATAATGGCTTATTTTCCATCATGATGGAGGAAATACATCATTGTTCATTGTGGCTCACTTGTGAGGCTGTTTTCACAGGAAAATAGAAAAATAACTATGTTATTCTGCCTCACATTTTAAAATTTTATTAACAAAGCTCTATAGCGATAATCCATTTAAAAAAGGAACAGCATGTTTTCAATACGGGCTATAAGACAATAGTTCAACAACACCTAAAAGGAAAAATACATAAATAACAGAAAACTACATTTATAACCAATAAACAGCCTGTGATGCTAAGATAACCAATCAAAGGCATTCACTTCATCCAGATAAAGTGGCCAACTGGTAACTCTGGCTAAAACAGCAGGCAGACCTTTCCACCATTCATTAAGGTCTCTGGGTTCTACGCATGTTTTCACATAGCACAGACGTTATGGGGACCAAAATGTTCATAACTGTAATCTGTCAACCTAACAATGTTAGAAAGGTTCTTTGTCAAAAACAAATGCTTCCAGAGCTTGGTGATATACACTGCAATGTCAGCAACACGGAAGCTGAGGCAGGGGGTTTGAGAGTCAGATAGGCTGAATGAATCCCATTCCCCCCAAAAGCTCATTCAACAGTATCTTTTCTGCAAATGTAATGTAAGACTTACGTGAATTACAATAACCACAGTAATTTAGCACTAGTATATCTGAAGACAGTAAATGTGGGTTCTTGAAAACACTCATGACACATTTCAGAATGGAAACTTATTTCTTACACAAAGCATGTAGGGTGCTATTCCAATGCTTAGAATATTTAAGAATCTAAGATATCTCTACAGTCAACTTTTGTTATATAGCATGTTTTAATATGATTAATAAATTTCCATTTACAGGAAGGGTTCTCAGTGTACAATATATGTAGACAAATCTATAGCTTCTTTGAATTATTACAATGAATTGTCTTATTACATGATTGTCTTACCTTTCTTCAAACGAATCTGTAAAGAGAAGGCCTTCTAGGACTTCCACCCACTCACCTTCCCCTTCTTCTATATACTTCTGGCATGAAGGAACTAACAGGGAAGAACCCATAACATGGCAAACAGATGTGCTGAAGTAAGGGAAGCAGAAAATGCTCTTCCTACTGAGTCTTGTGTGCAATGTGGAAGTAATGGTGAAAAGCAAGAGCCAGGAGCCACACTGGCTTCAGTCTGCAGGGTTACAGGCTTGATGGAGGGCAGCAGCAGCAGAGTCGGAGAGGTCTGCTGTAACAGGCAGTGACAATGTTTTCAGTACCCCTTTTATGTTAGCTGTCACTCCTCAGAGGTCAGAGGATTTCAATCTTCCAGATTTAAAAAAACAAAACAACAAAAAAACCCAACTATGATTCTTGACAGAAATCTGGGGTCCTATAAACAACAGCCATATAACACAGAACAAAATATTAAAGGAACAGAATGTATAACCTATGAAGGAAAACTGTACCAAGTTCTCCATGAAATCTTTAAGATGACACCAGGTTTCAGCCTGAATGAAGAAAACCAAAAAGACACACCTCTTCTCCTTGTCCCTCGCTCTGTCTGTGTTACTGTGCATTCACATACATGCAAACATACACATTAGTTTAAGATTCCCTTGAAAAAAATGAAAGTAGCAAAACAGCTCTTGTGGTCAAGAAAGTTAAGCAACCCAGTCTCCAATGCTTCTCACTTACCGCAACTTTTTAAAGAGCTAATGATCCACAAAGTCTAGCTCTCTTTTCCCCGTATTTCTGTCATCAAGACACAGCTTCATTTCAGACACAATTTTAAAAAGGCTGTGACCTGATCACAGGACCTGAGTCTTGGAATCAGAGCTGCAAAGAAATCATCCAGACCAGGCAGATTCTACTTCTCTGCCAGTGCTGCCACCAAGCCAGCACAGCACACAAAGGAAAACTGTCTTCTTTATATGGTAGCTCTGGAAAGCAGAACTGTAAGGAGAAATCAGAGGCCTAAAGAAGGAAATGCAAAGCACTCTGGCCCGTCAGCACTCTCTTCTTTAGGTAAGACTAGAGATGACACAGGTGTGTGTGGTTTGTAAGAGGCCTCCTTCCAAGGATGGTTCTGCAAACAGTCTCTCTACATCAATTTTGATCCTTTTTGACATTGAAAAAAAAGGAAGGAAAGGAAGAATGAAGAGTTACCACACAGACTAAAGTCTCAAAAACATCAGAGTTGCAGTTCCCACAGCAACAGCAACTCAGCTTCCATGTACAGCTTCCGTAAGGACATGCTATGTACACGGGTAGCACAGCCAACTTACAGACACTGAACGTGACTTCCCAGACTCTCATTAGTGGAGATTACCATGGCTATGAGGCATTACGACCCTGGTTAAGATAGGTCCTCCAGGCTCACACAGAACATCTAATTGGCTGCCTTCTCAGCTGCATGATCTTCCATTAGAACCCAGGGCAGCTTCCCTAAGGTTTTAAACCTGGACCCTGGAGGTGGGTGACATTTTTCTAGGAGCCCATGAAATGCTTTAAGTGGTAGAAGAGAAAGTAAACTGACCCCTCTAGAAAGAAAAGAGAATTTGGGGGTGGAGGGAGGGTTACCACAGTACAGCCTTTTCCACTGGCAGCTAACCTTTTTTCTACCTTGCAACGTAAGTTCCCAAAAGTATTTTCTAGCAATTTCAGTTCCTGATCTCAGTGGCTTCTCTTTCAGAAGGAAGAGTAGAATTCAATACAGAAAGGACTTCCAAAGAAGTCCTGTGGGGCAACTTGGGGCCAGCAGTTCTATACAAGCCCACGTAGCTGAGATACCCAGAAGCCAAATTACCTCTTATTGGTTCTCACTTTCTTCACCTCTTCAAAGATCTTGAATTTGAAGGTTAAACCCATCTGCCCACCAGGGTATGTGCTGACCATGAGTCCAGTCAAGTTGGAAAAGGCAAGAACAATGCAGAGAACGGGACCTCACAGCATTTCACAATATGATCCTGCAACAGGACAGCGTTACCTACCCAGAGAAAGTGATTTACACAACTCAAGGTCACTGGAATTGTAAAAGCCATGATTTTTACAGGAGCACCCATTTCATTTTCTAAACAGACGCGGTAAAAAAGGCATCACATCTTCACGTGATGTCACTGGGTTACGACAGCGGTTACAAACTCCCGAGTGGGCAGTCAGTGAGCCTGGCACCGAGCCTGCAGAGGAAGGACAACACAGCAGAAGCTCTCCCATCTGCTGACTAGCCTTCAACAACCTCAGCCTCTGTCACAAACTGAGGAGTCCAGTGAGCTTCACAGCACAGACCTCCAACCCTCCCCCATCTCTGCTGCCTTCAAACTGTGCAGGAAATGAGAGCCAGTTATTTTACACTCCCTTGTTCAGCTTCCTTTCTGAAGCCCCTCCCCCTCTTAGCTTGAGAGCCACAGATAAGTTGCTGGGAGAATATACCAGAAAATACTCTCTATATGTGACAACTAAATAACCCAATGTTCTCCTGACCATTTCCAGTTACCCCAGTGAAGCAGAGGCTCAACAGCTTGCGAAACTGAGTTTCTGTGACAGTACCTGTCCAGTACCCACTACATCCTAAATAAAGGAATATATAGAGCAGAGAAGACGCTTGTCCTTGTGGAGACTGTGGGGCAAGGTCCTACTTCCTATAAAAAATCCCCCCCTCCCAATGGATGGCAACATGGAGCGCAAATGCTGGGAAGACGGCACTGAAATGGCGAGGTGCATACCAATGGGCTAAAGGAAAGACAGATACCCATGTTCCAGACAGACAGAAGACACAGAAAGCCCCAAGTCATGGGGAAGCTTGGCCTGACAGGTGAGCACAAGGATATGCAGGGGAGGAAAACCACTGCAGTCAGGCCCTGGAGAAGGGATAAAGCAAGGCATCCCCCTTTGGTCCAGCTCAGAGTGACCACTAGGAGGCACAGTGACCACTAGTGCCAACGATGGTGGTATGGAGCAGGGGCAGCCACGGATAAATGAGAGCTCAAGAGTCTGTACAGTCAGGTGTGGCCCAACACAGATGCAGCGAACGATGACACACATGTGACAGGAGCTCACTGTGAGGGTCTTGTGACATCAGAGCCATGTCAGCTGGTTCTCCAATGACAAAAATCAACATCCATTTCTCATAACCTATCCCACTGTTGGGCAACATATAACAAGATCAGATCACAGAATTTTCTGAAAATTACCATGTGCCTAGTCTTCCTTTGGAAAGATTAGTGAGTGCTTTTTGTTATTTCAAGTATTTGCTTGTAACTCCCCAAAACAAGTTGTTTAATTTAGCCAACACTGCACGCTCAAAACAACAACAACACAACAAGCAAACAAACGGAAAGGAACAGAAGCACTGCTGCTTACAGGAATCACAAAGAAAGAAACAAGATATGTAATGAGAAATAGGCTTGGAGGTATAAGTCAGTGGTAGACTGCTGCCAACCACATACAAGACCAAGGTTTAACTCCTAGCACCAAAAGATGAAAAAAAACTAAGCAGTTAAGGGAAAAGTGAGAACCACAGATGGTATCTCTATTGAGTTCTGTGGAGGAAATGAAGCTTGAAGAAGAAACAATGCAAAGTCTAATGAAAAGATGGGAAAAGAAACTCAAGAAGTACAGAGAACAAGTGCGCGCCCGTGTGTGTGTGTGTGTGTGTGTGTGTGTGTGTGTGTGTGTGTGTGTG
>JANHMN010000001.1:95054399-95100417 GCA_030674055.1 Rhabdomys pumilio
TGTGTGTGTGTGTGTGTGTGTGTGTGTGTGTGTGTGTGTGTGTGTGTCTCAGGGCACTGAGGAGAAGCAGAAATGGTGGCATCCATTCGAGGGCCGCATTAGGCACCTGACCCTACTGCAGATGGAGATAAACAAGGCCAAACGCAGGAAGAGGAAGCCATGTCTCAGGGCTGAAAGGCAGCGTGGCAGGAAGAAGGCACAGAGAAGACTTGGAATTAGATCCAAGTAACAGAAACAATAAACACTACAGGCTGGTATACACTAGGAGCCAGGAAGAGGAGGACGGATGAAAACAGGGCAGATACAGATGACTAGGCCATGCCGTGTGTGTGTGTGTGTGTGTGTGTGTGTGTGTGTGTGTGACCTTGGGCAGTAGGATTAGCGAGTAGTGTCAGTTCTTAGTAAATAAGCATACCCATACTTAATTTTATTTTGGCACAGATTTCCTTGTGCTTTACTGCATCTCTCTCAACATGCAAACATATACAGTCTACCCCATATCATGCTGCTTTACAAGTAACTGAGCAGGTACTTTTAGATGCTTTTCAAATCAAACATACTCATGGCACATAGGGAAGTAATTCATCCCTAGTGACTCAGAGGGGTAAACAGTTACTAGGTCTGTTTCAGAGCTCAAACTTGTATAATAAAGGGCAGGTAACTTGTCTGTAGTTGCTAGAAAACTAATCTACAGCCCCATCAGGATGCCTGGCCACAGGCCTGAAGATGCTGGTACCCTTCTAACTTCTATTTGTGAAAGGGAGTAACAAGTTGTTGGAGAGGAAAAGATGTGAAAATGGGGGGGGGGGGGGGGGGGCGCGCGGCCGGGGGGGGGGGAAACAACCCCCCCAAACCGGGGGGGGGGGGGGGGGGGGGGGGGGGGGCGGCGCCCGCCCCGGGGCCTGCACACGCACACACAGAGGGGGGGGGGGGGGGTGTCAGGGGGTGTCAAGTGACAACACTGCACAGTAAGAATGAAGTAGAAGGGTGCCACCCATGGGTACCTGTTAGGACCACTCATGTGAAGAAGCCAACCTGTGGGCTCAGTGTTCAGACCAGAGGCCACCTGAGTCAGTTTTAGTCAGAAACTGCTTTACCACTGTGGCCATGAAGACACGGGTGCCTTCTACTGATGACACACAGCTTTAGGGGCTGAAAGAAGGAACTGGCAAGCACGGCCTGGTGTTTTATGTTTCTTCTCAGTTTGAGTGTATAGGGATCTGGATTTGATTAAGATGTAACAGGAACAGCAACGAAGGTTATTTAATCAGGGCAGAGGGATGGTAATGAAGTAGAAACCAGGTATTTCAGTTTAAACTAGAGGATTTCCTTTGTAATTCAAGTCTAACTCCCTATACAATATGTAAGTATAACCAATGAAATCTAATACAAGTTGCATCCTCTGGAGGGGAGCTCTAGAGCTCATAGCGAAGTTTACAAAGAACAAAAGGGGTAGCTCACACACTTCAGGCATCACTTCTACAGAGGAAAACAACACACAGCACTCCTGCTAAATGACAGCGGCTACTGTTCCAGGCTTAAAGAGTAAGACACACAGCAGTCACATGACGACACACAGCAGTCACATGACGACACACACCACTCAACCCTTCCTTAAGCTCACCTTCACTCCAGCTCCTAGGGGCTGCCATCTATGCTGCAAAGCAGAATTTAGTGATTGATTAAGTAATGCTGAATAAAGATGAACACAGGGAGAAGACTGTCATTTCACTGAACAGACGGGAGAATCAAAGACTTGAATTTGATTTTTAACTTCTACTTTTAAATTTAACTACGGGGTCTACCTGAAGGATTCTCTGTTCATTATGTAAGAAGCAACTACCAAAGAAATTCTCCAAATCAAGGATATGACTCAAAGACATAAGCCTATACTAACCACATTACCACCGCTATCACATCTATGCAGACAAATTATTAACTGAAATATCTTTTACTAAAGATTACCACTAAGGCAAACCAAATCTCCTAGGGTTGGGGTAATACGCACCTTGGAAAAGTACAAGACAGTCAGAGTCTCAGCACCAAAAATAAACAAGTATGAATAAATTGACCTAATTTCACCTTTACTCTGAAGTCTTCCTTATACAAAGACTTTATTTAAAAACACAGAATAGGACAAAGAGCACTGGGAACAGAAAAGTGTTGTGGTCTTTGGTATGGCTTTAAGGTCATAGGAAGTTAAGCCCTTATGCTGCAAATTGCTCAGCAATTTAACTGGTTTTTGTCTATAGAATTATGTGACAGACAAGTAGTAGACAATGGCTTGCTGCGTAACTAATAACAAAGCTCCCAAAGACATTAACAAATAAACAGTGCTACGTTCAATAAACTACAACATAAACCTACAAAGCTGAAGGAAAAAACAAATCACATCTTCAGGACTAAGTTAGCTGGCTCCCTTAGTATACTTTAAGGAATGTGGTTATTAATTCTTGATATAGAACTTATCTGATATCCAGAGAAATTATTAGTGATTAAGTACCAAATGTGTATTAGGAAAAACCTCTTAATCCAAGGTATCTATCCAAATAAACCTAAGATGGTATCAACAATTTATACTGCTGCAGTACTCAATGCCAGTTCTTTACTTGCACATTCTAAGTATTGCTCAGTGAATGTCCACGATTTCAGACCACTCACAGGGAAGGAGAACGGAGGCACAACATCTGCATGTGACTCAGAAAATTCAGAATTCAAACAGAGCTTTTTATAATACTCAAATTTCTATTAAATACAGCCCCAAACTGTTCCATGAACAGGAAAGTGGTGTTATGATTTTAAGGTTAATTTTACATAAGGCAAAACTAATTTAAAATATTTTTAAGGAAAAATTAATGCCAAGTATGGTTTCTGACAGTGTAGAAACTACTCTTTTTTTTTGCCATTAAAGACGTGCCTAAGGCAGGGAGGGACACAGGCAAAGCAGTAAAATGGCAGAACCACTTTGCAACAGCTCTTTGGTGGCTCCTCAAATGGTTCAACATGTATTAGCAGATCCCAGACAAGTATCTAGAGTAGTCAATTTACCAACAAAAACCCACAAAAGTAGTTGGTAAAGCTGGGAAGAAAGAATGAGGATTTAGTGTTGAATGGGTCCAAAGCTTGGGAAACAAGATAAAAAGAGTTCTAAAAATAGATGGTACCAATAGCATGGGAAGTACTTAATGCTAGTACAACTCAAAATGGCTGCGAGTGTATTTTTTTGTGGATATTACCACATTTTCTAAAGAAAAGAGAGTCAGGCCCTACAGCACAGGATTGTAATCCCTATACTTAGAAGCTGAGGCAGAAGCGTCTCAGGGTCCAGGCCTGCTTGAACTAAAGAGACTCCATTTCAAACAGTCCAAACAAAACACGAAAGAACTACTATAATAAAGAAATAAAGTACTTACTATGGAGGTGCTAGAGACTTAGTTCTGAGGCATCCACTCAGTTTTATAAGCTATTCAGAATCTGAGATTTAACAGCAGTTAAGCTCTCGGTCTACATCACAGGTATAAGACAATTCTAGAAACTATGGTTCCACAGCTATGTGAATTTACAGTACATTTTAAGGAAGCTTCAGTTTTCTAGTCAAGTTGTCCAAGATAAAGTCCTCTCATTTTAGAACGGTTCTGGAGACACCAGAAAGACTTACTTTCGTCAAGGCATCTGCTACATAGGGCTCGGCAATTTAACTGGTTTCTGTCTACAGAATTATGTAACAGACAGGTAATAATGGCTTGCTACAAAACTAATAACAAACCTCACAAAGACATTAATAAATGAACAGTGCCATATTCGATAAACTAAAATATAAACCTAAGAAGCTGAAGGAAAAACAAGTATGTCATTTTAAAAGTAAAATCTAAGGTGGCTTTAGTCTCAATAAACCAAACACACACACCACCCTCAATGTTAATTCAACATTTGCTAAAGCCTAAGCCTCTACACCCAACTCACACCATTTATGATTCTTAACCAATTAAACATCTTCCTTGATGAAGGAGCATCTGGCATTATTCTGACAGCAGAAAAAGCATACAAAGGACTTGGAAAGGCAGGCTCAGCAGTGAAGAACTCTGCTGCTCTCCCCAAGGACTGGGGTTGTGTTCCCAGCACCTAGGAGGCAGCTCACAGCACCCTCAAACTCCAGATCCAGGGAGATCCACTGCTCTCAGCAGGCTCCTGAGAATAGATCCATCATAGACTTCATTTCACATTCACTATGGCTATCAGTGCTGACTGCCAATCTGACCATGAGTAGTCAGTACCATCCCCAGGCTTAGACCCTGCATGACGTAAGTGCAGAGAGGGAGTTGAGCCGCAGCATAGCATACCCCCCTCTCTGCTTAACTGCAGCTCCCTTAAGCTCCTGTTGTGATTTTCCTGCCTCAATGGAACTGTGAACCAAACAAACCATTTCTCCTGTATGTGGTTGTGTCAAGGTTACTGTTGCTAAAAAGCATCTCACCACATCATCCTAGATGGCCTGGAACTCACTATGTAGATCAAGCTGGTTCAGAACCCAGAGTCTGACTGCCAAGATTAAAGGTCTGTGTCACCTTTAACCAGTGTTAGAGGGTAGTGTCCTGCCACTTTATGACAGCAAGAAAAAAAGCAAACAAGGACACTAATCAAATTTATAAAAATACTACTTCCAATTCTGATTCCTTGGTTCTTCCTACAAAAAAATAACAATGTTAACTGAAGATAAAATGTTTTTGTGGGCTACTATGTATCAGCAGTTTTGTAAAACCATGACAATGACAGCTTCATGTAGTAGGAAATCAATTGAATGTTTCTAGTTGGAGATGTAACTTGTACTTGAATACTACAGTCCACCTGGAGGAAAAGAAGAGGACGCATTATAGCCACTGTTTAGGAAATCTTTCAGAAAACACAGGATGGCTCAAGCTTGCAATCCCAGTGCTCAGCTCAAAATCTAACTGTCAAACCCTACTGAAACTGCAACAAATACTCTATCTGCTGTGACAATAATGAAAACTCTTCGCAGAAATCCTGGCACAGTGTTTTATAGAAAAAAATCTGGATAATGTTATGGTCTAAGCAATCCTTTAATCTGAACATCTTACCTCTAATCATTGTCTTCTACAACTGGGTCAGCTGGTCACTTCTGAGCACAGCCTGTCGGGAGTGCTGACTTCAGGGAATCCCTTGTAGCCAAATGAGCAGCACAGTCACTGCTGCCCCTCCCTTTCCTGGGTATCCACAGATGCAAGCCCAGACCCACAGGTTAATCTCTGCCAAACAAGGCTACACAACCTTGGGCTAGATCCTGGTTTGCTGTAGAGCTCCCTTTCTGAACCTGGTAGGTGGTGGTGGTACAAGTCTGTTGTGAGAAGGCAAGAACATCTACATAGAGCCCCAGCACACTGGCTGGTCTCAGAAGCTGAGCATTACACACAAGGCTCAGACACTGTCCTTTAAGCATCGGCATACACGTGAGACCACACAGCCCCCCACCCCCTTGTGATTAGCCCATCTTATGAGAAAGTTGAAGAATGAAGGCCCCACCATCAAGTCTTAGTTCAACCACCAGTAGCAACCTGCTTGGAGAGAATCAACTCCTCCAAGTTGCCACAAGCACTGTGGACTGCACATGTACACAGATATGGATGGAGAGACACACACAATTAATTTAATCTAACTTATAAACATTTAAAAGACAGAATTTTAAGCACAAGCAGAGAGCCATCTGAATTCAAAACTCAAAAGCAAAGATAACAGTTCTTATTGTCCCAGTGTACAATTCTAAAACAGCCCCTTTAACTGGGATTTCACCCTCAACCTAAGCCTTCCTACCAAACACTAACAACTCAACCCCCAAACACACAAATACTGTTGCACATTAAAACAGTGATTAAAAACAGCTTCCACTTACACACTTACATACATCTGCAACTTAAAGCCAGTCAGTCCTACATACTACAGAGCACATTTAGCACTTCATTCAATTCTAACAAAAACCTACCGCTTCTTTACATTTTTAAATAAGAAGCAAAGTAGTTGAACTGTCTGAGAAACACAACTAACTGCAAAGTGCTACAACAACCCATACAGTGTGACTTGCAAAAAGCCAACAGACGGTGCCAGCCTTACAAGAACTTTGAAATGTAGTTAAAATAATCCAAACTAAAACACCTACTTACGTGTGGAGTGGACATTCCAAAGACACTGCAGTTCTAGAAGCCCCAGACCGAGGTACTTCTAAGTTACAGCTCATATCTTTACCACCAGTAGTCTACCAGCTTCCTAATAATGATTCTGTCTGCCCACTTTACTCTGGATTTTGAGAAAATTCTTAAAAATCAGGTCCCGATTCAGAAGCCTGCAGAAGTCAGTTTTTTCCTTCTACCAGGGACCTTTCTGGGATCAAACCTTAAGTCATATTTGGGCTTGGTGGCAATCACCTTCACCTGCTAAGCCAGCTCCCTGCCCACTCTCCTGCCCCAAAGAACGGATTTTACTTCAGAAAAAAAAAAAAGAAAAGAAAAGAAAAAAAAATGAGTTATTTTGCCTGGAGCAGAGTTTCTCAACCTCTAACTTTTCAGGCTAGGTAACTCCTAACTGTGGGAGGCTGGCTCTGTGCACTGTGGAATTCAGCAGCATCTTTGATCCCTGTCTCCAGATGCCAATACCAAACAACATCCTCCTAAGAAGTTAAGACAAACAAAAGACTAGTGTACCAGGTAGAGGAACACAAAACCTAATTGAGAACTACTCGCCTACTCTTTTGTAGACTGAGAATGTAGACATACTTAAAGAGGTTTTGTTTTTCTATTTTCCCCTTCAATTTGAAAATCTACAATTAAAATAATAAAGACGAGAGCAACAGCAGCCTCTGTCCTCCATGGGAAACCTATGCAGTGACCGTCTGCAAGCCCAGAAGTGCTCTCATTTAGACAGAGACCAGGAGTTGAATGCTACCTGGTTCAAGCTTAAGTTTACTAACTTTGGCTGGATTCTGTGACAATACTAAGGTTCTAAACATCACAGGATTTCTGTAAACAGAGCTCTTGTACTTAAATAAACAGAAGTCCTACTACTTTACAATTAAAACCACATCAATAACCTTCTAGAAATGTGTATGCCAAAGGTGCAAACTGTGTGCTTCTATTAATCATTAGCTCAAGAAAAGATAGCTAAGCATACAGTCAGTGGTATACACATTTAATCCCAGCACTCAGGACACAAAAACAGGTGGATCTCTGTTGAGTTCAAGGCCAGCTTGGTCTACCAGGCAAGTTCCAGGTCAGCCAGGGTTATATAAGGAAACCCTGTCTCAACAAAACAAAACAAACAAAAACCCAACTTTTGAGGAGATGGTGGTGCACACCTTCTGTCCCAGTGCTGAGGCAGAGGCAGGAGGATCTCTGTGACCTAGAGTCCAGCCTGATGAGTTCCATGTCAGCCAGGGTTACAGAGAGAATCCCTGTCCCCAAACAAACAACTCAACAAACTTCACAGAACAAAACATGAAAGGTAAGGTACAGCCACTTCATATAAGTATGCTCTGTAGGATGACTCAAAAGAATGAATTACTCAGTCCTCAATTTTAGAGCTCTAGTCAGGAAAAAGGGTCCTACACGAACCCAGACGAGACAGTGACATTCAAACAGTCACTGGCCCCAAACCACATAATCCTCCCCTCAAATTTTCAAAGCAAAACCAAGAAACTTTTTCAACTAGGGAGACTCCCACCCAGTATATAGAACACACCTTATTCTAATACAAGGTGACTTTGGAACCTCGGAACCCTGAGCCCCACCCAGGATCTGTCAAGTCACTTAGAATATCTTGACCCTGATTTCCTATCCATGCAAAAGGAGACCATATCAACGGATAAGGAAGAAAGCAGTGCTCAAACAGTAAGGAAAACCAACACCAGTAAATAATAGATATGGATGGCAGCTGTATTCTGTCCTTATCCCTTAGAAGAGATGGTCTTCCTGAAGGTACCTTCACTCCAAGAACAAAGTCTTTCCACCTCTATGGGCTAATGTTTGTCATTCATCTGCCAACCCTACAGCATCAGCAGGAATAAGCCTGTCAGTGATGGAAATACTCTCTCTACCTTTGAACAGGATCTATCTGGTATAGAAACCATAAGTGACCTTGAACCATGACTTTATCATCATCCACACAAATGCCCATGAACATTTCTCCTCAGAGAAAAGTCAAGTCAGTAATCCAAAGCTTGCTATTATCAAACTTCTTTTTCATCTTTTAGCATCTAGTTAATCGCTTGAAATATAGCTCAGGGCCACAGTATATCCTGTACTCAATCTTTAACACCAATAAGGAAAACAAAGCAAGCAAGTAAAAAACAAACACAAAAACCAACAACAAACTCTAGTCATTTAGCTGGAGAATCTACTGAACTTCTATTGTCAGGCCCAGCCCTGATGCCCAGGCCTGGAATCACAGCTACTGGGAAGGCTAAGAAAGGACAATAATCAAAACCCAAGGCCAGTCTGGTTACAGAGGACTGTTAGTATGGGTGCTGTTACTGATTAGCTATACTTTCATTCTATCTTATCTTAGAATCTTTCTTCTTAAATTAAGTCCTAAGATAATTTTCTTTCTGATAAAGCAACAAAGGCACAGTACTTCATCCCACTACAGTTGGTTTACATGGTCTGTCTCGCTCACTTACTAGGCTGTAGACTGAACCTAGGGCCTTCACATGCTGGGCAAGGTCTCCACTACTGAACTACATACATCTGTATCCTCTAACTCCACCCACTTGTTGAGATGAGATCAACACATTGTCCAGGTTGGTCTCAAACTCCTGAGTTCAAGTGATCCTCCTGCCTTAGCCTCAAGAAGGCAGGACTATAAGCACATAAATAATCTTCCTTTTTTATACTTTCAGGTACTCTCCAACCCAACAAAAGTTTCTCTAAAACATAAAATCCAAGAATCAGGTGAGGTGAACAAGCACCTAATCCCAGCACTCAGGAGGCAGAGATATTTATACCTGTGAGGTCACGAAGAGCCTGGACTGTACATATATATAGTTGAGTTCCAAACCAGGCTGCTCCACACAGTAAAACTCTGTGTAAAAACCACACCAACAAATAACAAATAAATACCCTCGGGGGTACAATAGTACACTTAGCCTACTTGTACAGAGTTAGAAGGTCCATCTGTGTCGTCTTGGTTATTCTTTTGGTTCTGATTTGTTTATATTTGAAAACGTTCCATGAAATCAGGAAGCCAGTGGACTCTTAGCTCCTTTGAACTAGAAGCCCAAATATTTTGGCTAATGCTAAAATGCATACTATAGCACAATTACACAGCCACTTGGAATACCTCAACTTGTCCTACAGTACCTCTCAGTAGTAACCCACTTTATAGATGAGGATTCTGCTGCTGCTGCTAAGTGACTGTCAAAGCATAAATCCAGAAACAGAGACTAAGATTTCTAATACTTACCACAAAATTACAGCTCTGAGAGAAACTCCTGAGAGCATATAAAAAGCAAATGCTACAGTGAATTCTGGTAGTTCTGAAGTGACCTCACATAGGTTTTGGAACAGCCCAGCACCTTTGGTCCAAACACCTCCAAGCATGCTTTGGAGATGCTGACACTGGCTAGCCAATTATCACTGCTCAAAATTGTAAGTAGGAAAAGGCAGGAGAAAGCAAGAGTCTGAAATAGTCACCCCAACCATCAAAGCTTCCAGGTGGAGTGAAGACTGTTGTCTCAAACAGAAAGAATGAAAGGCCTCAGAATCAACAACGGGCTGACAAAGCAACGTGAGAGAGCAGGATCTACATGGAACTAAAGGAAACCTGAAGCAAGACCTCATGATTCTATAGTCCAGAAGTAAAAACTACCAACTTCCAAATGTGGAGGGCGACGGCACAGTCCATCTCCAAGTGTTCTCTGTATTTCATTTTGTATTAAAAAAAATCTGTTTGGGGACCTGCATTTTGACAACAATAATCAAGTGTTCTCAAAGGAACGTGTGGGACTTCAAACTGGTCAGCTAGGAGAAGAAAACTCAGGCTGTCTCACTGCACTTAACGGGAATCAGCCAAGCAAACTCAAAGGGAAAGAGATCAGTGCAGTAACACACATACTGTTTTTGCTTCTATTTACTGTTTTGGCTAGTATCTTGAACAATTTCATCTGCATATTTATATATCTTGATCATATTCACATACCTATTACCTACAGAAACCCTCCTTCCTTCAACTAACTCTCTCTTCCTTTCAGAACACATTGGGGCTCATTTACTAGCACACAGGCAACTTACCAGCCCCTACGCCACTGAAGAAAATGTCTCCCACGGTGTTGGTTTTACTCGTTTCTCTTGTTAATACAGGGTAGAGATTAGTCTATTAGTCTCCAAGTAGTCAGCCAAGCAAAAGACATACCGCATCAAATGAGTGAAAATCTGTTCAACAATGAATGAAAAGAACACACACACAAAGTAAATAAGGACATGGAGAGGTGGCCTGGTGGTTTACAGCTCTTGCTGCTCACAAAAGGACGCAGGTTCAGTTCTCAGGACCTACAATAGTGTTAACAACAGTCTACAACAATCTCAGGGGACCCAAGATTCTTCTGGCCTCTATGGCACTAGACACACATGGTGCACAGGCAAAATATGCATGCACAGAAAAACTAAAACTAAATTGTTAAAAAAAAAAAAAAAAAAAAAAAAAAAAACAATAAAATAAATCCTGTTGAAGCCAAGTATGGTAGCTCACATCAGTAATAAACCACTAAGCAGGCTGGCACTGGAGTACTGACTAGTCTGGGGTACATAACTGATTTCCAAGACAGCCAATGAGACCCTATTGATAAAGTAAAAGTCTATCCCAGCCTACACCTTTGAGGTAGAGGCAGGAATTCATGGTCATGCTCTGTTGCAGAGAAAATTTGAGACTAAGATGATCTACTTGAGACCATGTCTTAAAAAACAAAACAACACTTCAGAAGGTAGAGGCAGGTGGGTCTCTGTGAGTTTGAGGCCAGCCTGATCTACAGAACGAGTTACAGGACAGAGAAATCCTGTCTCAAACACACAAAGAAATCCTGTCACAAACAAAACAATCTGTTAAAGCTGACTCCATGACATCATACTTTGTATCACAAGTGGAGTAAGGTTAGAAGCCCTCATACCAAACCCTGTGAGTGGCTGGGAGCAAGTGGCATCAGCACTGAGAATGCCCGGTCAGTCTGTCAAACAAAACTGAACCTTTTACTTGCAACTGGCTCTGAACTGTCTAACTGTATTAATGATATGACGACAGTGGTGTTATAGCATATAGAAACTGACACTAGCAACCAGCAATGTGAAACTTAAAAACCACGGAGCCAGCAAAGTGGGGAAAACTCCATTTACTACAAATCCACCCAGATTCTACTCCCCAAAGCCCAGAGGCTGGCTACAGGCATTCCACACCGAGCAGGCACTTAAAAACGAAACGGCTGGGCTTGTCTGACCTGCATGTTCACCTGGTTTGACCTAGAGTATCAGTCTGAGATGAGAAATAAGCAAAAGCAGCCCACGGATGCACTGTATGGTGGATACACAAGAACCACACCTCTGTTCAAAGCACTTTAAGCAAAAGTTGGCTTTGTGATTTTTTTTTTTTTTTTAAAGACAGTAACTGAAGAACTCTGGCTTAACAACTTGTCTCCACTTTCTGGATATTTGAATTTTAAGACAATTTAAAAAGAGTATTTATAGTGCTTCTGATTAATTTAGGAAGCAGATGTAATTCTGTGGTGTAGCAGCAAAACAGCCCTTTCTCAGCTCTTTCACCGCCGATAGTAGGCAAAGATCTGGTAAAACTATCAGCAAAAAGACAAACTTCAGTTCTTACTGCCATATATATGTGTATGTGTATATATACATGAATGCAAAATAATTCAAGAACTTCCAAAGTCTAACCAGTTAAAAACTATCATTCCAAACCAAAGAAAATAAAACTAAGTATGATTACGGAATTTTTTTATTCTGCACTTAACCAAGTTTTTTTTGTCTCAAGCTTTTGTAATGTATGCCAATTCACCACCCCCAGTAATGTCATTAATACCTTCCTTATGCAATCCACATTTATGCCCCCATCCCTGTCTTTTTCCACCTCTGGTTGAAAAGTCAAAGTACTTATGTCCCCCTTGCTATCACAGGAAACAAAAAGAGGGAATTCCATTTAAATTGAAGAATGTCGGGCTCCTAGGCAGGATACCAAATGCTATGCTCTATATTTGGCCAAAACACCACCAATGTATTTATAAATGGATCGTGAAACTGTAAATCCAAAAGCTTTAAGCTTACGGAAACCTGGAAGATTAATTAGGTTTTTGCAGCCTATTTCAGTATGCTGCCCTAGGATTGCTCAAGTCCATTTGCTTAATAAATACCATCTAACAAGGCATTCTGCTTGGGTACGATGGGGGTAACGTGATGTTCTCTAAAAAACTTTCACAGATATCTGCAGCTTGCTTGAGGCTACAGCAAAGGTAACCTGCAAGAGTAAGTATGTCTGTTCCCTACCAAAGTAAGCTTTTCAGCAAAAGGCTTCTCAGAGCTTCTTAAGTGTATACAGTCATCAAGCAGGACCTTACGGGATCAACCCAGGGTCTCACGAGTAACCTCTGACTAACTAGCTACATTCCTACTCAAATCATTTTTTCTAGGTGAGTCCTGAAATCTCAACAAGCCACAAGTAAGTAAACTCAACACAATTTACTTGACATTTACTCTTGACACACAAAAGGAAGTAGAGGTACCTTCATTTGCAATACTATGGGTGCACTCAGTTACCAGTCACAGCCAGGAATGGTGCTCCAAGTCTGTAATCCCAGCTAGCAAGCAGCAGGCCTATCAGAACTGCAGAGAGACCCTGTCTCAAAACGGAAACAAAATGAAAGCACCTCAAGGCAGCATCCTGGATCACTGGGAGAGAACACTATGGAAGCAGTACTATGAGCAACGTTGTCAAAAACAAAACAAAGGCCACACTGCCTTGACTGCTACACACACACACACACACACACACACACACACACACACACACACACAGAGGGGGGGGAGACAGAATGAGAATAAAGTACAGGGTCTTTCACATTTGATGTATGCAAATACTATAATGTCTCATCAAGGAGAAAATTAAATTTGAATATGATGACTAAAGGAGACCTAGTCAATCACACATTATGGGGGAGGGGCTGTAATATGGTATACAGAGGGCTTTTTTGCATGTAGATTTTGATATGAAAATTTTTATATTTACTTATTCAGAGAATAATATTTTCTATTAAATTTAGAGATGCAACCAGCTAGCAACCCAGTCCACAAACCACCTCAGTAGATAGTTTGCAAGTTCTGCTGGCATCTCTTCAGCATCCTCGCCCCGCCCTCAGGAATTAGCCCTATAGAAATACACAGTAGTAAGTGTAGTAACTTGTCTTGCAGTTATTGGGCTTTTGTGTTAAATGCACAAGTAAGGAGGACTGAGGCCTAGGCAGCACGGAACTCTCACTTCTGTGACAGCCTGTCAAAGAGCCATAGAGCTATGTCATCTGGTAAAAGTTACTGTGCCTGAACACACACACCCCTCTGCAGTCTCTGTGTAACTACCAAATGAAGAGACAAAAATCCAAATTTTGACCATTACTAACTCAAAAATCTGCCAAAAAGTAAGATCTCTAGTTAAACTATATCCTTTGATCCTGACTCCCAGCAGCCAAACTGTCTCAAGTATTTGACACTTTTACAAATGTTTACAGGGTTTTGTTTTCAAGCTTCAAGAACATAATATTTGTTACTTTGGAAATGGAGTGATTCTGTAATTTCTCTCCCCAAACTAGAAATCACAATGCAGTGCTTCTCAGATGCAGAACGCAGTGCCTTCTAACTCCTGCTCTGACCACCCTGCAAAGTCCCTTTGTGTGTGAAGACTTCTCACTCAGGCAAGGCCTTTTCGAAACCCTGCCCACTTGCACAGCAGACTTCTACTGTAAAGCACTGAGGGAGAAGACAATGGTTTTCCAGATTTAAAAAGGGGAAACAGAAGTAGAGATGATTTAGCAGTTAAGAGCACCAGCTGCTTTTGCAGACAACCTGAGTTCAATTCCCAGCACACATAGTAGCTTATAACTATCTGGAACTCCAGTCCCAGGGGATCCATGCCCTCTTCTGGCCCCTGAAGGCACTGTACACATGCAGTAAAATACTCACACATACAATTTAAAAGGGAGGGCTTTAAAATTTTTAAACAAAAACATATAAAAAGGAAGGAAGAGGCTGGAGAGATGGCTCAGCAGTTAAGAGCACTGTCTGCTCTTCCAAGGGTTCTAAGTTCAATTCCCAGCAACCACACAGTGGCTCACAACCATCCGTAATGGGATCTGATGGCCACTTCTGGCATGTCCAAAGACAGTGACAGTGTACTCACACATAAAATAAATAAATCTTAAATAAAACACACAACCAAAAAGTGAGGAGGCTCCAAAGGGAAGTGAATAAAGAAAAACTATCTCCAGATCTCAGTTAACTCCTTGGAATGTGGGGACACTGAAAAGAGAATCGTTATTTCCCCACATAATTTAAACCAGTCCCCCTCTCCCTGTCTTTCTCCCTATCTTCTCTCCTTAGGCTCCTCCCAGCATTTGACTCCAAGGATAATCATACCAGTTGGCTCTTCTACAGCAGCTACAACCGGAGTCTTTCGTATGAGATCAGATGTCAGGTCCACTTAATTACGGTTGAAGTGTTAACTGGGAAACTCAATAATGAGGGTCCCTCACACAGAGCCAAGTGAGTACTTTAACAACTGAAGAATGGGGAGGAACATGCTTGTAAACAGAAAAACAATTTGTTTTCTCCAACTGAATACTTACTAGGTTTCTGGTCTGATATAAGTAGTAATTCCCAAACCATTACCTGTTCTCCGGATTTGTGAGGAACAACAGCAACTGGGAAAACCTGTGTAGTCAAGAACTCTCTCTATTCCCAGGAGACACCTGGAAGCAGACCCCTCCTCTCCCCTGGCCCTTCTACCCACAGCTTCACTTAGATCAGATGAGTTGGGCTGTTAAGGTCCTGGATATGTCATTAGAATCAGGTCTAATACCGCACAGAATGACACACTGTAATTAAGATAAATATCTCATCAAGGCAGAGAGTCTTGATACCCAGAGAACTAAAGTAGTTGAAACTAAATCACTGAGAAACGGGGCAACCTCAAAGGTTCCATGGGTGGCCGAGCTGGGCTTCCTGCACACAGTGGCAATTCTCATGGGGATTTTGTTGTAGACAGGACACCAGCGGTACTACTCTCTATAAAAGTAGGTGTCTTTATCTCAGCAATTAAAGAACTCATCTAAAAATGTCAGAAGTGCAGGGAACTTGCTAGAAAATGTCCTCCTTCCCCTAGATCTACAAGCTGACTTCCACCTCCCCTCCCTGAGGCAAGTAATGCCCTATACTTTTTTCCACTGCAAATTACAATCAAAGAGACACAAATTAAAGGTCAAAGATACTTGAGGTATCTCTCTCCTTAGAGTGAAGGAGTGGGGTGGGGTACGGGACAGGTTGAAATTCACAACTGCACTGGATCTAAAAACAAATACTGATTCAAAATTTTAAATCAGTTGATTCCCTTAGCCTGGTATAATAAACCATCATGCAAGTGCAGTAAACTAGTGTGTTCTAAAAGCTATTTTCTCTATGTAGAAGGTAACACACATTAAAACCTCCCAGTAGTGAGCTCTTCAGTTTATCTGCGTTTAACTGTCTCCCATTCCCCAGCAGGGTATCTCTCAAACGAAACAATATCTCCCAGTATAAACACTACTAAAGCAGCTTCATTGTCTAAAATGGCTGCTTTGTTTCAATCATCTATATGTATGCCTTTTTTTTTTTTTACTGTGGACAGGCCTGATAGTCCACTGCTATATGTAACACTAGGTATTGCGGAGGCTGAAGAAGGGTCTTAAGTTCAATGTCAGCCTAGGCCACCACAAACTTGAGACCCTGTTTCAAAAAAAATAAAAGGAAAAGGAAGGAAGGAAGAAAGGAAGGAAGGAAGGAAGGAAGGAAGGAAGGAAGGAAGGAAGGAAGGAGAAAGTTCAAGAAGGACTGGGATATAGCTCGGTGGTAAAGTCTTGCCCAGTATAAGCAAACGCACTGGTTAATCACAAACTAGTCGGACTTACTCCGGTATTCCGACCGTATTTAATGTAGTCAACTGGCATCATTCTGGATCATCTATCTGGCACTGTTCTGAAGTTTGGCCTAACCACGTCTAACAGCTTTAGGATCAACTGACACCTCTCCTTCCTACACTCAGGCTAGTGGATAAAATAATACACTATAATGAGAAAGGTATCAAAGACATCCAATTTATCACTACTACAATTACAGCTCACATTTGAATTATAAGGCATTTTATTAATTCATGCAAGATTGTAAATTCCACATGACTGCCATAAACGTATTTTGAGATTGCTAACTTCAACTCGGAATCTCTTGTTTTCCATCCAGGTATGGCAGCACACCTGTCAAACTTAGCCTTGGGAGGCTGATGTCAAAAAATACAAGTTTTGAGGCCATTCTCAGCTACCTACTGACTTTGAGGACAGCGTGGCCTACATAAGACCCAATCTAAAAAAATAAAAAATAAAAAAGGAAGAAATAGAGGGAAGAAGGGTTGGGGGGGGGGAGAGTAAGAGGAGGAAGAAATGTCTCATTTTTTTTAAAAGAACAAACATCGGTCAGGCCCAGTTTAATCGAAGCACTCAGGAGGCAGAGCAGAGGCAGGGGATTTCTTTGGTTCAAGGTCCAGAACACCCAGGGCTACACAGAGAAACCCTGTCTCAAAAAAATAACATCAACAACAAAGAACAAACAAAAAAACCCAAGCAAACAACATAACCAATAATCTTTAACATATATTCTCCAAAAATTTATGAATCCTTAGTAATGGCTTATAATGAAGAACCACATGGAAAAACTTCAGACGAATCTAAGAACTGATTATAACTATGTCCAAACAACTCAAAGAAGACGTGTGTTCCAAGGCGACCTAGAGAACAGGTGAGTGAGAAAGGGAAGGCAACTGGAGACAGGAAAACACAGCTGGGCCTGAAGAAGGCACACTGAATGAATTCAGCTGAAACTAAAACAAAACAGTGAGCTAAATAAACCTGTCAGTGGAGAGTCATCAGCAAAATGGATCCTGTGGAAAAGAGTTGGGCGCCAGGAAACGAAGTAAAGCAATTGATTCACTCAGTAAGTCAATGAGAAATGAGCAAACAAAATTCTGATATGGAGAGAATGGAGCTGGAGAGATAGCTCAGTGGTTAAGAGCACTGACTGCTCTTCCACAGGTCCCAAGTTTAATTCCCAGCAACCACATGGTGGCTCATAACCATCTGTAATGGAATCCAATGCCCTCTTCCGGTGTGGCTGATGACAACTACAATGTACTCATATTAAATAAATAAACAAATAAAAATCTTTTTAAAAAGATATGGAGAGAACATGGGAAAGCCTTGGGATACCATGAAAATACCTAACCTTACAGGGATAGAAAATAGTTCCAGTAAAAATCCTAGGAGAAAACTTCCCAACTCTAAAGAAAGAGATGCTCCTTCCAGTACAGAGCCCCAATGGACAGGACCAGAAGAGAAACTCTCCAGACTTCACTTAAAACATCAAAGGCACAAAGAAAGGGTAGTGTAAGCTGCAGGAGAGACAGGCCAAGTCACATATGACTACTAGCCCATCAGGGTAACACCTGGTTATATGACAGAAACTTAAACCCAGAAGGGCCTGGAACAATGTCTTCCAAATTCTGAAAGATCCTGTTAGCCTAGAGTGTTATACTCAGCAAAACTATCTTTTAAAATTGAAGAAAAATTAAGATTTTCCATGATAAAAGTGAACTGAAGGAATCTGTGAACACTACAGCCAGCTCCACAGACGGTACTTAGGTCTGAAGAGGACAAACACACCCAAGAACTCACAAGGAATAAACAATGTCAAGACACTTAGTCAGGAGTGTTACATGTTCAGTGTTTAACGTCCACACACAGCTTAGAACAGACCACTCCAGACCAAACAGGTTTTTTTTTTTTTTTTGGGGGGGGGGGTATTCAGCAGACAGGGCAAAGGTTGGGGGAAGAAAACGGAAGAGGATGGAAGAAGAGAGGGAGGTCAGGAGGTTCTGCCTGTTTTATATGGGTAGTGATGTAGCCTCTCCCAGGTAAAGGTGAGGTAGCCAGGTGGATTCTGGGAATGTATGGCGGTTGCCTTGGCAATGATGTGGGGGTCACCTAGATGTGATGTCACTGGGTTCGGAGCCTGATACCGACAAGGAGGTCTGAGAAAACACCACAAGACCATTAAAATGACATGAATTACTATACATCTCTCAATGATAACTCTTCATAATTGTTCCTATTTGCCAACAAAAGATACAGACTGTAAGACTGGATTAGAAAATGAGCCCTATACGTCTTTGCTGCCGCCAAGAAGCACACCTCAATATCACCTTAGATTCAAAGGATGAACGGTTATTCCAAGCAAACAGAACTTTAAAACAAGGAGGAGTAACTATTTTAATACCTGACAAAACAGACTTCAAATAAGACCTGGACAGAAGAGAGAATTAAGAAGATACTACAATTCTAGACATGTATCAACAACTAAACTCCACATACTCCACAAGAAACATAAAACTTGATCTAAACACAGTAACTGTGGATGACTTCAATATCCCATTTACGCCAATAAAATGGTCACCTAGGGGGCTGGAAAAATGGCTCAATAGTTAAGAGCACTGGCTGCCCCTCTAGATGATCCGAGTTCAATCCCCAGCACCCACACTGCAGCTCAGAACTGTCTGTAACTCCAGTTCCAGGGGATCCATAAGGCAAACATGTACATGGTGTATTTATCTATGCACACATGCAAAATACCCATACACGTAAATAAATCTCAACAAACAAAAAAGGTCATCTGTACAAAAACTAAACCGAGACAGTATGTTGAATAACATCACATATAAAAATGGACCTAGCTGGCATTTACAGAACACCCCATACAAACACTAATGAATTAATTGTGGTTTCTGAGTAAGAAATGTCTCCGAATTTAAACACTCAGTCCCTGTGGTGGGTTAACAAAAATGGCCCCCAAGCACATGAATTTCACCAGGGAGTGAAACTGTTTAGGAGGATTAAAGAGTATAGCCTTCTGCTGGAGTAGGTGTGGCTTGTTGGAAGAACTGGGTCAACAGAGGTGAGCTTTGAGGTTTCAAAAGCCCATGCCAGGTCTAGTCTGTCTGTCTGTCTGTCTGTCTGTCTGTCTGTCTGTCTCTCCTCGGTCATGAGGTCTCTTCACAGCAAAAGAGCAGTGACTACAACAGTTCCCCAGCTGGTGTTTGTGGAGGTAATGGAACCTGAAGGAGGTAGGAGTCATTCTGGAGGAAGGACATTAACAGGCATGTGCTTTGAAGGTTCACAGCCTCACTCCCACCACCTTCTGTTTTCTCTCTTCCTGTTTGTAGATGAACCGTCATCAGCCATCTTCCTGCTCCCTCCTGCAACACTGTTTTCCCCAATTGCTGCCATTCCTTTCCGGCAGTGTAGGCAAACACAAACCTACCTTAGTCTTCTTTCTATCACTGATAAGACTGACAAAAACCAACACATGAAGCCAACCAGGGAAGACAAGGCAGGGACTGCAGACAAGAATCTGGAGGAAAGAACTAAGCGGACTCAATGAATGGATGTTGCTTACTGGCTTGCTCAGCTTGCTTTCAACACCAGAACCACCTACCTGCCCAAGCATGGCAGCATCTACAGGGGGCAGGACCCACCACATTAACCATTAAACAAGAAAATGTCCCACCAAGTGGCTTATAAACCAATCTGATAGAAGCATTTTCTTAATTGAGGTACCTTATTGCCAGATGACCTTATTTTGTATGGTGCTGGCAAAAAACTAACCAGCACAAAACCTTTTCTTCCTCCACACACGCTCACAGCAAAAGAGATGTAACCAATGTGAATACATGTTCTTCTCTGCAGCTATGGAACTTCCTCCAAAATCAATCACACATTAGGACATTAAACAACTCTTAAACATAGGAAAACTAAAAATAACACCCTGCAGTCAGTCAATCAGACCACAATGGAATCAACAGCAAAAGCAACTGCAGAAACCATACAAACTTATAAAAACTAAATGACAACGGGGTCAAGGAAAAACTTTCAGATTCCTGGAACTGAATGAAAATCAAAACACATCATACCAGAATCTATGACACACAATGACAGAACTAAAAATGCAAAAAAAAAAAAAAAAAAAAAAAAAAAAAACAACAAAAAAACCCAAAAAACAAAAAACCAACCACAAGAGATCCCAAGTTAATAATCTGACACGCCAGAGAAACAATCAGGCTGAAATTAATGACAGAAATTAAAAATCAATATGAAGAATCAAATGAAAATTAAGACTGACAAATCTTTAACCCAACTAGTCAAAATTCTAAGACCAAAATGAAAACAATTAAGGGACACTTTATAAAGAAATGGATAAATCTCTAGCTGCAGAGGACCAAAGTTAATCCAAGATGGAGTAGATAATTTAAACAGAGCTATAACAATGAGATCTGTAAGAGACTCCCATAGTCACAGACTAGGAGAATTAATGAGAAAATGGTTACTCTGCCCAAAGCAATCAACTGATCCAATATAATCCCATGAAAATTTCAAAATAACAACAAAAAGATGAGAAATAATAATCTCAAAACTCGTAAAGAAACACAAAGAACCCCAGACAGCAAAAACAATCCTTAATAATAAAAAACACAGAAGGTTTCACCATCGGATTCCAAGTTATAACATAGAACTATAGTAATAAATGGCATGGTTCTGACATAAAGACAGACTGACACACTCATCAGTGGAACACAATGCTCCTACAGCCAACTGACTTTAGACAAAAAGGTCAAAAATACACATTGGAAAAAAAGACAACATCTTCAACAAATGGTGCCCATCAAACTGGATAGCTCAATGTAGAAGAACGAAACCAGATCCTTAGCCTGAACAAAATTCAATTCCCAATGATCAAGGACCTCAAAATAAGACCAGATAACCTGAACCTCTTCAGAGGGTAAGTAGGATTGTTTCAACTTGTAGGCCCAGGTAAAGAAACCTCATGAACTAAAAACATTCTGTACAGCAAAGGACACCATCATTCCAGAAGAGAAAATGGGAGAAAAAAAAACCATTTTAAACAATTATTAGACTGGCATAGGGTTAGTGTTTAGAATATACAAAGAAAAACAACAACAAAAAAAAATCAATAACATTCCCCCCGAAAAGCCCTACATACATACATACATACACACACACACACACACACACACACACACACACACACACACACACAAAATGAAAAATAATTAAAAATTGGAGCATGGAACTACAGAGTTCTCAAAAGAGTACAGATGGCTGAGAAATAGTTTTTAAAATGTGTGACATCCTTAGCAATCAGGGAATGCAAATTAAAACTACTTTGAGATTTCATCTTACTCCAATTGGAATGACCAAAATAAAACAAAATATATAAATTTTATTACACATATCGACAAGAGTGCAAATTGCAGTTGGGTGTTAGGGTATACAGCTTTAATCCTGGTACTTGGGAGGCAGAAACAGGTGAATTTTTGACTTGGAAGCTAACCTGGTCTACAGAGTCAAGTCCAGGCCAGCCTGGGATACATAGTGAGACACTGTCTTAACAAAAAGAAAAGTAGAGTGCAAACTGGGACATCCACTATGGCAAAGAGTGTGGTTTCCTCAGAAAGCTAGCAACAGATCTACTGCTCTCCCCATTTTGGGTTATTCTCAAGCAGTCTATATCCTACTAGAGACATCTGTTCATCCATGTTCACTGCTGCCAGTCCTCAATGCCTGGGAAACACGACAGCCTTGATACTCATCCCTGATGAACAATGCAAACACAAAATGGAAAAAACATTCAGCTATAAAGAATAATTAAATTACAAAATTCACAGCTAAATGGATGGACCTGGCTATAATCGTTCTGATTGGGGTAACAGACACAGAAAGACTAACAGAATGGTCTCTTTCACATGTGATGGCTAGCTGTGAATCTTTAGATGTGTGTGTTTAAATTTGAAATTACTGAAATCAGGGAATTAGCAAGGGTTTAAATTTCAAGAGAAGGGAATGGAGCTCAGGTATATAAAGGGAGACAGGGAAGTAACAGGAGGGAGGTGGTAGGAGGGCAGGGTAGAAGAGGATCAGACATGGGGAAGGACGACGAACAAGAAAGATATCTGAAAAAGCTACTGCTGCAGATGTCTCCTACAGACAGACATATTCACATATAAAAGACATATAAATGATACTATCCTGTAACAGTGGAGGGTGGCACAAGGCCTTTCCTCGATACCTAGGCTATCAGATAAGAAACCCAGTGCCAAGTACCAACTACCTCACTTCAAATTGTTGATCATCATGGTTCCTTCATAGAGGCCTCTTCCCCTAAAACAAGAGACCATAGCTCTTGTCATTGCTTTTAATTGCCATCCAGAACATGACAGTAAGACTCTATTGCTAAAGACACTACATATCTAGGTCACAGGATATGAAGAAATCAAGCCAGACACTTCATTCCTACTGGCTAGCTTCATAGTGCTGGAAGGTTCCATGCACACCATTAGGAGAGAAAAGTCTTAAACATTCATATCTAGCTGTGAATTCTGAAACCTAAAGCAGTAACTCCCCTGGCCAGTAGTGGCCTGAATTGTATGGGAGCAACCAACCACTTTCTAACTGGATTTAAAGCCTGCTTCTCAAAATGCAACTAGTTACTGGGCCAAGCCCACAGCTGGCTAGGTCACAGCCTCTGGGAAGAATCTGGATTATCATCATGCTAAGAAACACACTAGTAACCTGTCCTCTAAGTTATCTTACACATTGAATTGCTCACCTCTCAACACTCACCACAGCAGCTTCTCATCTCAGAAGAGGGGGCAGGCAGTAGCCGTCTACAGCAAAATGGAGAATTGCTGAGCATGACAGAACCACTGTACACATGAACTCAGTGGCTATGACTGCATGCATAAGACCAACACAAGGTCAGCCAGCCAAAACCCCAGCGTGGTTGTGGGAGGGGCTCATCAAGACCCATTCTTAGCTGAGAGGCTCTTGACAGTGATACCTACTAGGGGAAGGAAAATCAGTTCCCTTCAAGGATGAGGTCCTAAGAAGCTAGCAATGCTCCAGTAGACAGTCCTGCACCCACGCATGCACAGGCAGCATTACATAGACTAAGTGCTTTACCATCAGAGCACATGAAGCTAGGAGGGGAAAGTATGGGGAGGGGATGAAAGGGTAGATGACCAAAACTTATATATACATGGATGAAAAGTCCTTAAGCAATACAAAGTGCAATTAAAAAAACAAACAAACATGGAAGGTTCTTCCCGCTGAGAAAAAGTTCACAGTTGAAGAAAATAATGTTCTTATACTTTTAGATTTGGTGTCTATTTTCTGTTGGGGGCGTTGGTTAGGATGGGATTGCTACCTATGGAGTTCCTGTTAGTGGGGTTAGGTCCATGACTCAAATTTCTAAAATGGTTTAGCATTAAACAAGTAAGACACACACACTTAGCTCATTCTCTCTTCATCTTCCTATAGTTAGTATACTGCAGTTCTGAGGGCTATGACTGAATATAAAAATGGTTTTAAGGCAACTTGTGACCAGGAAGAGAAAAAGCAACAGATACTAAGTAGAAACAAAGGCTGGAGAGGTGGCTCAGAAGTTAGGAGCACCTTCTGCTCTTGTAGAGGGCTAAGGTTTAGTTAGCAGCACCTACATCCTGGCTCACAACCACTGTAACTCCAGTTCCAGGGGATCTAACACCTCTTCTGGCCTCTATGGCTGCCTACACACCGCTGGCACACTTACGGTAAGGTTAGTATTTTAAAAATAATAAACCAGAAGTAGGAAAGATCCTATAAAGTCCTCCCACCTGCCTCAAAAGGGCTCTCTTAATTCAATGGTCAGTGTGTACAATACAGTAGCCATCCTCCCAGTCAGATTTCTGTGGCTATATATTAAACAATTGAATTGAAGACTAAAGATAAATGTAAAGATAAAGAAAATACACTACCACTATCATTTTATTGATTAAAAAAAATAAGTTTCTCCCAAAATTAACAAGTAGCTGAGCTAGTTCATTAAAAAACAAAAAAACAAAAACAAAAAACCTAAACCCCTCTTTAATAAGTCTTAAATGTTACAGTCAAAACATTCTGTTGCCCCTGAAGCAAAGTCTCAAATACCCCAGGGCACATATGGCGAAGAATGACCTTGAATTTCTTAGCCTCCTGCCTCCACTTAACACGGGCTATGATCACCAGCATAAACTGCACACAGGAATAAGATGCAGGACCTCCTTCATGATAGCTAGGCAAGCACACTACCAACTACTACTACACCACTAGCCCTAAAACATTATTTTAGGTAGTCTATCAAAAAACAATAAACAAGAGTCAACTCAAAACCACCACTTAAAGAAGGAGAAGGAGGAGGAGGAGGAGGAGGAGGAGGAGGAGGAGGAGGAGGAGGAGGAGGAGGAGGAGGAGGAGGAGAAATAATTACTGCTCACAGGCTCCTTCCCAAGCTTTAGAAAGTTTTCTGTTTGAGAAAGCATGTCATGGAAATGAGGTTTCATTATTTACAAATACTGGGCTGTTTAAAAGATCCCGGGTTTTCCAGTGTTAGGTTCCACTTTACATCTTACTTATGACCACTGTAGCCAAAATCAAACTAAAACTCAGAGGCTGGAGACAGTTCAGTAAGCGTTTGCCTCAGAAGCCCGAGAACCTGAGTTCTGGTTTCCGGCGCCAACGTAAAGCCTGTATTGCAGTACTGGAAGGCAGCTCCCTAGAGCTCATCTCAAGCCAGTCTGAGCAAACCCGTAAGTGCCACAGTAAGAGACCCAAAGTCAGAATGACATCCCATCTGACTCCCAACACAAGCGCATGCACACCAGTTGACAAATGTTGCGCTCACACTATCAATTTAAGACAGATATTACTTAGAAACCATGTCCAAAACCAGGAAAGGTACATGTGTTCTCTAAACACTCAAAGTTTTGTTTTTTTTTTTTCTTTCATTTTCTTGCCTTTTGTTTGTTTTTTGCCTCAAGAGCTCATGTAGCCCAAAGTGGCCCAGGACACTACATCTCTGGGATGTCATTTATCTTACAATCAATCCTCTAGCCTTCAATTCCCAAGTGTCATAATATCAGGCATGTATCACTAAGCCCAATTTTCAAATTTTAATTTATTCTCCATAATGTTTGACCTGTGTATACAAGTATGTGTCATTTCCCTGTATGTCTCTGCTACAACTGATGGCATGTGTCACCACACCCTGTTGACTGTACAGTGGTAGGGTGAAGCCTGCATGTTAGGAAAACACTCTACCACCGAGCTACATCCCACTGTCTAAAAATAAACTTTGGACACTAACAGCTTCCCAGTTACTACGTCCTTTGCAAAAGACTTTCAAGTTCTCAGGCAAGCCCTAGGAAGCATACCATGCAACACAGTTTAATTAATGATTCACGCAGTTTAATTAGTAACTCTCAATAGCTGATCACAGGAAATATAGCCTATCCCAAAGCTGTCACTCCTTAATACTCACAGTTAAGCTCTGGCTGATTTGCATTGTAGGATCTCAAGTGTAAGTCATAATACCGTTTCTTCCTTTTATGAACTCTCAGACCTGAGAGTGAAACTCAGTTTTAACAAATATCAGAACTCATTCTTACGAAAACGTTAACCAGAACACTAGTTATGAGTTACAACCGTTCAGGTTTCTTCTTAAAATATCCCTTTACTCAAACTGAAAACACACTTGCTATCCTTTAGCTTACACCAACCGACTTCTTACAGCCAAGCATCTATTCTGAAAGCACAGGGACCTGCTCCCTGTCCCAAAGCTTCCTAGCTGCTCAGGCAGCAGAGCGCTTCTCCAAAGCCTCTGCTTCTAGGTTCTTAGTGCCAATGAGAAAAAAAAAAATTTAATACATAAAATCATTAAACTCGCATTATTAAGAAATCAGAAGAATGGAGTAAAGTAACTAAAAAGATACTGTGACATAACTTATTTTTCTAAGGACTAATTTTAAAATTCAAGTCATAGTTCTAAAGAGCATCTTCACAATGACAACTGAAAGGCAAACCCCGAAATACCCCAAAACTTCACCTTTATCCTTAAAAGCAAGGCTCTCCCACAAACTCAGGTAGGTTGTGTCCCTTTCCAAGAACATATGAGAATAGTGTTAAGTACACACTGTACTTTGGGGGCTCAGAGGGTTTAGATTTTTTGTTTTGTTGTTTTGTTTCCAAGGGTAAATGTTTTATGTAACAGGTGAAGTTCCATAAACAAGTAAGGCAATCAAGTACTTAAAAGTCAAACGGTAAATCAAACTGAATTTTAAAGACAATCACTATTTTGTGAGTTAGAATTTGAAAAACAGGTATTTTGCTTTTTGGAACACTTGGTAATATTGCATGTGCTGTGGGAAAAATAAAACCACCCCTGGCTCTTTCTGCAAGAACTTTCGTATGAGGTGAGTAAGCTGACCTTTTAGCTACTTTAACCACAGGGATGACAGTCTGTGAAACCACCTTGCTATAAGGATGATGCAGTAAAGGCTATAATCTCTGTTCTGCTGTACAAGACCAGGAGGGAAAAATACTGGATAATCTTAAGATATATGTTCCACCTGTGACTCTGAGAAACTGCCAGCCAGGGGTGGCCACAGTCAAGAGGGACTTCTCGGTAAGACTCTCTCCTCCCAACAGGCCCTAGCCCTTATAACAACCCCAACCTCCAGTGGTAGAGATGCCACAGTTCATACTGAGTCCCCTCAGTCTCTCCTTGCCACCTTCGGAAAGGTAAACAAGGACCTTAAACACCTAATTTATAAGTCTTCAGTCCTCCTTCGAGGCAAAAGGTCTTTGGCAATTTACCAAGTGAGCCCCCGAATTAAGTCTTCCACCAAATACTTCAGAGCTCCCAGCCTTGGCCCCGTCGTGGGTAGCTCCATGCTTTACGGTAAGAGAAATCACTCCCCAACATTCATGCATAATCTGGTCACACATACCAGCTTCTTGGCTTTCAATTAAAAGCATACCTCCCCATGCCAGCCCAACTATGGAAGCCCTTCTCTGAGTGCAAAAGTGTGGCCTCCCAGCCTGGAGGCACTGGCCCTTTAAAGGTTCTAGCTTCCTGTATACCCGGTCCCTCCCTCCTCGCCTGCTCCCGCCCCGGCCAAGGGTCACACTTGAACTTCAGATTGCCCAGAGCCTAAAAGCCTTGGCCACCCACTTGCGCGCGTCAGAAACCGTACCCAATGAGTGGGAACGCTCGACCACCTGCGCAGGCCACTTTGGATAAAACCAAATTTGCCCCGGCCTCGGAAACCTTCGGCAACTGCTTGCCCGCACAACGCTCAGCCAGCTGCGCGTTTAGCTATCCCCACTAGCTACGGGAGCCCCGCGTGTGCGGGAGGTGGGGACCGGGAGGGGGATCTCCAGTGCTCCCGTCCCGTCACCTCCGCTGTCGGGTCTGGGAAAACCTTGGCGGCCAAGGATCGGGAGAGTGGGTGCGCGTGTGGGCGGAGGAGTCGCCCGACCCCCTCGCAGGTCTGGAGTGTCAAGTGTCGAACCCCTCGCTCAAACAACTAGCTAACTTTCACGCCTGCTCTGGCATTTCACTGAAGTTCCCAAACAAGCCCTCCCCGGGTCCTTCTAGAACTCCCTCGCCTGCACCTGGTCCAAATTTGGCTCCAGGTCTCGGGGAAGCCCCCGCCACACCTGCCATTTCTCGCCCGCTCTCTGCGTGCGCCCATCATTTCCGGGCCCCGAACACCCACACTGCCGACCCTCTGCCGGCCGCAACACATCCCCCGCTCCCCCCCACCCCCCAGGGCCGCCTCTTGGCCGTTCACCTTCCAGCCCGCCGAGCTGTTGCTGTCGCCCTTATCCTTGAAGTAGGGCACGCTCTTCACCATCCACTCGTAGATCTGCGACAGGGTGAGCCGCTTCTCGGCCGAGCTCTCGATGGCCTTGGTGATGAGGTCGGCGTACGACAGGTTGCCCCACGCGTTGCGGCGCGACGAACTGGTCTTGCGCGGCTGTCCCGCGAGTGGCCCCGCGGCGGCGGGAGGCACCGGTGGGGGCTGTGACAGCGGTCCGGTCGGTGGGGGCTGCGGCGGCGCCGGGTGCACGCAGCCCGCCTCGGGGCCCTGGAAGTCCCCGCACAGGCCCCTGCTGGCCGCAGCTGCGGCCGCCACGGCCACGCAGCCCGGCGCCCGCGCGAAGTCCTCGCTCTCCTCCAGCAGGCTCAGGTTGCTCATAAAGTCGGTACTGACAGCGGACGCCGAGGCCAGGCTCGCCGTGGCGTCGGGGTTGGCGGCCGTGCCGCCCGACGGCGCCGGGCTGGAGGTGGTCGAGTTGGACTGGTTAAACTCCGGCCTGGGCAGCGGCCAGGTGCAGGAGCGCTGCCGAGGCAGCGGCTCGAAGTCCGGGTCCGTCTCCACCACCTGGGGCGCTTCGGCCATGGTGCCCCCCGCCCCTCCCCCACCAGCAGAGAAGTACCGGGAGACGCGGCCACCGGGGGCGAGGAGCGGGCGACCGGAGTGTCGCTCCGAGATTGGGGGCCGCGGACGGCGGACGCACGCCGGAGCCAGGCGCGGCGCAGCGGACGGACGCGCCCAGAACTTAACTTCGCTGGGTCACCGGTGTCTAGGATCCTCCGAGTTCGTGCCTTGGACGGGGGCACGGACCAGGCCGCGGAGCCCGGCAGCTCGGGCACCACGCTCCTGCTGACAGGGCCGCGGACGCAAGAGCAGACGGGCGGACGCCGCGGGCCGCTCTAGCTCCCCGCGGCCGCGCGACAGCGGCGCTGCTGCCTGTTGAATGTGGCGGCGGCGGGGACTGCAGCGACTCCGCAGCCTCCCGTCTTACGGGATCTGCATCGGCTCCCCGCCCGCGGCGGCGCGCGCGCCGCCCCGCCCCTGATTGACAGGCCGCGCGACCAATGGAGGCACTAAGTCTCCGCCTAGGTAGCCAATGAACACTGGCCTGGGAGGGAGCTGCTTTCCCTCGGGAGGCGGCTGTAGGTTGGTGGGGGGCAGTGGGGTGTTTTTCTTTCTCACACACTTTTTTTTTTCAATCTCCGTTATTATTTTCTGTAATTCTCAAGTGTTTCTGAGTCTCTGGCGTCTCAGTGTTCGGATTGCTAGGAGGCAAACCGGCGTGGAGGCGGCGACCATACTTTTGTTTACTACGGAGTGCAATCGAGTACTCCTCGCGGAGCCCAGACCCTCGGGGGGTGGCGGGGGGGCCGCTGCGTGCTCCCGGACGCGACGTGGGCGGTGGGGCGCCTCGTGGATTCCACTCAGCCCGCTCCGCCCACGCGTCTTCGCGGAGCTCTCGGGAAGTCGGTGGGGTTTGTTTTGGAGGAATGTTTTCTTAAGCTGGCATCTGCCCGGGCTGCCCGAGGCGCAAAGATCCTATGGTGAAGACCTGCAGCTCTGCGGCTTCCGACCCCCACTTCCCACCCTACCTGTGCACCCCTGCAAACTGAGCCTCTGCGGTTCGGTCCAGCCCCCAGCCTCCAGTCATCCTGAACCCAAAAGAGGTGCGGCGTGGGGAGAAGACAAGACTGTTGCACAAGCACCTAGATCCAGTAGCGTCTCAGATTCGAAATCTTCTATGGGAAACGTTTTCCTGCCACGGGAATCTTACTTTTTCCCGAGGACGGGAGTGGTGGCAAAAGGGTCAGAGGAGAGCATTTAGAGACAACCTTGTCACTTTATTACCCCTAATTAAGTTTAACTAGTTGCTTATTTCTTTTTTATTTAGGATGGAATCGGTGAGGCGTTGAAGTCGCAAAAGGAGATAAGCCCCAAAGTGTTGGGGCACAGCTCCTCCCTTCAGTTTTTTAAGCTCCCAGTGTGAGTTTCCAGACCCAGGTGTCTCATATAGGTTCAGCAGAGCCAAAGGTAGAAAGACCATGATCCTTTTTGCCTTATAGAGTGGAAGAAAATGTTTCCTCGCTTGATTTTTCTGATTTGCTTTCTCTTTTAAAAAGAAGTATGGGTGACATTTTCTTTTAATGACTAAGATGCCTTAGAATTGAAGATGCATATTAGGGTTTTAAATATGTCAAAAAAGACAGATCCTAATTTCTTGTTTTTCTTTCTTAAGTGGAGGTTTTCTTTTTTTAAATGCAAAATGAGGCTCCAAAAGAAAACCAGCCTTCTTCTTATTTCTTCCACTTTCCTCTATCGTCTCTCTAAACCAAGCCCTTCTTCACAATCCCTTTTTCGAAACAGCTGCCTACTGATAAAAGATTTGAGTGGAGATCCTGAGCCAGAGGTGCTGAGGACAGACGTCGGTTGACTATCTCTTCACCTTGACTCCCAATTTTGGCTGGTGAGGTGTCCTTTGACAGCTGCTGGGAGACTTGAGTAAATGGGTGAGCTTGAAAAGGACCACAAAGCACAACCTGCTGCTCCTTTGTAATCACACTCTGCCGCCGAGGTGGGCCCACGGTCAGACAGCCACACCCTGCAAATAGGCGGAGCACTATTGAACCATTCTTGGCGACAGAATCCAGCTGTGAATTTGGCCTTAGCCTCATTTCTATTCCGGTTTCTCGGGACTGTTTCATTGAGAGCATTTGGTTAAAGGAGTTTTCCTAAAGCTTTCCCCAAATCTTCAAATTCTTTAAGGCCACTCACTGTCCCCAATTGTTTCTTTAAATGTCATAGTATAAGCTAGTGGTACAGCAGAAACTTAACACATGTGGGGCACTAAGCTCAATGCTAAGACCAAAAAAGAAAAGAGTAAGAGAATCTGTACAGTCAATGTCTCTAATACAAAGGGTTTTTTTTTTTTTTTTTAAGTATCTTAGAAGGTTGATACAGGTGAATATGGGTGAATTCATGGTTGTGTCAAGAAGTCAGTTTACTGAAACATGAGGAATCTCTGAGCATCGCGTTCCTTTCCTGTCTTTGCCTGGTACAAACTATTCTGTAAAGAATAACCTTGTGTTGTAACTGTCATTTCACATCCTCACAAGTATGGAGAAGTGTGCAGCCATCAGAGTCACTGGGAAAGTTGCATGATGTGCTTTGGGAATTTTGAAAGAAACAGGCAAACTGCCTTTGGTAAAAGTTACGTCAAGTTAAACGTTCTTTTCTGATAGCCCTATAGAAATGTTACCGTTGAAAGTAAATTTGGAGGTTATCCTTGGCCTCCTTTAATTAGTAGATGATAAAACATCACACTTAAGGGAGCAGTGCCAGGGTGAGAGCTTCAGCTTTCCACCAATATTATCAATGCACCTGCAAAAAAAAAGTGTAAGCGTCCTGTAATACCAGTCTGCTTCCTGCTAACCATGCATCATGGTAATTCTAGTCAGGTGAATTCCACCAAGATGAGCAAAGTCTTCACTTACAAGATTAAGAAAGCAGGACTAGTGACTTAGCTAGATGGTATCATGTCTGCTGAGCACACACAGTGCCCTGGCTTCTAGCATAAACTTATAAGATAGCATATACCAGTAACCCCAGCACTTCAGATGTGGAGGCAGGAAGATCAGGAGTTTAGGATACATTCCAAACTTAGCCTGGGATACATGAGACCCTAACCCTGGCCCCTCTCCCCCCCCTGCCCCCCAAAGAAGAAGAAGGAAGAGGAGGAGGAGGGGAAGGAGGAGGGAGAGGAGGAGGAGAAAGGAAGGATTAAGAAAGAGCGGAAAAAAGAGAGATACTGCAATAAAAGGTGTTTTAGTGGGAATGCAAACACTGCACAGCCATTAAACCAGCCCTCAAGGAGGCAGAGGCAGGCAGAGCTCGATGAAGTCCAGGCCAGCCTGTTTTACACAGTGAGTTCCATGCCAGCTAAGGCTATATAGTGAGACCTTGTCTCAAAAACAGATATTTTAGCTGGAACTAAAGGTCTGAAGTTCCAGGAATTCATAAAGCTGAAGCAGCAGAGTCTCAAGTTTTAGGTTTCCTGGGCTATAGACTGAGTTCAAGTCTATTTGGAACAAGACTTAATAAGACCCTGTCTCAAAATCAGAAGAGGGCTGGAATGTAGCCTCATGGTAGAGATTGCCATCTGAGGCCCTAGGTTTAATCCCTAATACTGTGAAGGGACAAAGTGGAAATAGTAAGTGGATAACATGCAGTCACTGGGCTGTGATTATAGCTCAGTGGTGTGTGTACTTGGTGACTCCTATATGAGACCCTGGCTCCAATCCCTACCACTGCAATGAAATAAATCTAGGAAATGACATCCCACAGTGCTGGTGATACAGCATTGAGCAGTTAGAAAAGGTCTTCTGTCACCTAAGGGTGCTGTGCTCAGTTTAACACAGCCTTCGAGTTTCCGACTAAAGATACAGACGTGAGAAGTTAAATGCTTGGCTCAAGTTTTGTGAAGTTAGTAGGGCTGGGTACAAAAAGATTTCCCCTTGTTCAGGCCAAAATGTTGCTTTCCATTCCCCTACTGGGGACACCACTTTAAGTACCTGGAGGTTTTGAGACCATCTGATGAAATTTAACCTGTTTTAAATAATAGGTCCTTAGACTATTTTTAAAATAAGCCAATTCTGATCTCCGAACTTCATGAACAATAGAATTTAAATTTTGTGTGCATGTGACATCGAGGACTCAAGTATGGCCATAAAATTAATAGAGAGCAAAGTGTTGCAAGTCTCAACCCTGCATCCATTTTGAAACACAATGTGTTTTCACTATTTTATTTCTGTTTCTTGTCAAATTAAAGCTTTTCCCATGCTTCTCCCCAAAGCAGGACATGTGTATTAAATAAGAGAACGTTGCCATGTAGAACACAGATGGTCGGACATTTTTGGCAGAGAGTAAGTTTTAACGAGGCATTTTAGTTGGAAAGCTAGTGTGCGTGAACGTTCAAGTTACAAAGTAAGGAATCAACTGCTGTTTTATGATATCAGTTCGTTTTCTTGTTTTTCTAATCTAAGCGTCCTATTTCTGTAGCGTTCAATCCAGGCAAGGGGGCCAAATGCGGTGGCAAATAAATGGCTAACAAATCCAGGATAGTAGCAAATGACCGGCTAAAGAAGAGGCTATGAGCATTGCGCATGCCTGCCTGCGTGCGTGCCTGTCTGTCTGTCTGTCTGTTTGTGCATACACATTCATGAGCAAGCATCACAGGAAGTGTATGGAGGCCAGAGGATAGCTTTCTTGATTCCATTTTCTCATTCCAGCGTGTGGACCCGGGAGATCACGTTCAGTTCCCCAGGATTGGTGGCAGGAACCTTAACTCGCTAGTCGTGTTACTACTGGGACTCCTGATTGCATTTCCTAGTAACTAACCATACTCAATTTGTTGAATTGAGTTGAATGAATGAATGAATGAATGAATGAATGAAAAAATAGAGGTAATGGCTTTGGTGTTAAGAGTGCATTTGTTTTCCTATAATGTGCAGATTACCTGTGTCAGAGATGATGTAAACACAGGAGACAGTAGATTCTCAAATTTCAGGGGCCAGAGGAATGGCTCAGAGATTAAGAGGACTGAGTGCTCTGGCATAGGACTTCATGGTGACCCACGACTATTTCTAAATCTAGTTTCAGGGAATCAGGCGCCCCCTTCTGGCTCTTGCAGGTACTAGGCATGAAGGTGCCACAGCCAAACACCCATATACATTTAAATGTTTTTAGAGAGAGGGAGAGATTATTCAATATCAGATTTGGCTGGCTCAGAAGACCTATCCTTATGTAAAGCTCCTTGTTCCAGAAAATATATACATATTCCCTTTCATGCTATCATGTTTCTGTTTTGCAATAAATACTACCTTTAAAAACACATGGGAATGTTCTATCTTCTAAGATTTAACATGTTCTATTTTTGGTTTTTGAAGCAGGGTTGTGTGTAGTTCAGGCTAATCTCTAACTGCTCAAGTAGCTGAGGATGGCCTTGAACTCTTGGTCCTTCCACCTCCAACTCCTGAGGATGCAGGGAATACAGGATTCACGCTGTGCTAAGGTTTAACATTTAAAAATGAAATTTCTAATTAGCAGATGACTGAAAGAGTGCCTGGAAAGAAACTAATTTGTCTCAAAAAGAGGATGCCATATGTACTTTAAATAATCTTATGTTTCAACAACAAACTCAAAATAGGATACTTGAGTTATGTTGTATGTTTGAGCACTACAAGATTCAACCTTGGAAAAAACTTTGTAATACAAAATGAAGCTCCACTGAGGCTGACTTTGTTAGGGTCTCTGTTGCTGGGATGAAAATACCAAGACCAAAAAGCAAGCTGGGGAGGAAAGGGTTTATTGAGCTTACACTTGCACATTGCTGTTCATCACCAAAGGGAGTCAGGATGGTTCCACACAGGGCAGGAACCTGGAGGCAAGAGCTGATGCTGAGGCCATGGAGGGGTGCTGCTTACTGGTCTGCTTCCTCTGGCTTGCTCAGTCTGCTTCCCTGTAGAACCCAGGACCACCAGCCAAGGCTTGGAACCAGCCACAAGGGGCTGAGCCCTGCCCCAGGATCACTAATGGAGAAAATGCCCTACAGCTGGATCTCATGGAGGCTCCTTCCCCTCTGGTGACTATAACTTGTGTCAAGCTGACACAAACCCAACCAGTACAGGTGTCTTCTGTTTTTCTGATTTGTGCATCACTGGAAACAAGAAAAGCTATCACATGACGTGGCTGAGGATGCCACTCAAAGGGGCATGGTCCTCGATTCAATTCAGTAGCACTTCTCCAAAAACTAAAATCAATAATATATATGTCGACGTATGCATGTCTTGTTTCTCAGTGTTCTATCTCTAGATCTTAAATCAGAAACTGTCATAAGCATATGAAGTGTGTGGTTCAGCACATTGGTGTCACACATACACACACACACACCATAAGGGGGAAAGTATCTATATACATCTAAAAGCCATATTTGAATCTATCTCAATAAAGACTATACTTTCAACAGTAACCACACACTTTACAGGCATTTTACTTTTGTGGCTTTTGTTTTGAGACAGGGTCTCACTTTGTAACCTTGGCTGGCCTAGAACTCACTCATAGAGATCTGTCTGCCTCTAATTCCCGAGTGCTGGGACTAAAGGTATTCACCACTACACTTAGCTTACAGCTATATTGTAAATCAATCATTCAAATCACCTAGTAAAGTAAGGGCAAACATGCTTTATCTTTACAGAAATGAAAACTCACGTAGAGACTTACTTACAGGGTTATCCTAGAATAGCAGGTCTATCTATAATCTAACTTGATTTATTCAAGTTTATAGTTTACTTTTTTCATCTATAAAATGTTGGGACTAGACATTAATCCAATGTTAGTTTCATAGCTCAAGACAGTTTTTCTAGTAAATTTACACTTGGGATGTAATGTAATGTAAAATGAGAGAGAAATGTGTTTCAAGACTGTGATCCAGCACTTGAGAGGCTAAGACAAAAGATCTGCCACAAGTTCAGGGCCAGCCTAGATTCTATCAGTGCCAGGCCAACATGGAGGCCACAGTAAGCAGAGGGATGTCTGGTGACATTTGGAACCTTCTTCCTCCTTTTGGGTCACTATTAGCAATCTGCTCTGCTTACAAACCAGTTCAAGAAGCTGGAGAGATGTAAGAGCACTTGCTGCTCTTCCAGAGGACCTGGTTTCAGATCCCAGCACCCGTAACTGCCTATGAACTGGAGAATCCCACCTTTCCTGTCCAGTGAGCATAAATATCATAGGAGTTTTGAAAGAAAAACTTACTTTGGGATTGGGATGGGATTACAAATGTATGTTCCTAGCTTTTACTGAACAAACCCTGTACCCCTGCAACAAGAAAATTTAAAAAAACAAAAAAAACAAAAAACCAAAAAAACCACATAATTGGCTACTGGTAACTCCAGTTCCAGGGGATCCTCTGCCACCTTCTGGTCATTGAGAGCACTACATGCATATGGTCCACACATACTTGCAAACAATAACACCCATATGCTAAAATAATTTTATTTTTTAAAAAAGAAAAGTTGTTCAGTTTGCGTTAATCAAAGATGCGTAGACACAATGTAACTAGCACAATAATGATGATTTTTGCATTTGTATACAGAAATAAAGTAGCGTCTATCCAGTCGTTAGTACTTGGCTATTGAGAGAGACCGCTTCAGTAGCCAGCTCTTCCAGGCTGGCTGGCTTATCTGAAGTCCTTCCTGGCTTTTGTTATCCTGAATCACACTGAGTTCCATAGCACCAGAGTATGCTTATTCGAGACCATAGAGGGCCACCTCTTATCTCCCTTTTGGCTGCACCACTGGCTCCTTGTTCCAGCAGTGGTAGGAATGGAAGTGTTAAGGACTATTGCCTTGGGTCCTCCCGCCCTAGTCAGAGGAGAAATGAGCCCACAATAGATAAGTTAGCAGACAGATGCAGACATTAGACATCTGCAGTTCTCCCCTGATTATTTTAGATGTTATGAGGTCATACAGTGAGCTAGTCCAGTGGTATAGGCAAACCAAGTTCCTGTGTGAGCGAAGTAAGTTTCTGATTTACAAGTAATGATGAGACTAAGATTCCAGGAGGCAGAAAGGAGGTGTTATATATAACCAAACAGGGGTCCTGTTTGTGAGAGAGTCTCAGCCTGAGTCTGGTTCAAGTGAGATGGTCCAATTCGTGTTTTGGTCTGGAACAGGCTTGGCATGGGAGGATGAATTCAGGACCTTCCATCAACCGCCATTACAGTTGGCGTCACCAGGAGGACAATGTGAGGTCGTTTCCAGGCATGTGTCATTTTTGTGAAACTTTTTTGATGAACACTTGGTCCTGGATTAGAATAAATGACAGGGCACCGAGGAGGGAAATGGATGGGCTCCTGAACCCTAAATTGGACTGCAGTCTGGACCTTTTGGAGAGGCTAGAGATACTTTAAAAGAATTGACTCTTAATCTCATCAATGATAGGTTCTCTTAAACAAGGCAATCAGGGGCGGCCTTCCAAACATCATCTCACAGGGGGTGTATCCTGTCTTAAGATGTATCTTGTTCTAGGAAGGGCCAGGGGTAAAGGACTAGGCCTATTTATACTGGGTTTAAGAATTACTTTAGGGCTGGAGAGATGGCTCAGTGATTAAGAACACTGACTGCTCTTTCAGAGGTCCCGAGTTCCATTCCCAGCAACCAACCACATGGTGGCTCATAACCATCTGTAATAAGATCTGCTGCCCTCCTGTGGTGGCGCACACACTTGGAAGGCAGAGGCAGGCAGATTTCTGAGTTCGAGGCCAGCCTGGTCTACCAAGTGAGTTCCAGAACAGCCAGAGCTACACACAGAGAAACCCTGTCTCGAAAAACAAAAAAAAAAAAAAAAGATCTGCTGCCCTCTTCTGGTGTGTCTGACAACAGCGACAATGTACTCACATAAAATAAATAAATCTTTTTTAAAAAGGAATTCATTGAGAGAGGATGGACTTAATAGTCTAGCTTATGTGTGACCTATCTGGACCTCTAAGGTTAGGCAACTCAGTGGAGCGTCCAGGTTACATTTAAGGCCTTGCTGACCATTTGAGCGGTGGATGAAGTGAAGAGGAGTTCATTATGTGACCCAATTGATGGGGCAGCCCAAATCTAGGAATAATCTCAGGAGAAGGAGTTTTGACCACTGTCAGAGCAGTCTCTCTGAAGATAAAGGCTTTCATCCATCTTGAGAAGGTATCCACAGACATTAACAGGGACTTACTCCCAGTGTAGATCAGACCAGCCTTGAACTCAGATATCTGTCTCCTTCTGCTTCCTGAGTGCTGGGATTAACATGCCTGGCTAACACTTTTGTTTTAGTTTTAGTGTAAAAGTAATTCTGGCTTTTCTACTCCTGCTCTAGCTTACAAATAAAGATATAGAGGCCTTATATTTATTAAAAGTCTTTTTGTACTGTGTCTGGGTAGTTCACATTTATTCTAGCCCAACTCTGCTGCCTGCTGCCCAGCCATGTGCCCTATTACCTGACATCTTAGTCTTGGTCCTGGCTGTTACTGTTCCATCCATCCTCCTGAGGAAACTCTCTCTGGGTCCCCGCAAATCTGCTCAGGGTGAATGCTAAGTATCTGAACACACAGTGCACAAAACCATCTTCTGGAATCGCAGTGTCTGTTTCTGTAGTCAATAGGCCTCTCTTCGTATAAATCATAGCAGACATGGCATCTGGTAGGGCCAAAACTAGGGTTCTGGTTGGAGTCTACTTTTTCTAGAAAGCTTGTTCCCCTGTTTCTATCTTTAAAAAGGCTAGTCTCCTGCCTTTAAATGACAGAGCAATGAGGCTAGACTATTACAACAAACCCAGGAGTCCAGAGCTTACAATGTTCCACATCCCCAGAAATTCTCCTACCTGCTTCTTGGTTTGGGGAACAGAGATCTCGAGGATGGCTTCCTTTTGGGTATCCTTGAGAGTTTCCTCCCATGAGTGAACCAGTATCCTACCAGAGATCTCCATTTGGCAGAGCTGAGCCTTCTTCATGGAGACACAACCTCTATGGAAGCAGCTGGAGCAATCCCTCTGTGTGCTTCAAATAGGAGGTGGTGTCAACTGCTACCAGGAGATCACCCACATTCGGGAGAGGAAAGGAGCCAGGGTGTGACACCCTGAATCCTGTGAAGTCTTTTTATAATGTCTCCTCAAAGAGTCTAGAGGAGTTTTAAGTCATGTCCAGTTTAGCTGGCTCGTCTCATTAGACACTGGATCAGTCTATTCAAAGGCAAATGTGAGCTAGCTCACTGTTACCAGGAGAATGGGGAAGAGAGTGTCCTCAGGAGAGCATCCAGGCTGTCTATACAGCTCTTGATGTCTGTCAGGAGGAGACTGAGCAAAGTGTACAGATTTGGAATATGGGAAGGCATAATCCAAGCCAAGTGGCATGGGGTGAGGATGTTAGCTTCTAACAGCCTCTGGGTATGAGGAGCAATTTTTAGTCTAGTCTTTTGGCTTATGGGATATTGCCGATCCCTTATCAGCATGGCTGTAGCCAAGAGACTTACACTGCCAAGCCTGTTGGGTTTGTCTCAGCCCATACCTTGGGAAACTATTGTTGTAGGTCCTGGAGCCGGATCCCTGGATCTGGATTTGTTTCCAGTATGGAGTCTGGGAGAGCTGGAAAATACATTTCAGACAGAGGGGCAGTTAAGCTGAATTAGTAGCAGGTGCAAAGGAAATTTTAGGTTTTTGAGGAGTAAAGAGGAATAAAGATGGTGGTGGTGTCTAATGTTCGATGAATATCTCTGTCCAGAAGGAGGAAAAAGGCAATCTGGGATCACCTTGAAGGAGTGAGTCACATACCTGTGGCTCAGGTAACTGTTCTTTTAGGTGAGAGGTTATGATCTATAACTGTGGCTGTGGCTCCTTGTGCTGGCATCTTTTATTATTGTTGTTATTATTTTTTATTATATCGGTAATTGGCCCCATTTCTTTGTCTTTTAGGATCTCTTCCTTAGATATGAACAGTTCAAGCAGTCGGGAGTTCGGAGTGAGCCGACTGGACAGCAGTCAGCATATTCTTGGCTTTGTCTTTTCCTTTTAAGTGTCTTGGCCATTGGTACACGGAGAGGTATGCACTCCTGTAAATCCCTCTAGCTTGTTTGTTTATTTGTTTTTGTTTTTGCAGATGTCTAGAGGTGATTGAGTGACAAAATTAAATTGAATTTAATGTCAGCCGGTGGATCAAAAGAAATATATATATATATATATATATATATATATATATTTTTTTTTTTTTTTTTTTTTTTGAGACAGGGTTTCTCTGTGTAGCCCTGGCTGTCCTGGAACTCACTTGGTAGACCAGGCTGGCCTCGAACTCAGAAATCCGCTTGCCTCTGCCTCCCAAGTGCTGGGATTAAAGGCATGCGCCACCACCGCCTGGCAAAAGAAGTATAAAATTTTTAAGGCTTTTTTTTTTTTTTTTGTAATTGCTTTAGAACCACTCCAGGAGATTCTTCTGGGCCCTAAGGAACCTCAGAAATCGTACACAAATTATTAGGTTTTCGAGCTGCAGCCCGAATTCCAGTTATAAGGTACAGATGAAAGGTGTCCCAGGGCCTGAGAACTTGCATGCATGCTGGGGTTCCAATCGGGGTGTTTGGGTGGGAAAGCTGCTTCAAAAGACAGTAGCTTTCAGAATTTGTACCAGTGACTGCGGCCAAAAACCTTCCTTGCCTCTGTCCTACTAAGTTCCCTATCCGCCAAAGTAAACAGAGTCAGAATTGTTGGCAAACATCCCATGTGGGGTGATGGGTGTGAGAGACAGATTGGGACTTATGGGGTGTGGGGGGGGGGTAGATTTATGGGTCTGGATCTTCCAGTTATACAGATCTGAAGTAGAAAAAGGAACAGAGATCAGGAAAGGGCGATGCCCTTTCTCTAAATCACTGCTCACCTCCCCCAGCCAGAGGGTGTGGTGTTTCCTCTGGCTGGACACGGGCGACCCAAGGCGAGAGCAGATCTCAGGGGCCTTGCTGCTTGAAGCAGGCTTAAATTGAGGCGGACTCCTCACTGCGGAACTTCAAGCCCACTTGCGGGGAGGGAGGTGGGGGAGGTGTCGCGGGAAAAAAGTTAGCAGTGATGTGCAGCGAGTGCCACCTACTGGCAGTATCCGGAAAACCCAGCAGAATTTCTGTCAGTTGGAGTCGGCTTCCTTTTTCAGGGCCCAGCCAATCAATCAATCAGTCAGTCAATCAATCAATCAATCAATCAATCAAATAAACAACACTCTGGGCCAAACTTGTCCCTCACACATTTAATCATTTACATACTTGGCCGGCCCTTTATTCAAACAAATCTGTGTGGAGGACTGGGAAGAGTTGCCCATTGGAAATTGTCTTCCCAAACTAAGAAGACCCAAGTTCAGTCCTCAGAACTCAACGTAGAGAGTAGTCCTCTGACCTCTTCTCACACTCTGTCCCTGCAATAATAACAACAAAATTATATTTACTTTTATTTTTTGAGTTAGGGTCTCTCTCTAAAGCCCTTGCTCACCATCTTAGTTAGGGTTTTACTCTTATATGGACAACATTTAATTGGGGCTGGCTTACAGGTTCAGAGGTTCAGTCCATCATCATCAAGGTGGGACCATGGCAGTATCCAGGCAGGTATGGTACAGGTGGAGCTGAGAGTTCTATATCTTCATCTGAAGGCTGCTAGCAGAATATTCACTTCCAGGCAGCTAGGATGAGGGTCTTAAAGCCCATACTCACAGTGACACACCTACTCCAACACAGCTACACCAAATAGTGCCACTCCCTGGGCCAAGCATATACAAACCATCACACTCTCCTAGAATTCACTGTGTCGACCAGGCTGGCCTCAAACTTAAAGAGCACCACCTGCCCCTGCCTCCTGAGTGCCTAGAAACAAAATGAATAGCAGCTAAAGAAGACAACTGATTTCAACCTCGGTCACCATGTGCACTCAAGAAATAACACACACACACACACACACACACACACACACAAACATACACACAAGCACAGGCATATACATGCGTCATGATGCAGAAATCATGCAAGTGGCACAGAAAGCTCCTTTTGACCCTCAGAAGATCCAAGGCCTTTCTTGAATTGGATCCTGCTGAAGAGACATCCATGTTCCTGAGATGGTTCACCTCCCTCTACCTAATATCCACTTACCTCTATTTAATGCTGCCATTTACTATTTCAGTCAACTCGGGGAAAGGCACAGGAAAGGACAACTAAAGAATTTGTAAATAATAATAATAATAATAATAATAATAATAATAAATTATTAAAAATTTAAAATCACCATGCATTTCATTTAAAGTCCTAGGCAGAATGTGGTCTGCAACAGGTTCTTGTGATGTCAGGACTTCACACTAATATCCAGCAGTGACAAGACTTGACTTCTCCCATCACATGCTATCTATCAGAGCTCGAGGCTATAGCTCTCCTAAAGCTTCTCTACTGTTTGGTGCTCCCGTCTCCAGCTCTGCAGGAAGAAGGAAACAAAAGCCCCTTCCATCCTTTGATTGACGCAGCACATGTAAGTTGTTCTGGGTATTTGCTTTGCTTCTGTTTCTATCTCTTGCTTTGTTCACTTGGGGAACCCGACTGTCTGAAGAATCCGTTGTTCCCTTTCAGATTCCAATGCTGAAGGCCTGCTTCTCACCTCCATCACCACAAATACCTCGGTGATGGAAATAATGGGGCCTTGAAAGAGGTGAGTTAAAGTGAGATCATTAGGATGGTCCCAAGTGCAATTTGTCTCTACAAGAGGAAAAGCGAACATAGATACAGTTTGCAAAGACAAAAGGCCAGAGTGGATGCAGGGCCCACCTGCAAGTCCAGGTGAGGGACGGGACCCCCAAAGAAATCAAAGCTCAGACAAGTTCATTTTAGGCCTGAGCTCCAACACTGTGAGGAAGTTACTTTTGTTTGTTTAAACCACCCAGTCTGTGACATGTTGTTTTTGTAGAACTAACACAGTTGGCCAAATAGGCGGCTGCTTTTTAGAAGGTTTCGATGGACTGCTCACATTCAGTTTAAGAGCTAAAGAGTCCTAATCTCAAGAGGCAACTAAGCTAAAAAAGTGTTCATTTGTCAAAGTTTCAGAGTCTTTGTCCTAAGACATAGGCTATTCAGTATCAGGGTCCATGTCACAGAAGAATGTTTTTACCCAGCACTTACGATGTATCAGAACTGTGCTAACACTCGCCTATACAAACACATTTTATCTTCGTAAAGCTTGTGATGCTTCATAAGAGCAGCGGCTATTTTACTGGGAAAAAAGAGATAAGGGGGGGTGAAGATGTCACTAAGTGATAGAGAGCCCTTGGCCAGTATGCACAGGGCCACCCACATTCAACTCCCAGATTCAAAAAATAAATTAAACACATAAAATAAAGCTAAGGAGTTTGGTTGGGTTTGGTTTTGAGACAGGGTCTCCTTTGTGGCTCAAGTTGTCTTCAAACTCACTGCCTAAGCCTGCTGATTATTAAATGTGTGAGCTTTAATAAGCAAGGCAAGGTACATTTAAAAAGAAAGATAGACAGATAAACAGGGAGATAGCTCAGTAGTAAAGTGCTTGCTATGCTTGAGGACCTGAGTTCAAATCCACAGTCCCATGTAAAAGCTGGTCACGGCAGCACATGCTGACTAGTCAGGCTAGCCAGCTGGTGAGCTCCAAGCTTGGAGAGAGACTAAAAAATTAAAATTTTGAGAGAGAGAGAGAAAGAGAAAGAGAGAGAGAGAGAGAGAGAGAGAGAGAGAGAGAGATTAATGCATAGTCTGTAGACTTCTCACAAGTGTTTGACTTTGGACAGGAATAAGGGACTCAGGTGCATCTTTTACATATGAAAGCAGACCCCCTCCCTGCGTTCAGGTTTTCCCAGCATCCCTCAGTCCCTACTTGGCATACCCTGCCCCCCCACCCCCATGGCGACTTCCCTGGCCTCCGTCCTTGGAGCCAGTGATCTCACCCAAGCCCAGCTTCCCAACAGCCCTGCCTTTAATATATTCGAATGTGGCTTGAATTTGGCTCATTTAACCAGTAGAGAAATAACCTATATAACGAGGCCATGTTAACAACTCAGAGCTGGGATCTAAACCCCATGGCATCTTTGCTTACAGCTACCAATCCAGGCTACCTCTTAATTCTTAGACCTTACACTTAACTGAGTGCTCACACACCCACCAGACACTTGACAGTGCAGCAGGGTTCTAGACAGGCAACCAAGAGGCTTAAATTAAGAATCAAATTCTCCCCCACCCCCCAGGAAGTTCTCTTAGAGAGGAACTACCATGATAATAGGTAGGGATAGTCACAGATAATCGTTTAACAGAAGCTTGCCAGTAGGATTAGCTCCAGGTTTAGCAAGCCTGTTTACTGGTCTTTTATCTAAAGTTCATTTAAATGATAGAAAAGTTCTCTGCTGAGAGGTGAGTCTTAGGGCCTCACCCAACCAAGGGCTGGGCTTTAAGTTACCATACCTCAAGGCGAGGCCCTCCCGCAGCCCCCTACAGACCTCCGGCAGCCAGTGTCTCCGCCCTGGGGAAACCATCCTGCCCACTGAGAAGCAGCTTTACACGGGAGCAGACCCCTCTGAACAAACAGATCCAACCCGTGACAGCAAGTAAATTGCATGGCCTCCATACACTAAGACTCTGCTCCCCACATTCAAGCCTCCAAACTGCAGACTCCGACCTCCCACCGCGATGTCTGTAGTGCGGCACCCCAATGCCATACCTGGGGGGTCAGATGGACTTGGCTGCCATCTAGTGGTTTCCAAAGCTTATTTGAGGCTGCTTGTAGCTTTGTCCTGAAAACGGAGTTTGTTTGTTTGTTTTGGTTTTTTGGTTTTGTTTTACTGTTTTGTTGGTTTGTTGTGGTACGGGGGATGGTGACTAGAGTCTCCTGCCTGTTAAGCAGGCAAGTGTTTTACCACGTGAGCTGCAGCAGCAGCAGTAGGTAAGGACTGAATCCAGGACTTGATGCTTACTAGCAAGCACTCAGCCACATGCACTGCATTCCGCAGTCCTTGTTTCTTTATATGTTTATGTGTACAGGGCCCATGCATCTGTGTGTGGGCTGCACTGCCTGTGTGTGTACATGTGGAAGCCAGAGCTCCATGTCAAGCACTGGATGTCTTCTATCTCTTATTGCCTTATTTTTTTGAGTGAGTCTCTTCATTGAACCTGGATCTCACAGATTGGCCTGCCTGGCCAGCATGGCCTGGCTCTAGGAGACCTATGATTGTGAGAATGTGAAGGCTGGCCCTTCACACTGGCCCCTCACACTTGGTTTTTACAAGGGTGCTGGGGGGTCCCAGTGCAGGTCCTTATGTTTGTGTAGCACTTCACCTAGTGAGCTATCCGTCTAAACTCCAAATATTCATCCTTTGAAGAAGCAGATGTCCACTGACTCGTGGGGTTGGTCGGACCTGCCAGTTAATGAGCAGGCCTCTGTTCCCAGTCTGTCCACATCTGATAACTCATGACTGTCTCTTCTGTCCATACCACAAGTGGACCTACTAAGTGCTTCTCACCCAAGCCCTAACCTTTCTGGAATCTATTTCAACCCAGATTTCTTATGAATTTCAAAATGTGTAACCAGTCATGTATGGCTTGTCCTTTGTTTGAACTTGGAAGATTTTCAGACATGTAAATGGCCATAGAGGTTATAATGGACCAGCGTGTCCTTGATACCCTCGCCCATACTGACCATTGCTGTCCCACTGGTTGACTTCGGGCTGGGAGAGATGGCTTGGTGGTTAAGAGCACTGACTCCTGTTAGATGACCCAGGTTTGAGTCTGAGGAGCCACATCCTAACTGTAATTCCAGTTCCAGGGAAATTCTCATGGTCTTCTGTGATGTCCATGGGTACTGCATGCAAGGAGGGCACAGGCATCCATCCACACAAAATATCTGTATATATAAAATAGAAGGGAGGAAGCAAGGAAGGAAGGAAAGAAGGAAGGAAGGAAGGAAGGAAGGAAGGAAGGAAGGACAACACGATTCTTTTGCAAACTTAGGTCACAGTAACTTGTTGCTTGTTTCTGAGCTATGATATTGCTGATCGGGCAGCTGGTAAGGAATCAACATAATCAGTAATGGCCTTAACTCTGTAGCCATCCACTGTTCTAATCACCGCAAAGCTGCAAGACCACCTTGGCTCTGTGGTTGGTTTCACCTCCTCCTCTTCTTCCTCCTCCTCTCCCTCCTCCTCCTCTTCTTATTCTTCCTCTTCCTCCTCCTCTCCCTCTCCCTCCTCTTCTCCTTCCCCTTCTTCCTCCTCTCCCTCTTCCTCTTCCTCTCTCTCCTCCTCCTCTCCTTCCTCCTCCTTCTCTTCCTCCTCCTCTCCCTCTTCCTCTTCCTCTCTCTCCTCCTCCTCTCCCTC
>JANHMN010000001.1:95100427-95152326 GCA_030674055.1 Rhabdomys pumilio
TTCTCTTCCTTTTCCTCTTCCTCCTCCTCTTCTTCCTCTTCCTCCTCATCCTGCTTCTTTTTGCTTTGTGGTTTGTTTTTTGATATTTTCAGACAGAGTCTTACTATGTTGCCTGGGCTGGCCTGGAACTCACTACACAGACCAGGCTGGTCTCAAATTCGGAAACCCAACCACCTGCCTCTGCCTACCAAATGCCAGTATTAAAGTTGTGTACCACTCCCCCTGGCCTATTGTTAGTTTGATTTCTTTCCCTCCCAGTGCCCTAGATAATTTCTTTGGCAAAAAGAAAGGGAAGAAGGGAAGGAAGAATGGAAGGAGGGAGGGGGAAGAGAGAGAGAGAGAGAGAGAGAGAGAGAGAGAGAGAGAGAAAGAGTTTGCTTAAAAATTTTTTGTAACATTGAAAAGAAGTGTTTTATCACCCTCAACTGGCACTATAATGGTATTTTTTTTTAAATAACATACATTTTATAGAACAATGATTTTAAAAATTAAAAAGGTTTCTATTATTATTATTATTATTATTATCATTATTATTATTATTATTATTATTATTATTATTATTATTATTGCTTTTCAAGACATGATTTCTCTTTTTCTGTAGCCCTGTCCTGGAACTTACTCTGTAGACCAGGATGGTCTTGAACTCAGAGCAACTCCCAAGTGCTGGGATTAAAGGCATGCACCACCATTGCCTGGCTGTCTGCTTCATTTTAAACCAGGCGGAGTGGGGCACATCTGTAGCTTGGGAACCAGAGGTAGGCGGTCTCTACAAGCTGGAGAGCATCCTGTTGGACTTCGGCCGACTAGGGATTCAGAATGAGACCCACTCCTTAAAGACGGAAATTAAATTAATTGATTGATTAACTAGTTAGTAAAAAATAAAATAATTACATTGCATACTCTCTGAAGAGCAATAGATGCCTGGTCATAGTATAGTTCCTCGTTATCAAGGGACATTTTAAGATTTATTTATTTGTTTTATGTGAGTACACCGTCGCTGTCTTCAGACACACCAGAAGAGGACATCAGATCCCATTACAGATGGTTGTGAGCCACCATGTGGTTGCTGGGAATTGAACTCATGACCTCTGGAAGAGCAGTCGGTGCTCCAGCCCCATCAAGGGACATTTTAACCATTGACATCCGGTCTTGCATAGAGTTTGTTTGCTCACTTGTTTGTTTCTGAGACAGACTCTCAAGTGACCCAGGACACACTGCCCATGTGCTGAGACTGTGGGTCACTACCATGCTCAGCGGAATCCATGTTTTAACAAAAGTTCTACCTTCTATTTTCATGGACTACTCACTGTAGTTGTACTGAAGTTGATTAGTGAACAAGAATTACAGTGTAGCCCCAATTTCTTATAAAGATAGTGGACAAATACAGGTAGCCGCAGGCTGACAGATGGAAGGGCATCTGAGGAGAGAAGAAACTGAGGTAAAGATGCAGGTGATGGGCAAGGTATGGGGGGTCGCTTTGTCCCTAGTAAAGTAAGTCCCACTTGGGCGGATGAAGAAGGACGGCAACGTCAATTTTCACAAAGCAACAATTTTTTTTTTCTATTATATTTGGGCAAAATGCACAGCTTGTCACAACAACAGGGATCCCATACAGTGTAGAGTGATTTGTCCACTCCCAGCCAGAGAAAGGGAAAAAAACGTAAGCAAACTTGGAAGCAATATTCTGCAGCCGAGGACAGCGAGTCTGAAGAGAGAGGTCACAGGGCCCAGAAAGTGACACATGGACACTCAGGGGCTTAGTAGCTTTCAATTCAGTCACAGATGGTGTGCCTGTTTTGGTACCAAAAGTAGAGGAAACTGGATTCGTGTAAAAAAGAATGTGCCACGTGGAAGAGAGAGAGATAACATGGTAGTTAAGAACACTCACCGAGTTTTGGTCACAGTAGCCTTGTCAGGGGACTCACAACGACCTGGAACTCTGGTTGGTGGGGGGAAGGGGAGGTCCAAGAACAGTCTTCTGTGCCTTTAAGGGCATCTGTATTCACAGGTTCACATGCCATACACCCCTGGGCCCACACACATCCGCTTAATTAAAAATAAAATAAACTTTTAAAGAAACGTGCAGATTGAAATCGGCTCCCTTCGAACCTTTGCGGATTTGAAGGCTGAGATTTGCTCTTACAGATGATTGGCACGCCCACCCGCGCGCTCAGCTCGGTCACGTGACCTGGCCTCTGGTGCTCTTCTGTCTGCTCCTCAAGGACTTTCTAAGCTGGCTTCTGTTCAGGGGTTAGTCTTCCACTCACCGCTTCCCCCTTACCCCAGTTTTACTTTTCAAATCCATTGAGAGGTGTTTGAAGTCCATAGATGATAAAATTTAATTTCTGTCATCCATTCCTAGCGATTGCTTTAAAAGTCTGGGAAGTGAGAAGTGTATGTTTAAGTGAGACACACACTTGAAAGGCCCAGACTGTGGACTGTGTCAGGGTGTTCCGTTAAATCTTAATTTTAGCTGTTCTAACTTCAATTTGGTATTTTTTTTTGTTGTTTTAGCCTTCAGTTGGTCATTTATTTCTGATTCATTTAAGAAATCTTATGTATTTAGTGTCTATATATGTGTTTTGGGCTTTGTGTGAGAGAGAACATCTTACTATGTAGTCCTGGCTGGCCTGGAACTTAACTGCTATAAATACTTGTTATAACCAAGGTCCTTCAAGTGCAAATCATAGTAATGGAAGAACGAGTCCTCAGGTTCAATCCCTAACCAAGGGCAATTGCACACACACGTGCTTCACACACACATGCATGTGTATGTACACACACACACACACACACACACACAATGCTAAAAGAAAAAATAAATGGGCATCACATATAAAAATCCAAATACCACTCAAAGCAGCTAAAGAAGAGACGACTGGACTGGACTCAGATACTGTAAATATTCTAGAGAGTCAATCAATCTGTCCACAACTATGACACAGAACTCGGAGAAGCATGCTCCAGGGGAGCGTGACGGAGGGCTGAAGTCCAGCATTGAGAGACATATTCAATAGCCTTTGCCTGGTACTGGATCAGCCTGCATGAGCAGCTATCAAGTAAGGACCAGCTTCAGTAGGATGATTGAGCCCAGACAGCTGGAATTCCACACAGAAGGAATCAGGCCAGGGTGGCTGTGACTCAGGATGTGGACACTACAGACAGGATCTCATGAGTCTCTCCTGTGTGACACTTATTCTCACTTCATCCTTTATATTGAGATTGAGGCACATATCTATCACCCATCTGTCTACTTAACTATTTATCCACCTATCTATCGTCTGTTATCTATCATGTCTTCATCTGTTTGCCTGTCATGTATTTATTGTTGATCAATCTATTGATCTATCTATCTATCTATCATCTGTCTGTAATCTGTTTGCCTATCATCTATTTATTATTGATATCTATTTATCTATCTTTGGTTTGATTTCTCATCGGTTTATTTTGTTTTTCTAAGACAAAGTCTCTGGCTATAGATCAGGCTAACCTCAGACTCACTATGCAACTGAGAATTGTTTTGAATTCCTAATTCTTTTGCTTTTATCTTCCTCCATTCCTGGTTTAAATCTTCTTCTTTCTTGCTATGTAGCCTTGACTAGTGTGATGCTTTGAATAGACATGGCCCACATAGGCTCATATATTTGAATGTTTGATCACTAAGGAGCAGCTACCTGACAGGAATTGGGAGGTGCAGCTTTGTTAAGGGAACATGCCACTGGGAGCTTTCGGGCTTTCAAATGATCAAGCCAGGCCCAGTGGCTGGCTCTCTTCCTGCTACCTGCTAACCCAGATACAGAGCTCTTAGCAAAATCTTGAGCACCAAGTCCCTGCATGTTACCATGCTTCCTGCCATGACTAAACCTCTAAACTGTAGGCCAGCCCCAATTAAATGTTTTCCTCTATAAAAGCTGTTATGGTCATGGTGTGCCTTTACAGCAGTAGAAACCTTAACTAAGACAGCTGGACTGGATTAATTATGTCTGCCAGACTGGACTGAAAGTTTCTGTGGTCCTCCAGCCTCTGGCTCCTGGGTGCTGGGATCACAGACATGTGCCATCACACCTGTCTTCCACCACACCTGTCTTCTTGTCCCTATCTTTATGGTCCTGAATAGGTCAAAGAACATCACAATTCAAGGCTTGATGGTTAGAATCTTGGACCATAACCGATTAATGTAAAAGCCCAAAGAACACCCAAGAATGTCAGGGTACCACGATCCAAATTCTGTCTTGAAGTCCTGACCTGGGACTGAGGATAGAGCTTTATTGGTAGAATGCTTACCTTCCATTCACGAATCCCTGGGTTCAATCTCCAGCACTGGAGATTATAAAAATCATTATATTTGCTGGCTGTAGTGGTACATACCTTTAATCCCAGTGGCCTTGTAGGGCAGAGGTAAGAGGAGAATTGTTATGTCACTGGTATACACAGTGACTATTACCAGCCAGGCCTGCAAAGTCAGATACTGCCTGACAAAACTCAAAACTACTACCCACCACATCTATCCTGGATATGACTGCCCAACAGATGCAAAATGTCCAGCAGGGACTCACTACTACTAATTAGGACAAGCTCACCCCAAGTTTAGGTACACAAGTGGAGAAGGCTAGAGCAGCTGTCCTGGGAGCAGATCATGAAATGCTTACAGAGACTTCTAGAACTATCTCTAATGGAGGTACAGTACATCTGAACTTGTCCCTCCCTTTTCTCTAAGGAAATTTGGGTGAGTCTTTGTTTTTGATGTAATGAGCACATAAAGACCGTGGCAGATAGTATGGAAGATGATGTCTTCATTTGCTCTTGGTTACTGTAAGAAAATATCTGAGACCTAGTTTTTCACAACGAACGGGCACTTCAGAAGTGCAATAGTGTTAGGAGCTGATTGGAACCTATGGCTAAAGAGATCAAAGACCTTGGACATTGGAGGTAAACTGTCCCTGCTTCTGTTTTGAGATATCTGGATGCTGAGTGTCTTTACCAGCTTCTGGAAACTTCATAAGGAAGTCACATATCATTGTCAATTCATGTGACAACAAGGGCCAGAACTTCTTCATGGCTCTTTTCAAACAATACTGTGAAATTTCTTTATAAATTATCTTGGCTTGAGAGAAATAAAGAAGCTTGTTTGTTTAGGTTCGGTATGATCCCAGTTCATATTAGCAAATCAAGAGAGGGCTGTGGTTGAGATTAGCAAAATCACGGTCAGCCCAAGCTTTTTAAACACTTAAAACACATGGCTGAAGGCTTAGAATACTAAAGATATGGCTCAGTGTTTAAGAGTGCTTGTTGTTCTTCCAGGGGACTCGAGTTCGATTCCTAGCATTCACATGGTGGCTCAAAACCATTCATAACTCTAGTTCCAGGAGATCCACCCCTCTTCTGTCCTCCTGATGCACCAGGCATACATGGGGTACACATACACATATGCAGGCAAAATACCCATATCTTTAAAAAATAGATCTCTAAAAAATAAGTTATAATATATATATATAAAAAACCCACAAAACACATTCTACATTGCAATTATGAATTTGTACAGACTGGTGACTGTGAGTGTGTGATTGTGTGTATGTGTGAATGTATGTATGTATGTGTGTGTATTTATGTCTGTGAGTATGTGTGTGAGTGTGTGATTATGTGTATGTGTGAATGTATGTATGTATGTTTGTGAGTATGTGTGTGAGTGTTGTGTATATGAATCTGAATGTGTGTGTGTGTGTGTGTGTGTGTGTGACTGTGTACTCCCCTTTGAAAAGGAACAGAAATAAAGATGAAAGCCCAAGAACTCATAGTGCAATGAGTTATCACAAGTCATCTTTTGTATAATTTCTTTTTAAAAAGCAATGGGTCATGATTTTGTTTTTCAAAATTGGAATTTAGAGTATATAACTTGAGTACAAATTTATTATTTGCATCATTCAATACTCCTTATAGCAAAAATACTTTGTTCCCTGAACTGAAGCCCCTAAAGTTGATGCTTAGAAAAATAGATATAAGCGATTTCGAACTTACTATGTCAATAAACACAAAGGAAGCAGAGGACTCTTGAACAAAAAGAAGAACTATTTCAACTGTACAGTTGGAATATATAGGCTTATAAGCCAGGCGATGGTGGAGCACACCTTTAATCCCAGAACTCAGAAGGCAGAGGCAGGCAGATCTCTGTAAGTTCAAAGCCAGCCTGGTCTACAGAAATATATACTTTTGGTCTAGATAAAGTAATTTTTTAAAAACATGTGTATGAGTGTTTTGCCAGGGTTGTATGCCTGTGTGCCACTTGCTTGCCTGGTGCCCGCAGAGGCCAGGAGAGGGCGTCAGATCCCCAGGAGCTGGAATTGCAGATGGTTATAAGTCACCATGTGGGTGCTGGGAATCAAATCAGAGCCCTTGGAAAATCAGCAAGCCCTCTTTACCCCTTAGCCATTTCTCTAGCCCCTAGTTAATTTAATCTTATAATATGCTTATCTTTCTCTGTGTTTTAAGGATACCATTCATCTTACTTAGGGTTTCGTTGCTTTGAAGAGATACCATGGCCAAGACAACTTTTATAAAGGACAACATTTAATTGAGGCTGGCTTACAGGTTCAGAGGTACAGTCACTCATTATCATCAAGACAGGAGCATGGCAGTACCCAGGCAGATTTGGGGCTGGAGGAGCCAAAAGTCCTACATCTTGATCCAAAGGCAGAGAGAAGATTGGATCCCATGTGGTTAGGAGGAAAGTCTGAAACCACACCCCCACAGTGACACACTTCCTCCAACAAGGCCATACCTATGCCAACAAGGCCACACCCTAACTTAATAGTGCCTCTCCCTGGGCCAAACATATTCAAACCATAACAGCATGTATGGCATTCCTGATTGGTGTCTCTCCCTTCTCCCTTCCCCCATCAGCCTCATGGGCTTCAAGAGGCCCTGTTTCAGAGTAAAAGCTAAGTGATGTACTGGGAGCCACCTGTGTGCAGAAAAACAGCAAGAAAGAAACAATTTGATAGTATCTAGGGATCGCAGGAAGTTAAGAAGTCATGAAATGAAGAAGGCTGGAAGAATTTGAACTTGAATTTTTCACTTTCAACCCCAAAGCAAAACCTCCCAGTGACTGGGATGAAAAGTTTCACATAGCTCTTCAAGTGCAGAGTTAAATAAAGAAAAATAGAAAAAGGGTCAGTGGACTCAGAAAGGTTATTTGAAGTTGCTAAGTTTGATGAACAAAAAGAAAAAAAATATGAAGTAAGGTAAAGGAGACCCTGGGAATTGTGGGACACAGTTTGGTGAGCCCAACAACAATTCTCAAAAGTCAAAGGCAAGATAAGAATTTAGGGAGTAACAAAAGGTTGAATTTTTCTATGTAGCATCTAGGTAAAAATTTCATTATGTTTCATCTCTTTGATATTCTTTCATTTTGTGAATTTTTATATTCGAAGGGTTTCTGTAATTATTATTTTGGCAGCCATTTTTTTTTTTTTTAATCTCAGATAACCAGTTTGCAACCTTGAGAAAAAATATTTCTGCAAGTGGAGTTTGACCGAGCTGATAGTCCTATGAGGAGACATGAGATGGAATATCCAAATTTATAATTTTTCTATGGAAGAATTTCATCAAGAAAAAGAGGCAAAAACTAAAACAAACATGGAAAGCAAGGAATCCCTAAAATGTTATAGCAAAATTTATAATTTATATTTTTCGAGAATTTTATTATATTAACATCAATCTACAAAGTAGAAGACACACTTATAATGTCTACTATCAAAACAGAATTAGAATTCCTAGTACAAAACTGATTTGTACACACTAATAAAAATAAAATTATGCCAGGCAGTGGTGGCGCATGCCTTTAATCCCAGCACTTGAGAGTCAGAGGCAGGCGGATTTCTGAGTTCTGAGTTCGAGGCCAGCCTGGTCTACAGAGTGAGTTCCAGGACAGCCAGGGCTACACAGAGAAACCCTGTCTCGAAAAAACCAAAAAATAAAATAAATAAAATTAATTTTACATGATAATATACTTGATATGTATGTATGTATGTATGTATGTATGTAAGTATGTATTTGAGGCAGGGTCTTTATGTAGTCCTGGCTAGCCTGGAGCTTGCTGTATAGATCCAGTTGGTCTCAAACGCAAAGAGATCCTCCTGCCTCTGCTTCCCTAGTGATGGAATCAAAGGTCAGCACCATCATGCCCAACAACAAGAAAATATTTAATCAACGCTTCACACAAGAGGCAGCTGTGTCTTCTCAGTTCATGGGTAAGGAGTAACATCTAATGAGACAGACAGTTAAAGTAGAGACATACATGTGGGCTCTGTCAAGTGTTGGCTTCAATATCAAAGAAAGCCATTGATAAGTCTAAAAACAAAGTGACAAATTCAATTTCCATAAAAAAAAAAAAACCCTCATACTTCACATGTATTTGACTTGAGACAGGAAGGGACATGAAAAGAGCAGAGTTACGTCAGCAAACACTAACTACAGAATAACAAATACTAGGAAAGAACATTAATATAAAAATATCAAATATGGAAATAACATTTTCCAAGTATAATTTTAACTGTTGGGGTTCAGGAACCACCATTCAGATCAAACAAACACTGATCTCGGTTAAGCAAAAACAGTTTATTGAATGTGCACTTAACACTGGACATCTGGGACCACAAAAAAGGACTGGGGTAGCCTAATTATCTGCACCTAGAGTAGACTTTTTATAGGAAACATCAGGTTCAAAAGTTTAAAGGCGCTGGTGGGGGATCGGGTCGGGGAACTGGCTCACTGGACAAAGTATTATCAGCTAACCTTTAAGCTGATTGGTACTGAGTAAGGTAAGAGGGGTGGTGGATGGATGGTGAACAGAGGAATTTCAGAACACTGAGATAACAGAGCAGGAGTATTATAATAGTAACTTTTTGGCTTATTAGTAGCATTCGTCAATGTCAGCCATAAAAACCATAGTGAGTTCATTTGTAGGTGCAGGAAGGGTTGCCCAGTGGTCAGCTCTGACTCAAGATATTTTAGATATAACAGTTCATACTGACCTTTGAGGTGATGGGCCCTACGTAAAGCTTTGTGGAATATCTTAAGATGAGCAAAGCTCACATAGAACATTCAGAACATAGAGAACAAAACAGGGTGTGTGGTCAGCATGTCCTCAAGCCAAGTCACTTCTCTGTGTCAATGATTGGCAGGCATGTTAGAGCAACAATATGAAATAGCTGGCAGGCATGGAACAAAATGGCTACAGCTATTCTGGGGACGGTCAGACATAACATTAACTATGTTTCCTTTTACTATCATTACCAGTAGGTTTTCTAATTTACCTTCTAGGTACGAGGAATGTTATACCATTCAATTAATTTCTGTTCTTCTGTCTTGCATCACAAAAAGGTATTTCTCTTCTTTTCTAGCCACTGGGATTAATTGCTTCTTTCTCTCAAGGAATGCATTGTAAACAACAGGAATCTTAACTTCTAGAGACCTCAGAATTGTGAAAAAAACCCTCTGTCTGGACCTCAGCTATTAACCATTGTTGTTTTGCAAAGACTATAAACAAAATCATAAAAAGGTAAAAGCTAGGCATGTTGTTCACTGTATTCTATTTCTGGATTGGAGAATGACAGGATCCTTTTAATCTCACCCTAAGAACTGACATCACTATAATGGCTATTCTTGGTTGTCAACTTGACTACATCTGGAAATAACTAGAACCCAAAAATGGAGGCCACACCTCTGAGGAATTTTTGCTTAATTTTAAGTGGAAAGATCCACCTCTAATCCATATCTCTGAGGTGGGAAGACACACCTTTAATCCAGGTTTTTTGAGGTAGGAAGACCCACTTCTAATCTAGCCCACATCTTCTGCTAGGAGCTTATAAAAACATAAAAGAAAGAAGTTTTTATTCTTTGCCTGCTTGCTCCTGCCTACCTATCAAGTCCATTTTTCATTGGCATTAGAGCCTATTTCTTCAAGATTCTGGCACACACTGAAGACAGCTGAGACATCCAGCTTCATGGACAGCCTGTAAGTCATTTCATTTGTGTGTGTGTGTGTGTGTGTGTGTGTGTGTGTGTGTGTGTGTGTGTGTGTGCGCTTTATAGATAGATAGGTAGATAGATAGATAGATAGATAGATAGATAGATAGATAGATAGACTAGATAGATAGATAGATAGATAGATAGATAGATAGATAGATAGATAAAATAGATAGATAGGTAGATAGATAGATAAATAGATAGATAGATGATAGATAGATAAAATAGATAGATAGGTAGATAGATAGATAGATAGATAGATAGATAGATAGATAAAATAGATAGATAAAATAGATAGGTAGGTAGATAGATAGATAGATGATAGATAGATAAAATAGACAGATAGGTAGATAGATAGATAAAATAGATAGATAAAATAGATAGATAGGTAGATAGGTAGATAGATAGATAGATAGATAGATAAAATAGATAGATAGGTAGATAGATAGATAAAATAGATAGATAAAATAGATAGATAGATAGATAGATAGATAGATAGATAGATAAAATAGATAGATAGATAGATAGATAGATAGATAGATAGATAGATAGATAGATAGATAGATGATAGATAGGCAGATAGATTCTATAGGTTATATATACCATCTGCTAAATAAAAAGATAAACAGGTTTCTCTGACAAAAGATCAGGACTTTGAAATTTGAACAATCAGAACTGTTTGATGACCCAGGTCAACAGAAGCCAGTCTGTGCAGTACTCTATGTGTAGTACGTTTGTGAAAGTGAACCATAAACATGTTATTTATTTTTAATAGATTGCCCTTATGGAGTTTCAGGTATGGAACCTGACAGTAAGCTGTGGTTACTGACATCGGTGTGGATAAATGGAAATATACATCCTTACTTGTAGGCTAGTTTTCCAGGAGTAAAAGTTTGGGTGTGTGTAAATTAATAAAAGGAATGTTCTTTGAACATATTAAAATGTTTGTATTGATTGAACTGTGAAAAGATTCATAATAAATTAAGTAGTTCCAATGTCTTCTCTCAACTACATGCTAGGCCTATCATTAAGGGTTTCACAGATGCTATAACTAATGTCACCATAATATTCATTACATCTGATCAAACACTGCTTAGACAGATATGACTTGATGAGGCATACTGACCATAAGTACCCAGAGTTAAGGCTAGTCTTTGTTGCAGCCAGAATTTCTCTCCTTTTGTTTGTCTCAGGGTATAAGAAAGTACACAGATGATCAGCACAAGGGAGCTGTGGTTAGTGGGAACAAAGATTTCCAGTGTGAAGATACCAGTTCTCACCTCCTTAGTTCTTCTGATTTGTTATCAACTCACTCCAGAAAGGAGGGCGAACCGTGGCTGCCTGGAGAAATGGGCCAAGGAAGTTATGTATGAAGAAACATGTGTGTGTTGTTTGTAGTGATAGTTGTAGACACACATGCGACTTTCCAAACTCCTTTGACTTTATAACTTAAACAGGTAGTTTTTTGTACATAAATTACTGCTTTATAAACTGATGAGATGAAATGTATTCTAGAGTTTGGTTTCCCACACTTCCAGGTGGGAACTAACCTCAGATACCATTTGTAGGACTAAACAAAATGAAACCAAAACAATAAAATATGTGAAAGGTGCTAACAGTTATAGGTCCTTCACATACCAAGTGTCCTGACGACACATTCAATCTTATTTAGTCTCACAGTTGCACATCATAAACCAAAACAAGTCCCCTGACTTACGCACCTGTTTCCAGCTCACTCATCTCTGACCACAGCCACACCCCACTACTTTTTAACTAGATGAATTTCTTTTAAAATGCAATGTTAGGACTGGAGAGATGGCTCAGCAGTTAAGAGCACTGACTGTTCTTCCAGAGGTCCTGAGTTCAATTCCCAGCAACCACATGGTGGCTCACAACCATCTGTAATGGGATCTGATGCCCTCTTCTGGTGAATCTGAAGACAGCAACAGTGTACTCACACACACAAAATAAACCTTTTTTTTTTTAAATGCAAGTCTAAAACTAACTTGTTTATGTGCTTCTTTGAATGTAGCTCACATTTGTTCTCTATGAGTTTCTTCTAGCAATACAGAGCAAGATCAGTTTGTCTTTCTGCTATACCCAGCCCCATACTTTCTCATCCCCTCTTCTGTTGTTGGTCACATCAGAATCCACCTGGAATTCAGCTATATTCTCTGCTTAAGTTTTATTTTTATTTATTTTTATTTTTTTTGGTTTTCCAAGACAGGGTTTCTCTGTGTAGCCCTGGCTGTCCTGGAACTTGCTCTGCAGACCAGGCTGGCCTGAGCTCAGAAATCTGCCTGCCTCTGCCTCTGCCTCCCAAGTGCTGGGATTAAAGGCGTGCGCCACCACTGCCCTGCTCTGCTTAAGTTTTAAATTCCATAATTACTCCTACAATGAGATGCTAGACTCATATTAGTTTGCTTGTGGTAAGTGTCTCAACATTCCCATGAAAGGTGACTTCAAATAAAGAATATTTGCACACGACTAACACCAGCTCTTGTGTGTTGTGACTGAACTTTTGCGCTGTAACAAAGCATTTGCTATGCTATAGTTTGGCTTATGAACAAGTAATACGCAGCAAAATAAAGAAACATGCATATTCAATAAGTGGGAGTAATTCTAAGAATTTCTCCAAATTATGAGTCCCTTTCTATATTCTTTGGTGAGTGCCATATACTTTTGTTGATTATCTCATGTATATTCATTGATTCCTGTTATTTTCCTTTTGTGAATAGCTCTTGCATCCTCCTCAAATAACTGAATGTATTTATCGAGATGTGTTGCATCCTTGGAATTTGATTAGAATTCTACATTCCCATATGCAGAATCTTATTTAATTATCACAATCTGAATGGCTTCCGGGAGCTGCATTTGACCCCCTACCCTCCTCCTTCCTCAGGTATAAATGGAAAAACTACCCATGACAGGAACAGCACTGGATTTCTCCTTTTGGGACTCCCAGGCTCCTGGAGGGTTTAGATTGCATTTTTTCCCCTATTTTTACTAGTTTATATGCTAGTTTATGTGGCATCTCTCACAGACAGCCTCCTAATTGTTATGCTCGCCACTCTGAATGTTCATCTGCAAACCCCAGTGTACTTCTTTCTAAAGGTTTATTTATTCACATATATGAGCACTCTATTTGCATTATGTCTATACGACAGGAATGGGCATCAGACAGAAGAGGGCATCAGATCCCATTACAGATGGTTGTGAGCCACCATGTTGTTACTGGGACTTGAATTTAGGAACTATGGAAGAACAGCAAGTACTCTGAACTGCTGAGCTACTGTGGGGAAACCCTGCTGGTTAAGGTTGAAGTCTGCCATGACCAGATAGCTCATCTGAGCTTGTCACCAACAGAGGACTCCCATTACCAGCAGGCGGTCCCCTTCTCTGATGTTGTCTGGGAATCCGGACTCCCCACACCTCAACCTGGGAAAGGTCAAGTAGTTCTCCGAAGACCTGTAAGTTCAGTTTCCTCTTTTTCCCTTCCTCTTTTCTCGATAATCCCAGCAAGTACCTGGGATTCCTGGAGCTCATACAAAGAGGCATTCACAGAACTTTAAAACTCTAGCCAGTGATTTTCATTTACCTTGAAAACTCCCTCCTACTCTCCAAGGTCCATATACACTCATGGTTCACCTTGAATAGAGTGTATGTATACAAGCCCAACCTGAATAAAGGTATGCACACAAGCTGAGACTGTGAAAGAGAGCTGTTTCGTAGAAGACCACCAGAGAAGGCCTTCTCTTAAAGGAGCTGTAACACTAAGATACGCAGAGAAGGCTTCCCCCGACTCCCGCCAGCGGGATTGGGATCCTGCAGAACCCCACCCATTCCAGACTCTGCTTCATCCTTCCAGCCCATTCAGTGTGCAGCAGCATCTGGACACCCTGAGAGGGAGGAAGCAGAGATGAAGAACCAGAGCTGGACCCCAGCCTGCAGACAACATCTGGCCCCCAAAACATGGGACACAGCCAGTTAACACATACTGAAGGGGCCCAATTTGACAAGACAGACTCCATCTTGTAACCAGACCTCCATTTTAAACACTAGGCCCTGTCCTCAGGTTAAACTCTACTGGAAAACCCACAATCTGTTCCAGAAAGGAACCACCCCAGACAGGCCACCAGCAGGAAAATATCTGAAGTCCCAAAAGCTGTAGAAAGATATAGATACATTGCTTAAGCCAACTAAAATCATTGTTAGTCAGTCATGTGACTGCCAAGTTGATAAGCCTCTCACCTGCTGTAACCTCAATAAAAAGGCTGACTGGACCTGAGGTGCTCAGGGTCTTCTGCATTACCTAGCTGTACCAGAGGGTCCTAAGGGTCCAAGCTTGAGCATACAAATTCGACTTCTGGTGGTCTTTGGGGACCCTTGGATCTGGACATAATATTTGGGGGCTTGTTCAAGATCCCCAAGCCCCACCCCCAGAACCCTTGAACTGTTGAGTCAAAACCCAGCCAAAAAGTGTCTGAATGTTTGTCCTCTGTCTTGGTGTCTCAGCACTCTACCCTGTACACGAGCTGCAAACAGTCCAGGCAGATGCACTGGACAACCCTGGGCCATAGGACTTGGGAGACGTTCCAGACACACACGTAGGAGATTGGATCCCCTGTGTAGACTTGAAGAGATGAAGCTGGTCTCTCCCAAAGCACTTGGTGTGAGACCATCTTCTCCCATTGTTTTTTAACTCCGATCGCCAGGAGGATTGAGTAACTTATTGTCTTTTGTCCTTCTGTTTGCTCTCTGACTTATTTATTTGTGACTGATGCCATGGGACAGACTCAGACCACTCGTTTATCTTTGTTCTTAGACCATTTCAAGGACTCTAAAATAGGGCTAGAGTCTAGGATTTGATGTGGAGAAGACAAACTAACATTTTTTTGCAGGAATGAATGGCCAACCTTTAACAGTTGGCTGGCCCCCCAGAGAGGACTTGGCACCTGCCCACGAATTTTAGGACCAAGAACATCATCTTTGGATATCTGGGACACCCAGACACCATCAGCACCTGGCAGGATTTGGTCCAAGACCCACCAGAATGACTCAAGCCACTGCTGAAAATGGTGAGAAATGAAAACCTGAAACTAACCCTATGGCCCATCTTTATCTTGTCTTAAAGGGTGAAACTGAGGAGAACTTCCTCTTCTTACCCCCACTAGGGGATGACCAAGGGCTTTAACCTGTGGCCCCAGGATGGGCTCAAGGACCCTCTTTGGTGAGCCCACCTCACACCTGAGGGTGAGTCCAATGGCAGCTGCCTCCACTGCCTGTGGCTGAGTCCACTTTTCTCCCCTTGAGGGCAATAGGCCCCAAGATGATTAGGGGAACCAACTGATGCAATACTAGCCTTTTGCCACTGGTAATCTATACAACTAGAAACTCCAGACCCCTACGTGCTCAGAGATGCCAGCTGTATTACTTGACTTATCAGATTCTGTCATTTTTTTTAGCCAACAGCCCACCTGGGATGACTGCCAACAGCTCTTACACTTACTTCGCTACCGAGGAGCAAGAGAGGATTTTAAATGAGGCCCAGAAATTGGTTCTGGGAGCAAATGGGACTCCTACTACTAACCAAGCTCTGTTTGATGTAGGCTGTCCCTTGACCAGACTAGACTGGAATTTTAACTCTGCAGAAGGTAAGGAGAGGCTCTGGATCTACAACTAAATTCCAATGAGAGTCTCAGGGTGCCTGCACATTGACCTACTAATTCTGCCAAGGTATGTGATGTGCAGCAGGAAAAGACAGAATCACCTGCAGCCTTTTTAGAAAGGATTTTGGAGGCCTATTGCACCTACCGGTCCCTAGACCCAGAGGCACCTGATAATACATCAACAGACATCATGGCCTTTGTAAATCAGGCCACCCTTGAGATCAGGTACAAATTGTAGAGAATAGATGGCTAGGGGTAAGAGTTTGCAGGAATCGCTGGCACAAAGTATACAACAGAGAAACACCTGAGAAGAAACAGTTACAAGCTATGACCACCACCAGTGAGCAGCAAACTCTAAACTTAGCCAAGATCCTTCTGGCTGTATTAGCAGACTCCCCACCCCCCACCCCCACCCCCACCCCACCCCCACCCAAGAAACACTGCTAACTGTGTCTTCTTGAGGAAGGCAAAGGTAAGCGGCCACAACAAGAGAGGGAGCCACAGCTCCCAAAGAACAGTAAGGAGATGGGACATTGGGTCAAGGATTGCCCCAAGAAACCTCCAAAGAGGGACCAAGGCCAGGAGCATTTGTGGGTTCATGAGTTGGAAGAACTTGGTAACTAGAGGAGAAAGGGATCAGAGCTCCTCTCCAAACCCAGAGTAACCCTAAAAGTAGAGGGGAACCCATTAATTTCTTAGTAGATACAGGGGCATGACATTCAGTCCTAGCCCAATCCCATGGCAAATTGTCCTCAAAGGAATCATGAGTACAAGGAGCCACTGGTATGCATGGTACTGACACATGGGCTACCAGAAGAACAGTGCATCTCGGAACAGGCCGGCATCCCACTCCTTCATAACCGTACCAGACTGCCCCACCCCTTCTTGGGGAAAGATTTGCTGACCAAGATAGGAGCTTAGATCTCTTTTGATCAAAAGGGACCTCTGTCACAGATCCCAGAGGGCACCTCATTCACATACTCACCTTGTCTCTAGAAGATAAATATAAACTGCACCATAGACCAAGTTCTCTCCCAAATGAGATCTTAATTTGGTTAACCAAATCCCCCTCGGCTTGGACAGAAACTGGAGGAATGGAGTTGGTGGCCCATAGGGCTGCCATTTGGACTGAACTAAAACTAGGGGCAACTCCTGCCTGAATAAGACAGTATCTGATGCCCCAAGAAACCAAAGAGGATATCATACCCCACATCAGAAGGCTCAGGGACTTGGGCATACTAGTACCTTGCCAATCCCCATGGAATATGCCCCTCCTCCCTGTCAGGAGCAGCCCTGCTTATACACTGAAGGCCTGGAATTAGCGATAGGCCTAAAAAACAGCAATAGGCCTGACATACATGCCTGCTAACACAAAATCTGGGTCAGTACAGGCAGAAACATCCCAATATCACCCTCTGGTAATATGTGGTTGACCTCTGGATGGCAGCAGAGACCATGGAAGAATGTCATCGGAGTACTGAGGACCTTCTAATGGCACTGGGGAAATTAGGCTATGGGGCAAACATCCATTAAGGCACAAATCTGCCAGCAAGAGGTAACATATTTGAGATGTTCTAAAAGGGGGCCAACTGTGGCTATTGAAGGCCCCAAAAGAGATCATTTTGAAGATCTCCACACCCATCACAAGATGGGAGGTCAGAGAATTCTTGGGGTCAGCAGCGTTCTGCCACCTTTTTGCAGAACTGGCAAAGCCCCTCTATGAGGCCACCATGGAAAAGGAGTCTTTCCGATGGACGGAGTCCAGGAAGGCACTTTGAATAGACTCAAACAGACTTTATTACCAGCTCCCACACTGGGGCTACTTGATATCACCAAGCCCTTCCAGCTATATATAGTCGGAGGCAGAGGCACAGGTAGAGCTAACGGCAAAGGCTTAGCTCACTCAAATGTTAGGCCCCTGGAATCACCCCGTGACATACCTTTCAAAGAAATTACACCCTGTGTCCTCTGGATAGCTTCCTCGTTTGAAAACTATAGCTTGCACAGCCTTGCTAGTCAAGGACGTGGACAAACTGACTCTGGGGCAAGAACTTCACCTTACCACTCCCTATGCCATTGAAGGGGTTCTCAACCCCCAGATCCCTGGATGAGCAATGCATACAGGACTCACTACCAAAGCCTGCTGCTACCCTCCTCTGCCATGCCCCGTGTATCCATTTTCTACCAGATGCTGCCCTGAACCCAGCCTCTCTGTTAACCAGACCCAGATTTGGAGACCTCACTACGTGATTGTGTGGATACTAATCCAGGTGCACAGATGCAGGAACCACCTAACGAACCGGCTGCTGCTGGTTCACAGACGGTGGCAGCTTTGTGCGTGACTGGACAAAAGTATACGGGGTCGGCAGTGTTAGCAGACTCAGAAACTATATGGGCGTCTGCCCTGCCAACTGGTACTTTGGCACAACAGGCCAAATTTATAGAAGCCCTAAAATTGGAAAAAGGCAAAACAGATAGCCAGCATGTTTATGGGACCAAGAGAGACAATTCCTGACGGCTGAAAGAAAGACTATTAAAAACAAGCAGAAGACGCTAGACCTGTAGGAGACTCTTTGGCTTCCAAAGAAACTGACTATTACACACACTGCCACCAAAAGGAAATGACAGCAGATTTGGCAGCCAAGACAGCAGCTCTCAATCCTAGAGCAACTTTGTCTTTCCAACTGCCTGACCCAGAAGCTCCAATCCTACCAGATAAGACTGAGCACTCTAAAGACGATGTTATCGCTATTCGCAAACTGCCTAGGTTCCATAAGCCTGATGGCTGGTGGATCACTGGGGACTGTAAAATAATCCTACCCAGCAGTTTGGCAGCCAGTCTGCTCTAGCATATGCACCCGACAACGCACTTGGGCACCAAGAAAACTGAGGACCTGATAAGAAAGGTGGACCTAAAGATCCTTAGCCTCAGGTCCCAGATTGAACAGACTGCCTCCAAATGCTTGGGTTGTAAGCTCACTAATGCAGAGAAACAACCAAACAATAAAGGATCCAGGTGTGAGGTGACACTGATGCCCACTGGGAAGTGGACTTTACCAAGGTAAGACCAGGGAAATAAGGTCACAGGTACCTACTAGTGCTTGTAGACACCTTTTCAGGATGAACTGAGGTCTGCCCCACCAGGCATAAAATGGAACAAATAGTGATCGGGAAGATACTAGAGCAGGTGCTTCCCAGGTATGGAATGCCAGCCCTCCTAAGCTCTGACAACGGACCTGCCTTCACCCACTCAGGTAACACAAGCCATTGGGGCAGATTGGAAACTATATTGTGCTTACAGGCCCCACAGCTCAGGACAGATGAGAGACGAAGAGAATTCTAAGAGACCCTTACTAAATTAAACTTGGAGACTGGTTGAAACTGGGTGGCTCTCCTCTCCTTCACTCTCTATAGAGTTCGCAACACACCCTATAAATTGGGTTTAACCCCTTATGAAATCATGTTTGGAAGACCTCCTCCCATTTTACCAAACCTAAAATTTGAAGTGTTAGCTAAAAATGATGATTGTGACTTACTTGACTTTCTTGATCATCTAGCCCACACCAGAAAGGAGCTCTGGCCTCACCTGAAGGCTATTTATGAGGCTGCACCACCTCCTACTCCCTACCACTGTTGCCCTGGAGACTGGGTCTTCCTGTGAAGGCACTGGAAGGAAACCCTAGAGCCCTGCTGGAAAGGACCCTGTCAGGCCTGACATGAGGTCTAATCTCCATTCCACCTTTACCCTTCAGTCACACAGGTGGGCGTGATAAACAGGCCCCAGGCCATAGAGAGATTTACATACTAATGAGGTACCTGAAGGCCAGAGGGTGGAGCCGATTAAGCATTCCTCCCCATCCCCTCCCCCTTCTTCCCCTCGCTATATAACTCAGGTCCTGCCTGGGTTTTGGGGGGCGCACATCCAGATCCATCCACCATCCGCCATGCCAATAAACCAGTTTTGGAAACCCAAGGACTTCTTCATGTGTTGGGGTGGTGCCATGAGGAGCCATGGAGCCACAGCAGAGGCCTTTAGTGAGCTGCCGGGCCTAACTTCCAGCTGGAGGAACCCAGGGCATTCTCAGCCAACTACACACAGTGTGGCATGAGAGACCCTGCAGTTCCCCAGCTATATTTTTTTTTTACCCACAGTACCCTATGTTGTGACCCTAACAACACTCATTGTCCTCAAGGTTAACAGGATTGCTACATACATCACACTCATGCCTGTCTCCCAGACCCACATTCAGACCCAGAGGACGTCTCCGCACAATGGCGCATCTCCTGAGACTAAGAGAACCCACTAAAACTCACACTCCAGTGCTCCTAAGCCTATTGACATGGGCTGTCTACATCTTCCTCTCAGGAGCTGCTGGCTCTTTCCCTGGTTCTAGCCCTCAACAGCCCTGGAACCTAACCTGGACTCTGAGGGATGCATCTCCTGGTGACATTCTCCATCAGCAGAGCAAGACTGGGCCTCTCCAATACCTGCTTCCCTAACCTCCACTTTGACCTGGCTAACATACTTTGATTCTCCTGGGCTGATGGATTCCTCAATCCACATCTTCTATGTTTGCCCTGGGTAAAAAAAACCATGACAAGACCTGGTGGCAACAATGTGGGGGAGCTGAATCCTTTTTCTGCTCCTCCTGGGATTGTGAGTATGGGACACATTTGTTGGGATCTCTCTGTCAAGGCAGACCTCATTCTGGTAAGTTGAAAGTCTGGTGACCAAACCAGTCATGGACACTGGGCAGTGCAACCCTGACCTCATTAGGTTTACATACTTGGGTGAAGAGGCAAACAGATGAGAATTGGGAAAAACCTGGAGGTTCCGAATTTACGATAAAGATATATTGGGAAGAAGGGACTATGGCAGCCTCTTTACAATCAAACTAGATAAGCAAATACCTACACAACCCACACCTATAGGCCTAGACCTTGGCCCCTGCTGCCCAAACAATTCTATCCACTGACAGCACCACATGGCATGGACAACCCCATGTCTGAACCTCCCACAGAGAGTTCCCTAATAGACCCTTGCCCATTACATCTTGAAGCCACCTACCAACCATTTAATCAGTCTCACACAGATCTAACTGAGGACTGTTGACTATGCTTGGATGCCAGTTCCCCATATTGTGATGGAATAGCCCTTAACTCCTCTGTAACAGAGTATCAGGAACCTCAGCATTGCAGATGGCAGCAAGCAGGTCTCAGCCAGATTACTTTACAGTTGCTCTCGAGACGAGGGTTCTGTATAGGTAATTGTGTGTGCCTGAGATACTCCCACTTATGTAACACCACAGTAGCTTGGACAGGTTCAGGGTACTTGGTTCCTCCTGTTAACATGGAGTGGGCATGCTCTTCTGGTCTTAACTCCACGCATTCCCACTGGTGTCTTGAATGCCTCTCCTGATTTCTGTGTCCTGGTACAAATCATCCCAAGGATAATGTATCATTCAAGAGAAGACGCCCTTAGTCATCTTGCTCCTGGGCAAAAGAGAACCCATAACTGCCATTGTCCTGTCCACCCTCTTAGGTGTAGGTATTGCAGGGGCCATAGGCACTGGAATCTCTGCTCTGGTATCGTAAGATGCTCATTACAAATCGTTGAGGCTGACTATTGATGGGGATGTTCAGAGACTAGAAAAATCAATGTCTGCCTAAGAAAAATCACTTTCTTCCCTGGCAGAAGTTTTGTTGCAGAATAGAAGATGATTAGATCTCTTGTTCTTACAGCAAGATAGACTATGTGTCGAATTAGGAAAAGACTGTAGTGTCTATGCATTCCAGACTGGCAAAGTTAGGGAAATATAGCAGAACTAACACAGAGAATTCAGGACAGGAAATTAGACAGGGAACACTATCAAGGATGGTGTGAAAGCATCTTTAGTGGGTCCCCTTGGCTGACTACCTTGCTGTCTACCCTTGCTGGACCACTGGTTATACACTTACTAACACTCATAACACTCACTAACTTCACGCCTCGTATACGAAACATGTTAACAAACTTTGTTAGAGTGGATTAGTGAAGTTCAACTGATGGTCCTCAGGTCTCAGTATCAACCCTTGGACCCAAAAATAATGGACACTAAAGTCCCAGGATTAGGCCTTCCTTATGTACTTGTGAAAAGGGGAATGAAAGGCCCCAACTTGACAAGACAGACTCCATCTTGTAACCAGGCCTCTATTTTATACACTAGGCCCTGTCCTTGGGTTAATCTCTGATTACTGGAAAAACTACAAACTGTTCCAGGAAGGAACCACCCCAGACAGGCCACCAGCAGTAAATACCTAACATTCCAGAGGCTGTAAATAGATATGGATAGATTACTTAAGCCAACTGAAATCATTGTTAGCCAATCATGTGACTGCCAAGTTGATAAGCCCTTCACCCTGCTGTAACCACAATGAAAAGGCTGAATCTTGGGTGCCTGGAGTCTTCTGCATTACCTAGCTATGTCAGAGGGGTCGAGCTCGAACTTGAATAAAGACTCTTTGCTTTTGCATGCAAGTTCAACTCCTGGTGGTCTTTGGGGACCCTCGGATCTGGGAATAACACATAACGCAAGCCATCTCGCCAGCCCCAATGTACTTCTAGGAAAGTTGACTATGTCCAACTTTTGCTACATCTCTGTCACAGTTCCCATTTCTATTATCAACCCTTATGCTCAACGACATCTTCATTTTCTTTTCTTTTTATTTATTTTTTTTTATTGGATATTTTATTTACATTTCAGATGCCATCCCCTTTCCCCATTTCCCCTCCCTAGAAAACCCCTATCCCGTGCCCCCTTTTCCATTTTGCTTTTATACAATTTTTTTAAAATGTTAATCAAAGGCTTTATAAGTATGGTAATGCTCAATCAGAAGTGTAACCCAATACCCAACCTAGATAAATAAACTATCTTTGACTGATGGAGACACGTGAACTTCTGCTTCCATGCCCCCTCTCTCTTTCTCTCTCTTTCTCTCTCTCATCACCTAGCTTCTCATCTACTTCATCTTCTCCTCTCCTTACTCCATCTTTTCCTCTCGGTGCTCCTTCCCCCTTAGCTCCTCCTACATATCACCCTTCCTGTTAAAATAAAACTTTTCTCTCAAAATACAATTAGAGCATAATCATTCCTATTTGTACCAGTGAGGTACAAGATAGTCTTAATACCCAGTCCATTCTTTTGTTGACTAACCAGAACCTCTGTCATCTCTCTTGACTAAAACACTTAGTTTTGAACCTGGCTTTTTTCTCGACTTTAGAATGAGTGTCAGCTGAAAACCATCCACTCAGATCTTTTCTCTCAAAGTAAATAGCCAGGATTGGCTATGAGACTATAGGTCTTCAACCCCGTCAGAAATCCAGAATGACTGAGTTAACTGAAGCACTAAGCATAGCTTCTAAAACTTAGTCAATTTATAGAGACCGCTGAACACCTGGACAGCCCCTATACTACTGAACGTTGGAGCATCAAATCTTCAGCCTTCTGGCCCAAACTCATCTGACAGACCTTAGTGGTGCAGAATTATTAAGGGCTGATTACTCTGTCTAGGCAGATATAATCAGTCGACTATTCTGCAAGTGTGTCCTTTTCTGGACAGTAATTTGTCTGTAGATGGAGAGAGGTAATTCTTGCCTAGTGGCTGTCTCACCACAACTGGAGTAACTCCAAGGATGCTCAGTTTCTTCTTAGAATTCAAGACAGGAAGCAGTCAGGAGCAGACAGGTCTCTAATCAAAATGAACATTAATATAGAAATATTTGTGACATCAATTCTATGGATTTCTGACGTTTTGGAATCCAACTATCCATGTAAGGTAACTTGGACTGTTGTCTGTTAATTCCTCTCAGCTATTTCTAAATAAAATATAGAAAACACCCTAACAATAAACTCAAAGTCATGAATTTGCTATAGTCCCTTAACTCACAGGCTAACCATTCCAAATCAGTTAAAAAAGTTAAAGAAGGACTGGGTCTAAGCCTTGTATTCCTAAATGTGTTATACAGGCACAATGCCCATGAGAGTGTCAATATTCATCTCACTTTCATATCAATAAGAAGCTCATACCAATGAAAACCTTAAATTTGAAATCCAAGTGAATTTTGTACCATTTAAGAAGTTATAACTTCATCTTGATACTAATTATACAGATTTCTACTAATAGGTTATGGCTATGCCATAAATCCTAGCTAATCCTCCCTGTTCCAACAAAACCACTACTTTCCCCCAGAGAGACAGCCCAATATTAACCACCTCAGTCCCCAAGCCCAGGGAATAGGGGCGCTGACTCTTCTTTAACTTCTTCAAGCTGTTTATGGGTGTTGAGATATTAGAAGAGGGGTTGGGGGAAGAGTAAATTGATAAGCCTCTGACGCTGTGTCTTCACTGCATCCAGATGGAATTCCCAGAGACATCTTCATTTTCTTTCCTTGGACGTGTTCTGCAAACCTTCTTTTTCATGGACTTGGCTTCTACTGAGACAGCCACCCTTACAATGATGTCAAATGATCACTATGTGGCCATCTCCTGACCCTTGCACTATGAGGTCATGAATCAAGGTGCTTGCATCCAGATAATGACTGTCATGGCTCAGTGCAATGATGTTTGGGTTCTTGCATGTAGCTGCAACCTTCTCATTACCATGCTCAGGGGCTAATAGATGTCATCATTTTTTTTTCTGTGATATTCCACAGCTCTTAAGGCTCTCAGGCCTCCAGGTGACAATCAAAAAGGTTAGAAGCATGCTTTTCATTGCAACTATTGTAATAATCTCGGCTGCAATCACCCTCTCATACGTGTACATTTTCTCTACCACCAGATGGTTTCCAACCGAAGGCAAGAGATTAAAAATGGTTTCCTCACCGCCGGGCAGTGGTGGCACACGCCTTTAATCCCAGCACTTGGGAGGCAGAGGCAGGCCGATTTCTGAGTTCGAGGCCAGCATGGTCTACAGAGTGAGTTCCAGGACAGCCAGGGCTATACAGAGAAACCCTGTCTCAAAAAAACAAAACAAACAAACAAACAAAAAACTCACCAACCCCCCCCCCCCAAAACAAAAGAACGGTTTCCTCTTGTATTCTGCATGTGATAGCAGGTAGTATTGCCTATGTAAAGACAGCTTCAGATTCTCTCTCCTTTTCAGATATTATTCTGGCTGTGTTCTACACTGTTGTACCGTCCACCCTGAATCCTCTCATTTATAGTCTGAGGAATGAGGACATAAACACAGCCTTGAAAAGACAGCGTGGTTAGAAATACCTGATCAGAGACGGCACTAACGAATTCCTGTTCTAAGTAGGTAATACTTAATATTGCTGAGCCTCTTTTTGATTTTTTTTTTTTTAATAAAATTCACTGCAGTCTAGCAATACTGTTTATACTTGGGTGAACTCAACCCTGGTTGTAGTGGAAGGTGTTTTGGAGTGTGCAAAACACTAGACTATGTTTCTGTCTACTTTACATGTTCTTTTAATCAAATTTTCATAATTTGCATTTCTCATTAGCTAATATAAAACTATACTTCCATTAATTATGAGTTAATTCTGTATTACCCAGTAGAACAAGATCAAATGTAATTTAAAACAATCAAATATAAGACAAGACAAGGGCAGTGAGTTCTCTATAGGCGGTAGAGCAACACTTTTAAGGTCAACTGTAGTACTAAAATGAGAAACACTATTTACAATGGATTAGTAAATTATAGGGGCGCACATAAGTCATATGATTCTGTATACAGAAAATGTTATATGGGAAAGATACCTACGTTATCTGATTTTTAATGAGCATAAAATATTCTCTATAGTTCTTTGTTCCCTCCCCAGACAAATTTGCTGAAAGTTGTCATATTGAAGCTTTGTCTTTTACTATTTATTGTAATGCTAAGTGCTGGCCTCCAAGATTTGGAGTCTTCACTGAGGGACCCTGCCCCCAGTTAATTCTGATTGGAAAATAAAGATGCCAGCAGCCAAAAGCTGGGTAGCCAGGGTTTAGATTTCCTGGGCTGCAGACCACGAGGAGGAAGGGGAAGGAGAAGAGCAGCCATTGAGATAGAGAAGAGGTGGAGGAGAGAGGTGGAGAGAGAAGCAGCAGCCATGGAAAAGTAAGAACGAGCAGGGGTGGGGGAGCAAGGGAGCCACCATGGAAGTAGAAGAACATGCAGGAGGGAGGAGAGCCTCCATGGGATAGAGAAGCAGAGAGAGCCGCCATGGGCTAGGGGAGCCTAATTGAAACTAAGGGCAGCCCAGATGAAACAAACAGTTGGGTTACAGGTAGGGAGGTAGATTCTAACAGCATGAAGGGTAGACAGCTGCCCAGCCATTGTGCTGCTTAAGACATATTAAAATATAAAGGCTATGTGTGTGTCTTTCATCCGAGTAAATATAATAAATGGTCTAAGGCAGGAAGGAACCCTGTGACAGGATTATTTAATTTTTTTTACTTCATTGTTATGAATCACTCCCAGAGTTCTTTAATGCATATTTGATATATGTACTTATTTATATATGACATATTATCATTAAGTATTAACAGTCAAATTCTAGTAAAGGTACTATCATACCCTTGCACCTTAGGGTTTCTATTGCTGTAACAGAACACCATGACCAAAAAGCAAGTTGGAGAGGAAAGGGTATATTGGGCTTACCCTTCCACACCCATAATCCATCACTGAAGGAACTCAGGACAGGAACTCACACAGGACAGGAACCTGGAGGCAGGAGCTGATGCAGAGGCCATGGAGGGTCACTGTTTATTGGTTTACTCCTTCATGGCTTGCTTGATCTGCTCTGTTACAGAACCTAGGACCACGAGCACTAGGTGGTAACACCCACAATGGGCTGGGCCCTTCCCCATCAGTCACTAATTTTAAAAATGACTCACAGCTGGATCTTATGGAAGCATTTTCTCAACTGAGGTTCCCTCTTCAGATAATTCTAGTTTGTGTCAGGTTGACATGACTACCCAGCACACCTTGTTACATACTTTTTGTTTTTGTTTTTTACTTCTTTGAATTTTTATTTCTCATAGATATAGACTATATATTTGTGGAGTGGAAAATTTTGTTTGATATATGTTTACAATGTTGGCTGGCTGAAAGAGGTTACTAACTACCTATTTCTGTTAGTATAGCCTTAACCATTCCCATTTAGATTTCTCTTTCATCTATTTTGAAAGATAAAATACATTGCCATGTAGCACAATGATTCATCACAACTTTTTTCTTTTTCTTTTTTTTTTTTTTTTTTTTTTTTTTTTTTTAGTTTTTCGAGACAGGGTTTCTCTGTGTAGTCCTGGCTGTCCCAGAACTCACTCTGTAGACCAGGCTGGCCTCGAACTCAGAAATCTGCCTGCCTCTGCCTCTCAAGTGCTGGGGTTAAATGCTTGTGCCACCACTGCCTGGTGATTCATCACAACTTAATCTTCCCATTTGTCTGAAATTTTGTAAGCTTTAATCAATATCTCCTTTTTCCAAATCCACCCCCAACCCTCTCTTCTCCAAATACACCTTCTCAAGAAGAGGTCTCTGACTTGGCTTGGAGATGGCCAAGTGGGTGACTATGCTTCAGGGATCCGCCAATGTCTGCCTCCAAATGCTGTAATTATAGCCAGGTAACACCATACACAGTGTTTTCTTTTTAATATGAGTTCTGGAGATCAATCCAGTCCTCAGTCCTTGCAAGGCCAGTTCTTGAGTGAGCTGTCCTCCTAGCTAAAAACTGAAATTTAAAATTGCCAGAGAAATAAGGTTATTTTAAGGACAAACAAATGAATGTAGTCCATGATCACCTGGTCAGAATTTACTTAAAGGAGTGCTATCTCCAGAGAATCAAGAACCAAAGTCCCAGGCGTGAGAGAACAGGAAAAATGAATTTTATGAGAGGAGTAGATGAGCAAGAGAGAATTAGGAAGGAATCAATCCATCACGTATAACAAGAAAAATTAGTAATCCTTTAATACTATTGAGAAAAAAAGGACCAAACAATAATGTAATGAACAAGAAAAACAAAACAATTGCAGGAATTGGTAAACATTTCTTAGTTAATAATAACCTTAACTATAAATGGTCTCAATTTACCAATGAAGAGGCTCTGAGTACCAGATCGAAGATCAAGATCCAACTATCTGCATCTCCAGTAAGGGCATTTATTGGCAAAGAGATAAACACATTAACTCAAATGATCTAAACTAAACTATTAAGTGAGTGAAGTTTTAAAAAAAAGTTAGAATAGTTATCCTTATATGTGGTAAAATACACTACAAACTATGATGAATCAAAAGAGATGAAGGTGGCCACTCTAAATTAATAAAGGGAAGAGTTATCACATAGATCTTACAGACGTAATTATATATGCACCGAATTTTGTAACACAAACAATAGCATAGAAGTCAAATTGGGCCTTGTCTTAGTGAATGTTACATTACTGTGACGAGATGCTATGACCATAGTATGACCATAGTAGCTCTTATAAAGGAAAGCATTTAACTGGGGCTGGCTGACAGGTTCAGAGGTTTAGTTCATTGTCATCACAGTGGGGAGCAGGGTGACATACAGGCAGACATGGTGCTGGGGAAGTATCAGAGCTCTATAACCAGATCAGCAGGCATTAGGAAAAGACAGTAAGCCACTACACCTGTCTTGACCTTCACAAACCTCAAAGCCCAATGCCAGTGACACACTTCCTCCAGCAAGGCCACACCTGCTCCAACATGGCCCTAAGTCCTAATCCTTTCCAATAATACTATTCCCTATGAGTCTATGGAGGCCATTTTTATTCAAACCAACCACAGGCCTGATAAAATAATAGTGAATGGCTATGATATTCAAAGCTCATGGTCCTCCATACTCTCCCTGCCCCCAAAATCAACACAGAAACTCCAGAGTTAAATTACACCATAACTCAAGTGTAACTTGACAAATATTGATAGGATGTTCCATCTGACAGGTATGGGATGTACGTTTCTGTAGTAACCCATTGAATGAGCTATTCAGGGAACAGTTAACCAAGAAGCACATTTCCCATTAGTTTTAGTCATCTACCATTTCTTTATGTTGCCCTGAGAAAGCTTTGGCTGTGTTGGCATTGTCTTAGCTGGTGGGCAAACTAGGCCCCAATCCAAGCTATCTTCCTGTGGTTTTGTAACCTAAGAATAGTGTTTCAATTCTCAAATGTAAAGTGTAGCAAACAAAATTTATTGGATTTCATGGTGAAGAGATGAGGTTATAGCCTTGGCTGACATATTTTAACATGCTTACATGTTTATAATATATAGCACTGGTACACAGACTGTTACAGAAAAAGTTTGTGATCCCAAAGACCCAGTGATCCTTCTGCTTTCTTAAGTTCTTTTTCATTCAGACTCCAGTCTCCTCTTCAGAGTTAAGTGGCCATACTTTTTATTATATGTGTTTTTGCTGATAACAATTACAGACCTTAAGTGCTATGGGTTAAGATGTTAAGACCATTGACTTAACAATTTATAATTTAATTTTTCCAAAACTTTGTATCAGGTGCTTTTATTGTTCCTGTTCAGATGAAAAAGTTTGGATCATAAACCTGTTATTAAAAGGTAATACATGTGCCTGTGACTACTAAACTATATAGTCTCCATTCTTTTGGGAAAGATTAAGAATTAGAAACATTTCTGACTAATTTATGGAACGTGTGGATCTTTTCCTAAAGCAGATCTGTTATTTCTGTAGCCTTGTTCAGCATCTCCAGTTCGGTGCCTACTTGGTATACATGTTTCACAAAGGTTATCACTGTGGGGGTACTGTGTGACAAGGCCTTTCCCAGGGAGACACAACATATCCCAGATAGAGAGTCCAGGCTGGACCAAAATACAGATACCACTAAAGTCCAACTTGGTGAACCAGTGAGTATTATTGTGGTTACTTGCAGAAATATGGGTGAAGGTTACTTAGAGGAGCAGAAGTGACTCAAAGACAGATGTTTCACCAAAACTCACCAGCTCACAAAAGCTGGGGACCTGGGACACACTGTACACCCTGCAGGCAGCTCAACAGGTTGGAGAGTGTCCCTTTCAAATGACTCAGCTTTTCTAAACCTCTTCTAGGCTGCTCAGCTGGTCTCTGCTTTATTTAAGCAACTGGTCTGGTCTCAGAGACTTCTTTGCAGCTTGCCTGGTCTGAGAGTTCCTCTCAGTAGTCTTTATTGTTTACACTTGGGAGAGAAGAACATGTGAATCTGGTCAGTTTCAGGGACTTCCTGAAGCTATTTTGAGTTGTTTACTTTCTGGTTAAAGGAGCAAGAAATGGATGCACAGCCAGGACGTAGAAAGATAAATGTGGCAAGGGCACATGCCCTATAGGAGCTTTCTCCTGAACTGGTTTGGACAGATCTGTGTCAGCTAAGACCAGGGAGTCTGGAGCATTGACAATCATCCTCTGTTAACTTCTACTTGAATGGAATACATAATATTTGTGGCAGGGCTCTGCAAGGGGTAGGATGAGTGGTGGTTTCAGATTGTCTTATGAAAATTGATCCAAAGGTAGGTGTGTGTGTGTGTGTGTGTGTGTGTGTGTGTGTGTGTTATGTAGTATGTGTGTTGTATGTGAGCATGTGTGGCTGTGTATGTATGTATGTGTGGTGTAAATGTGAGTATGTGTCTCTATGTGTGGTGTGTGTGCCTGTGTGTGAGTTTGTATATATGAATATGTGTGGTATGTCTGTATGTGTGTGATGTATGTGTGCGTGATTTAAGTGTGAGTTAATACACATGCATATGTGGTATATATGTGTATGTGTTGTGTGTAAATACACATGTATATGTGGTAAGATTATTGAAGTAGCAGAAATTCATGTGCTCTTTATTTTATCCTTGAGCAGTTGGTTAATTAAATGTTTAAGTTGTCTTGAGGCCAATTGTCAATCTGGTGTAACCTTAGCTGAGGCAGCTTGAACCTGGTGGATGTGGTGTGATGGACTGGAAACTTTTTTTTTAAGGAATTATTTATTTATTATGTATACAGTGTTCTGTCTGCATGTATGCCTGCAGTCCAGAAAAGGGTGCCAGATCATATTATAGATGGTTGTGAGCCACCAGGTGGTTGCTGGGACTTGAACTCAGGACCTCTGGAAGAGCAGCACTTCTTTTAACCTGTGAGCCATCAGTGTGAAGAGTGGACTGGAAAATTTTGCCTGAAGAAACCCTGCAGCCCCTTCCTTAGAGATGCTCAACTCAGCAGCCCAGGGGACCCGCCTCCCTTTGCTCCTGTAGTCAGAGCTTCCACTCTAGCCAGAGGCAAAGCAAATAGCTAACTTACTGTTTAAAAGCTGGGATCTCCCTCTGCCTCCCCTTCCTACCTCTTGAAGGGCAGGGAATGCTGGGTTTTGTAGTTCCTCGAGCCTCCCTTGCACTTTTCTTGGAGTTGAAATGGAAAAAGCAACAACAAAAAACAAAACAAAAAAATCAGTCTAAGCATCTATGGGGCAGGACTTGTAATACTGAGGGGAGGATCCTCAGTTCTGAGTGACAGGGCATCAGTTGTCCTCCAACCATAGGGGCCACAGGTGACTGTCTCCACAGTGAAAGCCTGGGCTTGGGACTTAGTCCATTTCCATCAATGACCTTGAGCTCCAGTCACCTGTATGATTGTCATCTCCCAGTATCCCTGGGACTCAACTGACACAGCACACACAGGTAAGTGTCTTGGATGGGGACCAGTGGCCTAAGGGGTTAGGGTTGTGTTAGGAGTTGGAGTCTGGGTTAAGGCTAAAGGTTGTTGTGTAAAGTTTTTTTTTTTCTTTTCCCCCTGTTGAAACATGTCTACTCACTCAGATAGGACATCATTGACAGACCATATTAACAATTATACCAAATTTAAAGTTGTCTGGACCTAGGACAGCCTTTATAGTACTGGGGACAGGGCTTGCAGACATCACACCATGCTGTTGTAAATATGTTTGGCCACCTTTATAGGTTTTTATCTGTGCCATCCCCAAAAGAAGTTTGGTCAAAGGGCTTTCAACTCAACTGTTAACTAGATAAACTGATTTTAGTGTTGTTGGGGCAGGGCCAGTGATTGATCTTGTCTGTAGTAATGCTTTATATATTGCTAACAACTGCTCTTCTAGCACTGCATACTGTAATCATGTCCTTTCATGATCAAGAATCAAATACCACTGGAACAATTTTCGTGTGTGTGTGCACAGGTGTGCACCAGAGTTCCCAGAAATAGCCTTGTGGGCTACTACTGACTTCTACCATGAAAGGGACATTGACTCCATGAGATGCACAGCTGTGTTAGCCAGTTCAAAACCCCTTTGAACCCAGTGATGCAACTCTAACATGGCACCCCTGTTTATCAAGTTGTTCAGATGACATGCAACTCGGGTGAGGCGTGTTTAGGAAAGTCTGCCATATTCCCAGGGGACCGGAGAGTACCTTTTAAGTTTATATTGACTTTATTACATTTATTTTTTATATTTATAGGCACAGCTGTTGTAGAATTTTCAAAATAATTTTGTCAAGCATCATATGCCCTTTACCAAGCCATAATATTCTCAAGAAATTTACAGTCTCACCTCATGTGGATTCTTCTCATTCGTCTCCCATCCTCCTTCCTTTTGGTGTACCTGTCTGCCTTTGAGAAAACACTCCCAGGTTAACATGATGTCATCAACATAAAGAAACCTTTCTATAGACTTAGAAACCAGTTCTTGGGACACTATCCCATTTCAAATCATGGCACCGTGAAGGGAACCTTTGGTAAGATCTCTGATGGTTTCAAGTGGATGCAAGTTAGTCTTGGGATCCAGTACCTAAGATGATATGAAAAAAAAAAATAATCAGCAAGAACAATACAGCATGAGAAGACCCTACTACAGTGTCAATTGTTCAGTCAAAGAGCAGTGTTGGACACAAAAGCATGGGTTGTGGGTTCTTTAGTTAACTCTCTAACCCACTGTCATTCTCCAGAAGTCACCTGACTCCTTCAGAGGCCATCCTGGGCTTTTGAGAGGCTTTGGACTGAATAATCTCTACCATTTCTGACTCCCTGATGGTTTATTTAATTGTGTCGTGGTCCCTAGGCAGTCTATACTGTTTAATATTACCCAACTTATTGGAGATATGCTTTATAGATTCCCATTTTTGTCACCCAAAAGTAGATTGCCTTCATAATTTAAACCATCAGAGCAAACTCCCCAGTGGTATGCAAAGTATGCCTTGGCCATATACACCACCAGGATGCTCTCCTGTGGTGGCAAAGGGTGCCCCTTATAATCTCAGTGGGATAATTGCCCACTGTACTGGCTGGGCTTGTATGTCAACCTGACACAAGTAAGAGTCATCAGAGAGGAAGGAGCATCAGTTCAGGAAATGCCTCCATGAAATCCAATTGTAGGGCATATTTTTCAATTAGTGATCAAAGAAGGCAGGCCCAGTCTATTGTGGGTGGTGCTATCTCTGGGCTGATAGTCCATGGCCTATGCATTACCTCCTGCCTCGAGGTGCCTGCTCTTTTTGAGTTCCTGTCCTGTGAGATATATATGTATATATATTCATATATACACATATTCACATATATGTGCATATATAATATATGATTTATTTATTTTTTATTTAATTTATTTATTTTATGTATATGAGTACATTGTCGATGTCCTCAGACACACCAGAAGAGGGCATCAGATCCCATTATAGATGGTTGTGATCCACCATGTGGTTGCTGGGAATTGAACTCAGGACCTTTAGAAGAATAATAGCCAGTGCTCTTAACTGCTGAGCCATCTCTCCAGCCCTGGTTATGGTATTTTCATCGCAGCAGTAAAACCCTGACTAAGACACCCACTTTAGGATAAACTTGATCTTTTTCCTATTCCACTTTTTCCACATGTATATTTGTCCTTGCCCCTTCCCCCTAGTGCTTTTTGGGGTCATCATGAATCAATGTGCAGTCTGTCCCAGTATCCAAAAAAAAGGAAGCTGTTTTTGCACACTAATAATATACCAATGAATCTGAAAATTAACACCAAGCTTCTAGCAGTATGGACCTCATTTGCAGGCAACTGTGGTCCTTCTGAGTGGTGGCTTGGGCAGTTCCTGCCATAGAACTCTCCTCACTCCATAGCAGAGAGTAAGCTGGACATCATGTGATCCTCCCATCTTTATTCACTTGGTTGTTCAGGCTTTAAAACCTACCAAAGACTCACAGATACAGCATTGTTTTTTTTTATTATTATTATTATTATTATTATTATTATTATTATTATTATTTTCCACTAGAACTAAAGTTTTACACCAACATATAATTCCATAATGAAATCTGAAAATTTTCTAACTAATAATTTTTACAAACAGAGTAGAGAATATATAGTTTAGTAGTATTATCTATATGTTTAATTTTTAATAATGAATTTATGGTCCAATTTTCTCATCTGAAGGATGGTAAAAGATGTGATCCATAACCCTTCTCAAATGATTAAGTTATAAAATTTCCTTAGGTTAGTAATTGGTTACTACCCATATTATTTATGGCTTAGCTGCTGATATTATTGAAACACTGTTAGGAAAATAAGGACCCTCCCTAACCCCAACTGGAGGCTAGAGCATACAAGAAATTAGCCTTAGAAACCTAAGGTCACTGGGTTGACAAACCCTTTCTTCAAAGGACACATTATATATACCACATTAAATATCTTATGTTTAACCTTATGATTCTTCACCTTAAAAACTACATAGTTCTCATTTATACTTTACATATTAAAATTTAACAGCCATTTTTAGTTAATGAGTTTATACAAAACCAGTTGTGGGTGGTTTGAATAGGTTTAGTCCACATAGACTCCTGTGTTTGAATGTTTGGCCCACAGGGAATGGCACTTTTAGGAAGTGTGGCCTTGTTGGAGTAGGTGTGGCCTTTGGGGAGGAAATATGTTACTCTTGGCTTTGAGGTCACTTATGCTTAAGCTCCACATAGTGTGGAATTCCAGTATCCTTCAGGCTGTCTTTGGGTAAAGATGTAGAACTTTCCACTCCTCCAGCAGTATGTCTGCCTGTTCACTGCCATGCCAGAGCCATAATGATAATGATAGTGATAGTGATAATGATACCTGATACACTGTAAGTCAACCCCAATTAAATGTTTTCTTTATAAGACTTGCCTTGGTCATGGTGTCTCTTCATAGCAATAAAACCCTAACTAAGAGAAAGTTGGTACCAGGAGTTGGGTATTGCTGTGATAGGCCTGACCATGCTTTTGTTTGGAGGAATGTAGATTTTTGAACTTTGGAAAAAAGTGAAATGCTTTAAGTGGGGCTTAATGAGCTATACTAGTAGAAGCATGGAAGACATTGGTGCTGCGGGTGATTTGAACTGTGGGGATTTTGCTCAAGAAATTTCAGAGGAGAAGAATTTTGATATGTGTTCTAGAGACTGTTCTTGTGATATTTTGGTGAAGAATATAGCCATTTCCTTGTCTGAAGATTCTGCCTGAGACTAAAGTGAAGAGATTTAGCTTAATTGCATTGACAAAGGAAATCTCAAAACAGCCTATCATAGACTCTGTCTTCTGGTTCATTCTTTTGAAGAAGGCTTTTGATTAGACATAGAGCAAACTGAGAAAAGAAAAATATAAAATGTATAGTTCAAAGATTAAAAGGGGCACCAGGAAGTTCAATGGAACCAAATCCTGTATTTAAGGATATAAATTGGATTAATAAGCTAAGCTTATTGTTTATATATTTACATTTGTACAAGGGATAGTTCTATCATGTTAGGCATAATGACTGACCCGATTTGATTTCATTTGGACATACAGAAATATGATTGTGTGTCAAATTGACAAGGAATGAATTGTGATGGCTATTCTTAATGTCAATTTGACTAAATCTGGAATGAACTACAATCCAGAACTTATGAGTTCTCGTAAGAAACTTATAAGAAATTAAAGAAAAGCTTAGGTTCAGGCATCCTGGTACACACCTTTAATCCTAAGGGACAGAGGAGGCAAGCAGATCTCTGAGTTCAAGGCCAGTCTGGTAAATAGCAAGTTCCAGGTAAAGAAAACCTTAGGTACAGGTGTAGTGGTTCATGCCTTTAATCCCAGCACTCAGGAGACAGAGGCATGCACATCTCTGAGTTCAAGGTCAGTCTATAGAACAAGTCTTAGGACAGCCAAGCTTTTGGCAGTGAAGGAAATCACTGAAATCAGAAAGCTGGATGGTGTAATAGAACAAGAGGACCATCATGTTCCAGCCCCAGCAAGCAGCAAAACTTGGTAGCTTCAGCCATGTGGCTTTAGAATCAAGAATAGAAGGAATTACTGGGACAACTGATGCTGGTTATCTGGAGCTAAGAAATTAGCAGTGATTAAGAAGAGACCAGCATCACTAAGGTGAAATCTTCTGGGAAGTATTTTCTGAGAGCACAAAGAATCTGTGTTCCAGACATAGCTAAGATTGTACCTCATGCAGGCATAAGAATCACCCAGATGGTACTGGTTTTGAAGGCATGAAGAGGTCATGGAGAATAGCTGAGGCTTGGCTTGTTTGGCTTGTGAGAGGCAAAAAAAAAAAAAAAAAAACTATTGGTGAAGGTGCAGCCTCAGTGGCAATTGATGGCCCAGAACTGAAGGGGTCATGCAAAGAAGTAAGGCTTAGCACCATGAAGAGAGCCTATGAGAGGTTATTGGTGAAAGCACAGCCTAGTTTCAGTGGAAGATCTCAGCATGCTGGAGATGCTAGTATCGTGGGATGAGATGATCACCGAGAACAGTAGCAGTAGTGGAGTAGAGTCAGCTAGAGTCTGGAGTGCTACAGAGCAGAGTCGAAGAAGTGACCCAAGCCCTTTGGAGGAGCCCAGAAGAACATGGGTGGATCTCAGACACTGGAATAAGGAGCTGTGAAGATGAAATTGCCTTGAAGATCCAAAGATGTTAGAGAGCTGTGGGATACCTGCCAAGGAAAGCTGCTAACAGGGAGTAGAACCAGCCCAAGAGGAAAAATAGTGCTGCAGTCAACAAAGCTGAAAGGAGTTAGTTGTACATCAGACATGGAGATGCCGAGTTTGGAGTTGGCCCAGCTGGTTTGTGGTCAAGTCTTTCTTAATTATGACATTTTTGAATGATAAAGTATGTCCTGTGATGTTGGAAGTATGTCATCTGCTTTTTTGATTTTATAAAGGATTGCAGTTAAGGGATTACATGAATCTCAGAAGAGACTTTAAACTTTGGACTCTTAAATATTGTCGAGACGGTGATAGACTATAGGGACTTTTGAAGTTAGACTAAATGCTTTTTGCATAATGTTATCGCTACAAGCCTATGTGGGGTCGGGGAGTTTAAATAGGTTTAGCCCTTATAGACTCATGTGTTTGAATGCTTGGCCCACAGGAATGGTGCTATTAGGAGGTGTGGCCTTGTTGGAGTAGGAGTTTGTTGGAGTGATGTTTTTGTGCACTGTATAAAGATTGTCTCTGTGTAATAGTATTGCTGATCTCTGAACCAGCAGAGATCTGATTATAGGCCAGACTTTGTTATTGTTAATCATCACCTGCCTCGGTGTTTTGTAACACTCCCTCTCTCACCTTCTGATTGGTTTTAATAAAAAGCTGATGGCCTATATAGCAAAGGCAAGAAAGGAAGGCAGGACTTCCAGAGAGGGAGAGAGGAACTCTTGGAAAGTGACAAGCATGGGAGGGTTCGCCAGGGAGGCTCAGAGGAAGAAGTCTACCTGGACTAAGGAGGCAAGGTAACTAGCCATATGGCAGAACTTAGAACAAATGGATTAATAAGCTACAAGCTAGCTGGGAACAAACCTAGCTGTAAGGATTAGGCCTTCATAACAAATATAAGCCTCTGTGTCATTATTCAGGAACTGACAGTCCCAAGGGAAGTCTTCTAAGAGGTGCAGCCTTGTTGGAGGAAGTGTGTCACTGCAAGGGTGGCCTCTGGGGTCTCTTATGCTTAGGTTCCACAGAGTTTGGAATTCTAGTCTCCTCCTGCACCATGGATTAAGATGTAGACCTCTCGGCTCCTTCTCCAGCACCATGTCTGCCTGCATGCTACCATGCTTCCCACCATGATGATAATAGCCTGAACCTCTGAAACTGTAAACCAGCCCCAATTAAATGTGTTTTTTTTTTTTTTTATATAAGAGATGCCTTGGTGTCTCTTCATAGCAATAAAACTCTAAGATGACAGCTTTGACTGTGCCCTAGTTTGCTAAACTGGTAAAAAACGATGATGATGATGATAATGATGATGATGATGATAACACATTCATTGCTTTTTAAAAGCCATGTAAATAATATCACTTAACTGACATTGATTGAAAATGTGCTGCCCCAAAATTTTGAGAATAGAATACAACCTGAGACATGCTCCAGTCTGTAGAAGGACTAGTCCTGGAGAAATTTTAATTTTGCTAGGTGACTTCTTTACAATTTTTTAAAATTAAATTCTTAAAAAGCTTATTTAGTATGTGTGTGTGTGTGTGTGTGTGTGTGTGTGTGTGTTTGCATATGTGCATGCGAGTATATGTACACACAGAGGAGGCTGGGAGAAGGTGTTATCCCTTGTGAGCCACCTTATAAATTGCCTGGTCTGGTTACTGGTCTCTTTAGTCCTTAAATGGAGCTTTGTCTTATTTAATTTAACCCTTTGATAGAAAAGACTGTACATTTCTTTTACATGTCCCAGCCTTTGGTGGATTCATCTCTCATCTCATCATTTAAATGTCCTTGTATGTTTTTTAGATGCGTTTTATAAATCTGGGAAATACTCAAGAGTTTTTACTACATCATCCATGTAATAAGATGATTTCACAGACACGATAACTCACTCCTGATAACATGGCAAGGCGCTGGATTACCATCCTATGACAAGGAGTGTGACTGTGAAGGTAATGTTGAGCAAAGTACCCTGAAGATGCCCTGTTGATTCATCCACAGATGGATGGAAATTGAGAAGAGGATGCTAAAAAAATGTATCACAAGGACTAAAGCAGCACAGAAAGAGCCATCATTTGCATCAGCTATTGACAGTCTTTATCTTTTCCATGTCCTTGGTAGCTTATGTAATTTTGTCACAGCACACAGGAAGTCTGTAACTGTGGTAGGCAACATCACAGGTTCCCATTCTGACCATCCTCGTAGTTTGCTTCTTCAGCTGAAACTCTTTAATGGTGGTGTGCAGGATGTGCCCCAGCGATACCCTCAGAACATTCTCTTGCATTGAAGAAGTCTTTTGGGGTAAGTTGATCGCCCACCCATAGGACAGCTTGTCTCCACCCTACACTGCTTGATTTCTACAGTTGCCCACTGTTGTTCACTGACCCTTGTGCTTCTCAGAACTGCTGTATATTTAGGTACCAATGGCTCCAGTACCCACCAAAGCCTAATGAATCTGACATTTGACACGAGGGCTCTGGTTGTCACATGTAACCCTAACTCACAAGTCATTTTTGGTCATTCTGCTCGTACCCCAGCCCCGCCATGTCTTGCTACACACCGTCCTTCCTCATCTAAGGGAACAGGATGTAAGCATCTTACCTGTGACAGTCATTTCTGCATCTACGTGTCTGCCTGTGTGAGTGCCACAAATCCTGAGGACGTTTTACAACAGTGTGTCATAGGTACTGATCCACGGCTGGGCGTGATTTCAGACCTCCAGGGTACATTTTTGTAATGTCTGCTGTGATTTGCGGTTGTTGAAACCAGGTAAAATGGTGCCATTGGGATTTAGTGAGTAGAGGCAAGGGATGCAGCTAAATGTCCCAAGAAACACGGGGAAACAACAAAGAATTACCTTGTCTTACTGTCAGTGCCCAAAAATGCTAGGCTACCCAGGGATTCATGAGGTAAGGCGCCATTACGTTTTCCAAAAGGATTTTCTATCTATCCTGTGTGTTGAAATCACAGGGGCTTATATGTGTGCTGCTGGCACACTCCCAGAGCTTCTAATTTGGAGTCTGGCCTAGGATGTGAGAGTCTGCATTCCTAACAAATACCAAGGTGTGGCTGATGCTTTGGCTTCAGCAAAATGCTTTGTGAAACAATGACCTAATTTACAGCAATCCCATCGTTATTCTATCAGAGTCTCAAGTTCCCAGAGTAGCCTTTGTGTGTGACATCCCCCACGTTACTGAAGGCTCCCCAAAGACAATAGCTACAAGAAGCTGTTGACATGGAAGTGTGGTGAACTGGTAAGCTCCACTTATCAAGTCACATTGGTGAGTTGATTAGAAAAAATATACCAGTTAGAAGTGTGTTCCAGTTAACCACTGTTGCATAGCCAATCACACCAGCATAGGTGGCTAGAAGTAGCAGCAGCCATTGTATTATGGCTCGTGGTTTTGTGGGTCAGGCGTTCAGGCAAGGCTGAACTGACGGATGCACTTCATGAGGCATTGCTGGAAGCCACTCAAAACCCTTCCTGGCCAGTGGGTTGATTCATCCAGGGTACTGATACCACAGGGGAACTGTCTGAAGGTTGTGTTCCGCTAGGACTGTTCACTGAAGTCTTTCCATGGCCCTTTTAGTATGGTCGTGGTGTCAGGATAGACAGATACCTATGCAGGTTAGGGTTCCGAGAAAGTATCTGGCTAGCAAGAGGGTCTGTTGTGACCAGCTTCCTGGAGTTGTCTCTACTTTGCCCCTCCTCCAAACTCAGTTGGTAGGAGCACTCAAATGCCACTCTTGCTTTTTTCTAGGCTCACGTGGCTTTAGAGGCCATGCTATGATTGCTAATCTCCATTGTCAGCTTGACGGGACCTCTGAAACAACCATCTAGGATACTCAACACTGTATCTCCAAAAGGGCATTTCTAGAGTTGGAAAACTGAGGAGGTAAGACCCACTCTGACGTGGAGTGCCCAGCCCTGCCTGAATTCCCAACTCCCAAACCACAAGCTGTAATAAAATGCCTACTCTTTGAAGCCACCAGATTTTAGTGTGACTTATTATGCAGCCACGATTAACTAGGATGAATCCCCAACTAGATATTTCTATTTTTCTTTAGATTTATTTCATGTTTTTGAGTGTTTTGCTTGCATGTATGTATGTACATCATGTGCATGTCTGATGCTCACAGAGGTCAGAAAAAGATCCCCTGGGACTGGAGTTACAGATGATTGTGAGGTGACCTGGGAGTGCTGGGTGGGTGCTTTCTGACTGCAGAGATTCTGTGCCCAGATTCCTCAATGTCCTGCCAGCATCCTCCACCCCGCCCCCACCATGATGAACTATACCCTCAAATTATAAGCCAAGATAAACACTCCTTTTTGCCTTTGGCATAACTTTGAGAAAACCAATGAATAGCCTTTGCTAAGTTGCTTTTGGTGAGTGATTTAATGACATCAGTGAAGAGAGAAAGAAATACCCACATTTCATAGCAGGGTAGCAATGGCGTGTTCTTAAACCCCTCCAGCATGTTGCTGGTGAGAGAGGAGCCAGTGACCCAGGACTTTATGACAAGACTCCACCATTCCACTCTGTCCTGATATTGTAATGTCGGCTCTTCTTCCACACTCCGCAGCCAGCCAAGCAGCACCCTCATTACTGCCCTCTGGTGTTCTACAGAGTTGGTAAAAGCATCCACACATCAGTGGTGCCTGGTACAGTAAAGCCTGCAATGAAACACAGCAGCATAAAAACTCACAACCTCCAAGGACCGGAAACCACATAACATTCTTTTCGCATCGTCATCTCTGATACCTGTGATACAAGTCTCAGCATGGGGATGGGAGTTGGTACTCCTGGATGTAAATGTTCTGTCCCTGTTGTCTCTGCAGGACACAGCAACAGGTGGGATGCTGGTGTCTTGAAGTCTCCAGGGCTCTACTCTCTCTCTTCCATATCTTCTGCCCTGCCACCAATTCAGCATGTCAGTGGGGGACAAGCAATGACCTCAGCAGCCACTAAGGCTTACGTTGATTGCTTTACTCTGTCAGACTCTTCAAGGGAAAGCAGAGTGGCTTAAACAGGCAGCTTGTGCTCTTTCGGCACAACAAAGATTCTCCTAGAAATCCTTCATATTTTAAAAATGGCATTATGGTGCTGGGCTTTGTTCTGTGTTTATCACTTAGCATTTCTAAGCCAAGGCCCTAGTGGCTTGGCTCCAGTAATGAGGGAAATTAGAATGAGTCATTTGTATACATTTGTCCTAGTGGGAATTCGATGTGGTAGAAATGGGAAAGGAACATTACATCAGTGGCCCTGTCACACTAATGTCTGTTTTATTTGAAGCCAGGTCCATGGTACATACATAAGACAAAGCTCAAGTGTGCCGTAGATTCGCTGATTCACAGACACTACCTTGGCACTTGGATTCTTTCTTTTTCATGTTGTTTGTATTATGAATTTGATGTGTATGACTGCAGTGTGTGTATATGTGTGTGTGTGTGTGTTAGAGATAGATAGATAGATAGATAGATAGATAGATAGATAGATAGATAGATAGATAGATAGAGGTGTGTGTGGGGGGCAATATTCTAGAGTCCATTCTTCCTTTTGACTTCTTTTGTCATCCAAGGTTCTTTTCATACCCTGGGATCAAACAGGTCATCAGGTTTTCTGTCCAGCGCTCTTACTCACTGAGCATTTTCGCTGGCCCCATCATGGCTACTTCTGAACAAGCTCAGAAGCAGACATGGTTCCCCTGCCCTTGATACCTCCATTTCTATAGTCTTTCACCTTGACCTATCCCCAGCCATTCCTCCATCACAGTTTTCCTTGAAGCCTTGTCTCTGTAGCTCCGAAGCCTAGTACATGCTCAGCTATCTTGCTTGCCAATGGCTCTCTCCCAGCAATGTCTGCCCTATACTAGCCCTCCCGTCTCTCCTCAAATCATAGCTGACCACTTCCTAAGGTCCTAACCAGGAAACCAAAGCCACCAGAGAATTGGGAACAGAAGGTCTTTCATTCCAGGGATTATGATGGTTTGAATGCTCACTGTCCCTCACAGAATCATATGTTTGCATACTTGGGCCATAGTTAGCAGTACCATTCTGGGAGATTTGGAACTTATCGAAGATGGCAGCTTGCTGGAGAAAGTAGATGGCAGGGGAAGTGGGCCTTGAGAGTTACGGTGAGGCAATTCTGGTGCAAGCTCTCAGCTGCTTCTTCGAAGATGTAAGAAGTCTCAGCCACATGCTCCCACTGCCATGAACTGTACCAATCCTTCCCCACCATGATAGCCTGTATCCTTTCAAAGGATGAATCAAAATAAACCCCCTCACTTAAATTGCTTCTTTTGGGTATTTGGTTTTAGTGGCAAGAAAAATAACTAATGTAGAGGAATTGATTTCATAGGGGAATTGAGAGCCAAGAAGCTATGAAAGCCAAGAGGCTCACCAGGGGACAGAGAAAAATCCGGAGACTTGGAGGGCTGGAAGTTTTGAGCTCAAGGCAGTGAGCTTGGAGACAAGCTGCAGTGTCATCTAGTGGAATCTGGAACTACAGTCATCCTGCCTAGCAACCAATGGAGAAGTGGGAGATGTTCAGCTAAAAAAGGAGAAGAGGGGGTGGGGATTTCCTATTTCCCTTCCCCTTTCCTGCTCCACACCAATGCCCTAGAAGAGCAACCATGGAGTCAGACTCCACCTCCTTGACTCACAACACCACAAGGGGACAAATCTGAGGAAAACAGCCAGGATGGGCACTTCAAGCATCTGAAGAGCTCCCTCAGATTTCTATGGTCTCCTCCAGCCCAAGGTCTCTGTCAGCTTCTCACAGAGCTCGGCTCCCACAGCCATTCTGGCAAAGAACAGCTTTCCCCACAAAGGTCCCAGCTGCTCAGGGCTACAGGCTCTGTTACTGCTTACTCTCTTACTGCTAAGAGAATTTTCCCTTCCTCTTTTCCTTGATGCCTGGCAGCCCACTGGCTCCCACTGACTCACTCCTCAGTGTCATTAGCAGTTTGAGCTGGTCACCCATGGAGATGTATAGGTTGCTCCCCAGCTGCAGGGCCTATTCAGGTTGAGCATCCAGTGATCCTGATGTTGACATATATGTACTGTTTTGGTCTCAGTAGCAGGAAGAAGGGAAAAAGGGGACACAAGCGCTTTGCAGACCATCGAAGAGAAGGATGAGACTGTCACATTTATCTCTGACACAGAGCACACATAGCTCCTGAGTCCTAATGAATAGTTCACCCAGCACTTCCTGCCTGCTTCTCTTCTCTTTCCTTCCCAAGTTTTACATTGTTCTCTTAGCACTTAGTAGAAATCTAACTCTTTGGGAAATGGCATGACAGTGCACTTAGCTTATCACAGATTAAAGCCCTGCAAGTTTTAGTGGCTTTTGCCTTAGACTTTCACTAATGACCTATGTGAATCTACTAATGGGATGAATTCAAACTCAAGGCCCACTCCACCTCCATGGGCTGGATGTTTGTGGCCTTCTCAAAAGTCAGGCTGAACTGCTACCCCCTAATGTGACAGTATTATGGGCAAGGTTGTTGGGAGACTATTTCCTAAGGGTGGGGCCATGGAGACAAGCCAGCCTTTCTTTGCTACCACCATGTCAGACAAGAAGACAGAAGTCTTCAACCCAAATCTCTGGACACCTTCATCTTGAAATTTTAGGCTCTCAAAGTACAAAACAAGTTTCTGTTGCTCACAAACCACTTAGTTACAATATGTTCATTATAAGGCTCCCAAGCTGACTAAGCCACACAGGAAAATTAAGTCCATTCCCCACGGTGGAAATACAACCTTCTTCTACACATAACATATACAGACCTTTGCTGTGACTCCATTTAGCTTCCTGTCTGAGCCTTGAGAACGTGACCTACAGCGTTGAGACCTTAGACTCCCCCTTTCTCTCTGTCCATGTCAGGAAATAACTGGCTATTTTTCCTTCTATAGGAACAGATGATAAAGCCTCAGGACTCATTGTCCGAGGTTTCCTTGAGCAGTGTGAGTCCTTCCGAGGCTGGATGGGAGGTAGCCTTTGACAAACCAGGAAGTAGGAAAGGTGAATAAGGTCTTCCATCTTTCTCAAAGGAGAACAGAAACTTCTAGAACAAGAGGTGTTCCTGATTGTAATGCCTCCAGATGGAGAAAGAAAGGTTTAGAAAATGTAAAATGACCTTTCCTCTTAAGTTTATTTAATACTGGACAGAGACTTTTAAAAGTTTGATTGACTGATCAGCTGAAAGGGACAAGGAAGTACTCATTTCTCCTCCCACAAAGCTCTGCTCACTCACACACCTGTGGTCTCTACAGGACCTTGCACACGTTCATCCTCCAGCCAAGGACCTCATCTCTAACAACAATTTTAACAATAGGATACAAACTCAGCCCAGAGCAGCCTTTCTCCAGAAAGTCCCTCTCTGGCCAGAGCACCAGTGTCTCTCATTCCACCCCTTCAACCAGCCTTTTCTTCTCTCTCTCTCTCTCTCTCTCTCTCTCTCTCTCTCTCTCTCTATTTTGAGACACAGTCTACCTAAGTTCCCCATAACAGTCTTGGACTTTTCATCCTCTTGCCCTATCTTCCCGAATAACTGACATCACAGGCATGCAGAGCATACCCAGCTGAGGCCTGATACTTAATCATGAACTACAAATTAGTATCCTTGAGAGACGGTACAGGCAATAAGCTCTGATTACAACATAGGTATCTATAAACAGCAGAGGCAAGGCTAGACCACATGTGACCCTCCCCCATCTTGTTTCAATTTTCTTGACTTGGAGCTCAGTTTCTATGACTGTGGTGACCCAGGGATGGGTAATCCATGGTTTCAGACACATCAGGGTGAATGACTCTTGCTTTTGTACATGGTGGGGGATTCTACCATAGCCTCGTGAAGTTAGGCAAGTACTCTAGCACCTGTTGCACCTTCTAGCCTACACCTCCTTTTCTATAACAAGTATTTCTTGATATCACTTTAATATTCTGAATAAAATTAATGAATATAACTCAACTCAGACATATCAAAGGGTAATCAGCACAGTGCTTTTACATAAAAGAGATATGGCAATGATAATAAATCGATGTGTACTTCAATATGCAGAATATGAGATGTCACACTCCGGTTACATGGCTCCACTGATACACAGTGTCCATGAACACAAAGTGACTCCCATGAAACCACCCCAGCAGCTTCCGGCATGGGTGAGGTGACTTTCTGAAATGGTAAAATGCTTTTGATAATACTTTGAATGCACTGGAGTGTGACCATCTCCTGGATTCATGAGGTCATGCAAAATTCAGTGTGTATTAGTCCAATGTAAAAAGAGCTCGTGTGGATTTCTAAAACCAAGCTAACATGGAGGTCCCAGTGGTGTGTGTTTTTCAGCTACAGGCATGTCAATAGAACACTGAGAAGTCACATTGAAAGATGGCTTAGTTCCATCTAAGCATGAGGACTTGGGTCTAGATCCTTAGCATTCACATGGATAATGCTGGTGTGGACTTGTGACCCTAGGACTGGGGAACAGAGACAAGTGGATCCCAACTAAGGAAGACACTCAGTATTGGCCTGTGAACTCCACATTCACATGCACGTACATGCACCCTCATTCCCAAGTTTATCGTGTACAAGTCATGTGGGATATAGGATAAGACTTGTTAATGGTTTCCACACACTAAATGCTCTTAGTAAACAAAAGTAGCCCAGCCTCCAGCTAAATGTGGTGGCACATATCTGTAATCCTAGTACTTGGGAAGCCGAGGCAGGAGGCCACCGCTGGAGCTACATATCAAGTTCCAGCTCAGGGTGCTTGGCAAGATGGCCTACAAAAGAGACAAGGAAGAAAGGAAGCCCTTCAAGTCTCTGAAATGTTTTCAAAGCCATCAGACGTTGCTTTAGCTTCCTTTAATGTTCCATTAGTGTTGCCTGTTAGCTTCTTTGAATGTGTTCTGGATGCTAAGAAAGTTTTAAGGGCTTTATATATACAAAGTTATAATGCAATGATTTCTTTGCTCCAAATGAGGAAACAGAGGCATAGAGATATTAAGGAGCTTTCCAATCTTACAAAGCAAGGCTACAGGTGCCCAGCATGCACACTCCTGGGCTTAGGTTAACAGATCTCATTTCTTCCTTCTCTGTATCTTTCTGCCTCCTCCATTGGATCCCCTACTCCCACCCCCACCCCCCACCCCCACCCCCATCCCATCCCCTCTTCGTTCCTCCCCACCCCTAGTCCCACTTCTCTGTCTTGCTCTTTTTCTCTTTCTCCTTCTCTCCCCTTCCCATTCCTCTCCCTCTCTCTTCCTAACCGATTTGGAAAACTTTTCAACCTGTTCCTAATAGGTCTAGGTTCTGATATGAAAATGACTTCTAGAGAAATTACACAGGTCACTGTTCTTTTATGTGACTTGTTCTAAACATGGAAAACTAGTAGGCTTCAGGAAACCCTTGAGAGTTCAGCTCTAGGCTTTCCTCCTTGACTCTCTGAGTTTGTTTTTCATCCAGGGTTGCCAATCTGTTGTTTCATTTTCTCTTGTGACGTAACTAAGCCCCAGCAGAGAAGCAAAATTTTCTGCCTTCTCCCTACTTTTCCAATTATCCCGCTTGAGTCTCACTAATCTCCTCCTCATCTCTCCTCACCTTATGGCTCTTCTGCACTCTGGGTCAGACCACCTGGCATAGCAATAACCTGCCTTCACTCTCTGAGTCATTCAAACAGAGGTTCACTGTGCCAAATGGAGTGTTGGCGAAACAATCTGCCCACCTCTCACCCATGGTGACAAGAGAGCGTGTCATGGGAGAGTTTCCAAGAGGAGATTTGGAATACAGAGTCCCCCTGCTCACTGCTAAGCCCTTTTAAGCTCTGCCTTAGCAAACTTTAGTTGGACCCCTGAGCAAGTGGGTGTTGGGATTCTGATGTAGACGAGGTCTCATTTTCCACAAGGGCATATCACTGTCAAGTAAGTAGACACAAGGCACACGTTCTTTGAAAGTTACTGCCAAGCAGCTCCATCATGACCTCCTCCAAGGACAGCATGCAGCTGTCTGTGATATGAAGAGACATAAATGTGCCTTCCAGCATTATGTGTATGATTTGGATTTGCATGGGCTCTAGCAGTGCCTCTCTGGCTGGTTCTCAACCTTCCTGATGTCGCTACCCTTACTATGGTTGCTGTGGTGATCTCCCCAACAAAAAAGTTATTTCATTGTTACTTCATAACTATAATTTTGCTGCTGTTATGGATTGTAATGGAAATACATGATATGCAGGTGGTCTTAAGCTACCCCTGTGAAAGGATTGTTTGCCTCTCAAAGGTATCAAGACCCACAAGGTGAGATACCACTACTCTAAGGAAATTTGCAAATTAACATTTTTTAGTGCTGCTGTCTTGGAGATTTTTCTTTCTGTCCCCTCTCTCCTTGTTGCCCTCTGCTCCTTACTTTAAATTAAATTAAATTTAAATTTAATGAATTAAATTTACAGCCCAACCATGGTTTCTCTTCTTTCCTCTCCTCCCAGTCCTTCTCCCTGACTCCATTTCTCCTTCATTTTTCTTCAGAAAAGGGGAGGCCACCCCTGGATATCAACCAGACTTGGCATATCAAGTTGCAGTAAGACTAAGCCCACCTTCTGTTGAGGCTAGAAGAAGCATCCCAATAAGGAGAAAGGGTCCCCAAAGCAGGCAACAGAGTCAGAGACAGCCCCTGCTCCTGCTGTTAGGAATACTGCAAAAAAGACCAAGCTACACAACTGTAGCATACATATACATACATGTGCAGAGGGCCTAGGTCAATCCCATGCAGGCTCTTTGGTTGGCGATTTAGTCTCTTTGAGTCCCTACAGACCAAAGTTAGTTGATTCAGTTTTCTTGTGGTGTCTTGTTTCCTCTGGCTCCTTCAATTATTTCTGCAGGGTTCCCCAAACTCTCTGCCTAGTGTATGGTTGTGGGTCTCTACAGATCTGTTTCCATCAGTAGATGGGTGAAGCCTCTTATGATGGTTATGCTAGGCTCCTGTCTGCACGTATAGCAGAATATCATTAGCAGTGTCAGAGGTGAGCTTCTTCTCATGGCATGGGTCTAAAGCTTGACCACTCATTGATTGACCATTCTCTCAATTTCTGCTCCATCCTTACCCCTGCACATCTTGGAGGCAGGACAAATTTACCCTTGCACACCTTGTAGGACAAATTGTAGATCAATGGATTTATGGCTGGGTTGGTGTCCCAATCCCTCTATTGGAAATCTTGCCTGCTTAGAGGAGATGGCTGGTTTAGGCTCCTTATCTCCAGTTGCTAGGAGTCTTAGCTAGGATCACCTTCATAGATTCCTGAGAGTTTCTATTGCCCTAGGTTTCTAGCTTGTCCCAGAGATGGTCCCCCCACAACCACACTCAAGTTGTCTCTCCTGGTACTGTGTCCCTCTATTCTCCCCTCAACTGATCCCTCCTCTTCCCATCTCCACCTCTAATCCCTGACCAGTACCCTCCCCCATCCACCCACCATGTCTATTCTATTTCCCTTTCTTAGTGAAATTTGTGAATTCCCCCTTGAGCTTCCCTTGTTACTTAACATCTTTGGGTATGTGGGTTGTAGCATGATTATCCTTCACTTTGTGTCTAATATCTACTTATAAGTGAGTATATACCATGTTTTTCTGAGTCTGGGCTACCTCATTCAGGATGATCTTTTCTAGTTACACTCATTTTGCCTGAAATTTTTGTGATTCATTGCTTTTAATAGCTGAGTGATATTCCATTGTGTAAATGCACCACATTTTTTAAATTTATTCTTTGGTTGAGGGACATCTAGATTGTCTTCAGCTTCTGGCTATTACAAATAAACCTGCTATAAATATAGTCAAACAAGTGTCTTTGTAGTATGGTGGAACATCCTTTGAGAATATGCCCAGGAGTGGTATAGCTGGATCTTGAGATAGATTGATTCCCAGTTTTCTGAGAAATTGCCAAATTGATTTCCAAAGTGGCTGTACAAGTTTGCACCCCCACTGGCAATGGAAGAGTATTCCTTTTGTTCTACATCCTTGCCAGCATGGATTGTCCCAGCTTAAGTTTTTGATCTTAGCCATTCTGATGGGTGTAAGATGGAATCTCAGAGTCTTTTTGATTTGCATTTTCCTGATGGGTAAGGATGTTGAAAATTTCTTTAAGTTCTTTTGGGCCATTAGAGATTCCTTTGTCAAGAATTCTCTGTTTAGATCTGTACCCCATTTTTAATTGGATTATTTGGTTTGTTGATGTCTAGTTTCTTGAGTTTTTTATATATTTCGGATATCATCCCTCTGTCAGATGTGGAGTTGGTGAAGATCTTTTCCCATTCTGTAGGCTGCCATCTGTCTTTTGGTGGCATCCTTTGCCTTACAGAAGAGTTTCAGTTTCATGAGATCTCATCCATCAATTGTTGATCTGAGTGCCTGAGCTGCTGGTGTTCTGTTCAGGAAGTTGTATCCTATTTCAATTCATTCAAGGTTATTCACTACTTTTTCTTCTATCAAGTTTAGTGTACCTGGTTTTTTGTTGAGCCCTTTGATCCACTTGGACTTGAGTTTTGTGCAGGGTGATAGTTATGGATCTATTAACATTCTTCTACTTGCAGATATCCATTAGACCAGCACCAATTGTTGATACGTCATCTTTTTTCATTGTATAATTTTGGCTTCTTTGTCAAAATTCAGGTTCCACAGCTCTGTGGATTTACTTGTGGATCTTTATTTTTGACTCCACTGATTAGCCTATCTGTTTTGATGCCAATACCATGAGGTTTTTATTACTATTACTTTGTAGTACAGCTTGGCAATACATACCTCCAGAAGTTATCTTATTAGACAGGATTATTTTAGTTATTTTGGAATTTTTTTTCCTCCATATGAAGTTGAGTATTTTACTATTTTGTTAGATTTTAGAATGGCTACATCAGTTTGCTACACAGCTTCCAAGTTTATTGCTTGGAAAATCTTTTCCCAGCCCTTTACTCTGAGGTAATGTCTATCTTTGATGTTGAGGTGTGTTTCTTGTATGCAGCAGAATGATGGATCCTGTTTTTTTCATCCATTCTATTAGCCTGTGTCTTTTTGTTGGGGAATAGAGTCCATTGACACTGAGAGATATTAATGACCAATGGTTAATTCCTGCTAATTTAATGTTGTTGTTGGTAGTGTGTGTGTGTGTGTGTTTCTCTTCTTTAGGTTTTGTTAGTATGAAATTACTTATTTTCTGTGTTTTCTTGTTTTTTGTTTTTACAACATAGTTAACCTCCTTGGGTTGGAGTTTTCCTTCTAGTATCTTCTGTAGGGCTAGATACTGTTTAAATTTGGTTTTGTCGTGGAATATCTTCTTTTCTCCGCTTTTTGTGATTGAAAGTTTTGCTGGGTATAGTAGTCTAGGTTGGCCTCTGTAGTCTTTTAGAGTCTGCAATGTAGTCTTGGATGTAATTTATTAGTATTTTATCCAGGCTCTGCTCCACAGTTACCTGGAAACATTCAGGTGTGCCTGACTCACTATAAAAGGGGCTGCTTGCCCCTTGTTTCTCTCTTTCTCTCTTTCTCTCTTGCTCTTGCCCCTGCTCCCCTTCTCTCCCCATTCCCCTCCCCCACCTCTTTCTCCAGGTGCTCATGGCCTGACTCTATTCCTTTACTCCTCTACTCCACTTCTCTCTCTCTCTCTCTCTCTCTCTCTCTCTCTCTCTCTCTCTCTGCCTTTCTCTTAACTCCTCATGCTCTGAATAAACTCTATTTTATACTATACTATATGGCTGGTCCCTCAGGGGGAAGGAATGCCTCAGCATGGGCCTGCAGAGACACCCCCTTCCCCCACATCTAACTGCACATCCACCAAACATATTCCTTCTATCCTTATCTTTTTATAAAACACAACATAGTTAACCTCCTTGGGTTGGAGTTTTCCTTCTAGTATCTTCTGTAGGGCTAGATACTGTTTAAATTTGGTTTTGTCATGGAATATCTTCTTTTCTCCACTTTCTGTGATTGGAAGTTTTGCTGGATATAGTAGTCTAGGTTGGCCTCTGTAGTCTTTTAGAGTCTGCAAGACATCTGCCCAGACTCTTCTAGCTTCTAGAGTCTCTGTTGAGAAGTTGGATATAATTCTAATAGGTCTGTCTTTATATGTTACTTGGCCTTTCCTTTGCAGCTTTTGATATTCTTTCTTTGTTCTGTACATTTAGTGTTTTATTATGTATCAGGGGGAGGGGGGACAGGGGGACTTTTTTTTCTGGTCCAATTTATTTGATGTTTGGCAAGCTGCAACTGCTACTGCTTCTTCTTCTTCTTCTTCTTCTTCTTCTTCTTCTTCTTCTTCTTCT
>JANHMN010000001.1:95165956-95176518 GCA_030674055.1 Rhabdomys pumilio
ACACACACACACACACACACACACACACACACACACACACACACACAGAGAGAGAGAGAGAGAGAGAGAGAGAGAGAGAGAGCGAGAGAGCGCTCTGTTGTATAGGTTCTAGAGACTAAACTCCAGTCTTCACACTTGTTCGACGACTACTTTCCCAACTGAGCCTTCTCTCTGGAAACAGCCTCCTTATAAAGAAAATGTTTAAATCAGCAACTGAATCACTCAAAAGAAAGGCCTAATGTGGTCCTTAGTCCTGTCAGAGAAAAAAAAATGTGGCAATCCAGAGAGAAAACCCAAATCATACTATGGACAAAGACCAAAGAAAGAAACATAATGGTCTCCTTAGGGTAGAACATTCTGGATACAGCCTAGGAAGAGCAGAGAGCACACAGGCATTGAAGTGCATCAGAGTATGAACGGGTAATCTAGCCTGGCCCCCCAACCAGTTCTTAAATCCCCAGTTTGTTTGGGTTTCTCTATAGGAGGGGACCAATACTTCTGAAGCATCCACACTAATTCACAAATACGCCCCAACATAAAGAGTTGCTGCCCTGATCATCACCTTCGCTCCCTGCTCAGGGCATTTTCAGGTTGAAATGCAAGAACTTTCCCAGACACAGATAGTTGTGTTTATTTTTATGTGGGTGCCAAGGACAGTCAGAGAGACTTCAAGTTCATTATCCTTTCTGGAGGCAAAACAAAATTGAGAACGATAAGACAGTCCTCCCAAACTCTCTGCTGCTTTTCTATTATAGAGAAACTCAGGTCAGCAGCCTGGCAGCCCAGTGGTTACACAATAAGGTCTGTCTGTATCGCTCTTGCAAGACAGCCTGTGTTTGGGCTGTACTGGTGAGCCGGGAGTGGCATCTGTGGCACGTCGCACAGTGGAAGTGCTTTGTATCCACCAATTTTACAAAGCTCTTTGATAGTGTGAATAGGCACACACATAGCTCTTTATCTATCTGACTGGAAGAAGCTCAACGAGCTTCGTGAAGAATCCGCAGGTCATGTTCTTCAAATCATCTGTAAATTTTCCTGTGGTAACAGCTGAGTTACTATTGGAACATCCTAGACATCAAGGACTTTGGGCCCAGTAGAGTTCTTATTACTAGTATGCAAAATCAAGGAAGCTGACCAAGATTAAATGCTAATACATACAATGAAAATCCAACTAGTAGCCAAAGAGTTTCAGTGAAACACACACACACACACACACACACACACACACACACACACACGCACACACACGCACACACATGCACATACACATGAACATGCACACACACAATGCAATACTCATACACGCACATGCACTTGTGTGTGTACACAGACATGCACATACACAGGCACACACTCACATACACACTCACACACACACACACACACATTCCATTTATTTTTACCTCTTATTATACTTCTAAGATATATCAAAGAAATATGAATCAAAGATTTTTTTTTTAAATGGAGCATCTTGAGGCCAGCAGGTAGAATATGACACCCATGAGACACATAAAGTCCAATAGACCGGTGCCACAGCTAAACATCTCGGGACAATTTCTATGGGCCACTGACTAGACCTACTTTACACTGAAGTGTAAGATAGATTCACAAATATGCCCAGGAATGTAGTCAGCCTACCAGGACACAAGAGCTGTCTGCTGGACTGGGCCACATGTCCAGAGAGAACGTCAACTGGATGCTCTTGAAGTCGCCTTGCTGTGAGCTGAGGTGGGGCAGCTCCCAGGAGGAGCTTTTCATGATGACTACATTTTGCAGTGGCTTGGCAGTGAAAACAACCGGCCTTGCTGGCCAGCAGCAAGGACAAATAGTGAACCCTTCCAATTCGGAGATTTGAACTTCCAGCACAGAGAAAAGCCCATCTGGAGAGAGAGCAACCCGCCCTGTGAACAGGCGTTGGGATTGCAAGCCACAGGTATACTCTGCAGAAGCAACTTGCCATTGGCCGGAGATGGCTCAGTCAGTAAAGTGCTTACCTAGCAAACATGAGGATATGTCCGACCCACCAGAATCTGTGTGAAAAAGTGCAAGTGTGGTGGTGTGCACTTGGAATCCCAGTGCTAAGGAGGCTGGTGGGAGTAGACTATGGGGCTCTTTGGCCAGTCAGCCTGGCCCATTTGGTGAGTTCCAGATCTGTGAGAGACCATTCCTTAAACACACACACACACACACACACACACACACACACACACACACACGCACGCACAGAGAGAGAGAGAGAGAGAGAGAGAGAGAGAGAGAGAGAGAGAGAGAAGCAACTTCCAACTGTGCAGCAGTGTGCTGTGATGGCTTGATACTCAGGTAAACAGACTTGGACTGCCTGGGTTCAGATCTCTCAGTTATCAGTTGAGTGACTTGAAGAGAGTTTTTTCGACTTCCCTAAGTTCATCTCTGTCCTACTAAGGATCGGCCATCATGTGTGTGCCCTGTCAAAAGCAGCTTCCTTATAGTAGATACTCAGTAAACACCATCTAGGTTGTTGTCAGTCATATGCTTACTGTTAACAGGTCTCAGTATCTTCTCCATAGCCTCTGTACACATGTGCTATGCCACCTTCATCACCTGCCCCATGGCCTTCCTACATACATAGCCTGATTATCACCTGATAGTTTCTCTCTAGGAACATGCACGGAGAATGCAAGCCTAGATTCTGGTGTCTGAGTACCATGGCAGAATGCAAAGAATGCAATTTCCATTGATTGAGGGAATCATTTTATTCATTTTATTCCATGCTCTACCCACAATTCCTTGACAGGTCATTTGACCTCACCTCTAAGGAGAGGTTGACCCCGACATGATTTCAAATGTCTACCCATCATTCGGCCTCCATACACAACGGACGAAGAAACGTTATCCATACTTACTTCCCAGGCACCATGAGTTGCATTTAGCTGTGTTTAGTGTCTCTCAAGTTTATAGATGAGTTGTATAACAGCTGCCACACACACTAATAGGCATGAGTCAGCACAAATAGAAAAAAGAAATTAAGACCAAAGAGAAATTAGCCTTGAGACAGAGAAAAAGGACTTTAATTGAAAAATACACGTGTGCTCGAGAGCTAAGTGCTCTCAGCATTCCTGTAGGGATAGACATATGGCCTTGGACCAGCCTGGGTATGAGCACAATGTGTGGGAGACGTCAGACTGACAACCACTGTGTAACAGAAACCCATAACATGATTTATTGCCTCCAGCTGAGGACAAGGCCTACAGGAAATTCTAGGCCTAATTGACCCTGGGTAGAAAGGAGGCAGGGTCAGGAGCTGTAGGCCTTTTGTTCTAACTCTGTGTCTTTCTCTGGCTAGCCAGCCAGGTGTCCTCCATCTAATCCTTGATCTCACCACAGCTGCATGTGTGTGAACACTTAGCCTCTACTGGTGGCTGTGGCCTCACCAGCAGGAGTGGATTCCTGGGGCAGAGATTCTGGCTCCTGACTGAGCTCTCTGCTTCCCATATACAGCAGCCTCTGCTCCTGGCTCTCAGCTCAGAGACTGCTATGCCTTCCCCTCCATGATGGATAGCTATCCCTGGGAACTGTGAGCCACCACACATTCTTTCTCCTTTAAGTTGTCTCTGTCAGGAATTCCATGACAAAGAGCAGAAAGTAGCACGATGTAATCATCATTCAGTGAGTTAGTTGGCCCCACCCCTGCAAGCTTGGTGATACCCAGAGCCCCAGGATTTCAACCATGTTCTTCTCTACCACGAACCTGCAATGTAAAACATTATATCCTTGAACCCAGATGGCAACCCACACCCCGACCCCAAACATACTCACATACATGTATTTCCTATGAATCTTGCTGATGAGGGAAGCCACACTGTACCTGATATGACCTCACAGCCCCTGCTTGAAACAGTGTTCGGAACACAGGGCGTGATGGGATCGGTGTAATGAGAAGCGTAAGTTTCATCAATTAGCCTTGGAGGTAACCAGAGGATTTTTCTAGACCTTGTAGAGAGAGCAAAGCCATTCCTCAAGCTACCAGGGTTTGGGTGGTGAGGATGGTGATGTAAGCATGTTGTGTTGAGTGAGAGAATGCACTACCTGTTTCTGCAAATAGTGAAATGAACACAATTGTCATTTGTGACTGGTGGGTTTATCGCAGTGCAAACCAGCAGGGCCTTTCTAAGTTAGAACCCGCCGGCTGAGGAAACCCTGCCGGGGTAGTTGAGTTTGCTGGTCTACTTGTGGGCATCCTTTCTCTACCACTTTATGGGTTCCCCAGGTCACCCATGGCTTCATGATTCAAGTCTCCCTCTACTTGGGTTATTTCATGGCAAACAGGTGCGCCACTTCTTCTCACTTGTCCCTCTCTCCACTCCAACCCTCTCCTGAGACTGGCATCCCATCTCTGTCTAGTGCCGTTCTCTCCTCAGCTCTGAAGCCAGTAACAGGAAGCACATTTGCAGTGGACACTTGAGAGCAACAGCCCGAAAAGACAGGTAGCTTTACTGAGCCAGGAGACCTGGAAGCTGGACTTTGACTGCAGTGCCAGGGATGGATGTTGGGAGTCTGCAATGGCAAACATCAGCCTCGGTGGTTCTCAGTCTTGTCCCTGCTCTCACCTCAGGCTCTGGGTCACCGCAGGCTTTCCTTGCTGCTTTTTACCTCCTGGTGATAGGAGGGGTCACTGGCCACCCTGGCCAAGAGGCTTTTTTGCTTCTTTGCTGGGTCACTGCCTGCTAAATTTATGGCCCTTTTATTGGCCTTGCAGGAGCTTTACATGAAAGAAGAAACTTTGGTTTCTGTTTGGAAAGCAAGAAAGTGAAAGAGTTTATCCGAAAAGTTTGTTTCAGAAGATCACAAGAGCTCAGAGCTGTGAAGAGGCCTCTTTGCTTCAAGCCCAGAGGTCTTAACTTAGGGCTGAAGAGGAATTCTGAGGTCATGAAAAGTTCTATTGGTCGGGGAAGGGGCCAAGGGAGAAAGAGGTTAAACAACATGCCCAGTCTTACCCATAATCCCCCCTCCTCGCCTCTTCTCTTTCCCTTCTTTCCTCCCTCCCGCCTACTCTCCCTACTCCCTCATTTCTTCTATTGATCAACTTCAAAAGGGACCATTTTGGTGGCCTTAGGAGACACTAGTAAATCTCTGGAGGAGACAAAGAAGACTGACAACGTGCCTCTGAGTTTCTTTTCCCGTGATCACTCTCTCCTCCTCCTCCTTTTTGCCTTCCTCCTCGGCCTCTCATAGCTATGTCTGCCTCTGTCTTTTTGTTTGTTTTGTTGACATAGGGTCTTATGTAGTCCAGGTTAGGCCTCTTGTCTCTACCTTCCAAATGCTAGGATAACAGGCTTTGTCAGGAATAAGTACTGACTTGAGTACTGAGCCTGTGTGTGTGTGTGTGTGTGTGTGTGTGTGTGTCTGTCTGTCTGACTGTCTGTCTGTCTGTCTCTGTGTGTGTCTGTACATTTGTGTGTGTGTGCATGCATGTGAGTGTGTGTACGTGTGTCATGTATGTGTGTCGGTACATTCATGTGTGTGCATGCATGTGTGTGTGCATGTGCATATGTGTGTGCGTGTGTCTTGTACATATGAGAATGATGTATCTTCTTGGTGGCAGCTAAATAAAAACATATAAGGCCTTCTTGTTGGGTGATACATACAGAATGATAGTTTTATTTGCCTATTCCTTACAAATCTTAAAGCCCAATGTGGGAACAAAAAGCTCCCGTCCCTACAGACACGGGGTCTCTGCTGCTTCAGGGCTGTTTTACTTCACCCGTTTCGTTGGACTCCTCAGGAGTCTTCAAGCCCATCTCCATTGTTTGTCATCCTAATAAACACTCCTAATAAGCCCAGGCTGTACACGGCAGCCCAGGACACTGCTGTCTTCAGAAAAGAGTGACGCCTGCAGCAACTGTCATCTGTCCTGGAGAAGCTCAGCTGAGATCTCCAACAAGTCCTGCCACAAAGTGCAATAGAAAAGACACGTTTAGTGTATATTCCCCCGCTAAATGGAACCTGCACTCCTAAATGATCTAAAAATGCTTAATTATTAATAAATCCCCCAGGGAACCGTGACATTTGGGATGATTTTTATCCTGCTAAAGATATTTAACAACACAACGTGTACGCTGGAACCTAATACGACTGCTTTCATTTGAAAGAATACCCGCCCCCGGTTTGGCTCACACACTGAGAGTATGCTGACTCTTAGAAGTTACTGAAAGATGTGACAGTACTCAGGCCTGGAGCGCGGTGCAGGGAGGGTCCTCGGAGAGGAGCTGAGTTGGTTAGGCCTCGAACCAGGTGCTTGGATTCAGGTCAAGGCTTCAGTGGCAATGGTGGAAGTTAATGAGAAGGCCATGGGACAAGTGTGTAGGCGCCCAGCTCAGCACTCATTCAGGAGTTACTTCAAACTCAAGCTCTCTGAGAATTCTCTCATGCACTTGGAAATCTAAACGTATTGTCTAGGTCTGGGTGAAATGTCAGACCGTACTTCCAATAAACACAAAGCCTTCTTAAGGTTCTAAATAGAGGCTAGGGAGATAGAGAAAGTGCTTGCCGCGCATGCGTGAGGATCTCAGTTCCGATTTCCCAGCACCTACGTAAAAGCCAATGTTGGATGTGGAACACGCCGATCTCAGAACTCAGTGGCCATCTAGGAACCCTGGGATCAGGGAGCAACCATGTCTCAGAACATAATGCGGAGAATAATTGAAGAAGACACTGCATGTAAGCCTCTGAGTTCCACAAAGATCTTCATGCAGCATACTTGAACAACACACAAACCTTGTACATGTGTGTGCTTGTGTGCATGTGAGTCTGCGTGCACGCCCACGCAGGCAGACACACACACACACACACACACACACACACACACACACACACTGTTTTTTTTTTTACAAGATGTATTCAAAGATAAGGAAGGATGAAACAAGATTAAGTGATCATCTACTATGAAAGAGAGGTTAACTCCAGACTTGCACAACCTTAAAGTCAATCAGTCTTTGCAAAAACCTAGGCTAGACTAGGTGACCGAGGCTCAAAGCCTTTGTCTAAAATCACAAACGTGTGGCAGAGCCAGGCTACAAACCTAAAGGGATACATGTTTGAATAGATGATACATAAGGGGAAAATGGGTCACAACCTACATTCTTACATAGAAAGGCTCCATCAAGTCGGGCAGTTGGTTGACTTCCATGTGATGATACATATCCTTACAATACAGGAGCATTATCATGCAATTTTAATTATTTTGCTGTCAGTCTATTTCTCTGCACAATGATATTAAAAAAAAGAACCATCTCTAATAGAAGCAAAAATAAATATTGAAATAAAGATAAATGTTCCGGAAGTCCAGCCAGGAGGTCTTACATAAGGTCCACTTTCTACTGGATTGACAGGTGGTATCAAATGCAGCAGCCATGGCTTCATTGTCTCTAGAATTTCCCTGGGAAAGTCTTGGATGGGACTTCTGATTCTAATGGTGCCGGTGGCTTCCTTCTCCTTTGTTCCTCTTCAGTACCTTGTGTTCTGCCCCAGAAAGAGGAAATCTCATTTGCTCACAAATACATTGCACACACGAAGCCCTGCTTGGCAATGGTCAGCCTGAAGACGAAGTTACTGATGGCTGTTTAAAAGAAAAACAGACAAGAGCTGGCTTTGGAGCCAGACGTTAGAAGGCAGCCTGTCATCTCCTCTCTAAGGGACTTCATATAGCCTTTAGGTCTCAGTTTCTCCATCTGTTGATGGAAAGACTGATACATATATCCCATAGAGATGGAACCTCGGGCCTTTTGTATGCTAGGCTAGAGCTCTACCACTGAGTTTTATCTCCAGTCCTGGATTGTTTTTGTCCTTTGAGATAGGAGCTGTGATATCCAAGCTGACCTCGAACTTGCTACGTAGCTGAGTTTGCCTTTGAACCACTGATCCTCTGGCTTCCACTTCTCCTCCTGGGATTACGGGTGATTGTCAACATGCTGGTTTATGCAGGGCTTTATGAGTGGTAGGCACATACACTGTCATGCTTAGTCCAGAGAATATGCTTTTCAAAAGAACAAAACCTGCCCCCTTTACCTGAAAAAAGAAAAACAACGACAACCAGCTCTTTATCCCCTTGGGCTGGTATCTCATCAGAAAGGCTTCAGCTGTGTGGGCCCCAAAGTTCACTTTCAGATAAATGAGCAAATGAGGAGAAGACACTCGACCAGGTGCTTTTACTAGTATGTTTTGCTCTTCCACTTAGAATGTCCTACTTTTGAAAATTTTGTATGTTTCATCTTACTCCTAACACACACACACACACACACACACACACACACAGACACACACACACACACACATGCATGCACAGAGTAAAATTGCATCAATGTGACCTGAATCCTTATTTATAGATAAGAAGTCAGCTGCCAGATTCAAGCAGACAATCAGGTTCAGGAAAACCATCAAAGTCTCCTGTCTCGGAATCTGGCGTGAGCCTTCTGTCTCATCAGCCCCAAAGACTAATGTTTCTTCTCTTTTGGTCCTTAGACATCTTCATTTCTCCACATACTGATCTGTCAGGCTCTAGGTATTTCTCAACGTTCCCTCTCTAGGCTGCAGAGAGAGGCCCAACGTACGGCCCTTACCCTTGACATTTTCAATGGAGGCTCAACGGGGAACACAGACATGTCTGCACTATTTGTTTATTGAGTTTGTTCTTCATTGCAAGCCCAGAAAAAGAGCCTAGTAAAAATCACAGGACTGAGTCACTGGGGTCTGCAGCCTGCTCTAGGTACTGGAGCCTGCCACACCACACCAGTGACATGCAGAGCTGGCTGTTCTTCCAGGGATATATTGCTTTTGAAGTACCACCAGGCTTACGACTTGGAAACTGGCCTTATTTTTCCCTCGGATGGGTATTAAATCGCATAGGTGATCTGAGGCTTACAAAGAAACACAGAGAAGCAACAGGCCATGAGGCACTGACTTCATCCATTCAACCACGGCTTCTGTTCTCTGCCCACCTACCTGGTCAACCAACCCTTACGGCTATTTTATGATTCATTCCTAGCAAATGCTCCCTGCCCAGAACCATGCAGTAAGCCATATTTTGCTGAATGTTTTCAATGTTGGGGAACAAAGACTGCCAAGGGGGAACATGGTATGGCAGAAGGCTGCCATGCTGCGGCTGATAGCCATGATGACTCTGCCAAAGCTCAGAAGCAAAGGGGGCATCCTCTCAAAGATGTGTTTCTGTCTTTGTAGACACTACTACCATGCAGAACACCCCTGGGAACCTTTTCTACAGGAGACTGCCAGCTTCTTCTGAGCATGACACAGTGGACCCCCAGCCCAGAATGCTTCCTGTTATAGGACACCTGGACCCTAGGGTAGAAAGGTATACATGGACAGGACAGGAACAGTAGGAAGCCTTACTTGGCATACCTGCTCTCTCTCTCTCTCTCTCTCTCTCTCTCTCTCTCTCTCTCTCTCTCCCCCCCCCCCCCAGTGTGTGTGTGTGTGTGTGTGTGTGTGTGTGTGTGTTTATGTGTCTTGCAAGAGCCTCTCCAGTTTTGGGGTGGTGGGTGAGTAATTTGAGGGTTAGGCTCTCTTCCCAGCATAGGAATTTCTCTCCTCTTCCTGGATTGCGCCATGCACCCTCATGAAGGCTAAAACTCTGCCTAGAAACAGCTCACTGTGGCAGGCCCTTCCCCCTCAGGAGCCAGAAGGGCCAAATCTGGCTCAAAGCCAGGCTTGGAAGAAACAGCACAGGGCAGAGAGAGGCGGTGGGTGGGGCTGGCCGCTTTGTGTCACACATTCAAAGCCTAATTTTGGATCAGAGTCATCCTTGTAGCCAAGCCTGAAAGATCACTGAGGCCTCAACATGAACCCGCAGCTCGGAGGTGGGGCACGGGCAAGTCCTCTCTCTCTCTTTCTCACAGTTGATCTCTTTAGGGACGTTCAGCTGGCAGTGTTTACATTGTCCCTTTTTATTTGTTTGTTTGTTTTTGTTAAAGCAATCCTAATTCTCTCTTAGCCTCCTGCTAGCTAGTGAATGTGTCTGACCTGGATTTGTGTGTACGTAATCCCAGAATGCCTCAGCTGAGATATTGAAGCCAGAGACCCCATGTGACCTCTAAGATACACCATCCTGCTCTTGGTGGCATAGGTCTGGCCCATCGGGCAAAGCAGGCTGCTGGTGACCACACAGACGGCTTCCACCAAACAATAGAGACAGCTGCTGGGAGCTGGGGACATGGCTCAGTTGGTCAAGGGCCTGCTACCCAAGTATGAGACATGAGTTTGGATCCTCAGCACTCATGGAAAAGCCAGATGTGGCAACATTAAAAAAAAAAAAAAAAAAAAACGATGACAGGCAGTGGCTCCTTGAAGCTTCTTGGTCACCCAGTCTACTGATTCCATGTGCTCCAGGTCAAGTCTGAAAAAATAATAGAGACAATCAAGGGAGATATTCAATGTTGATCTCTGGCCTCTATCCCTTCTCCCCAAATATGTGTAAATATGTGTACAACCACACAAACACAGCCATAGAGAGACACAAGATATGAGAGAGAGAGAGAGAGAGAGAGAGAGAGAGAGAGAGAGAGAGAGAG
>JANHMN010000001.1:95176528-95214599 GCA_030674055.1 Rhabdomys pumilio
GAGAGAGAGAGAGAGAGAGAGAGAGAGAGAGAGAGAGAGAGAGAGAGAGAGAGAGAGAGATTGTTTTCTGATGTAGGGGAGTCCTCACATGAGAGGAAGCCCCAGGCTCTAGGTGGGAAGGGCCTGCCCCTCATCCTCGAAGGGTGTGGGCACTTCCTCGGGAGCTCCAGTGGTTGCCAAGAGCAGGCTGCTGCCTCCCTGGCACTCAGGGCACCAGGATGCTTGTTTGCAGAGCTGGCGGCCAGCAGCCTGGAGCAGCTGGTTGTAATTATGCACTGCAGCTTCAGAGGAAGTTCCTGGCTGGGAGAGCGTGTGCTGGGCCTGGCTGCACATTGGCTGCGGGACTTCAGGGAACAAAGGAGCTAGAAACCAGTGGCAGCCAAGAACACTCGGAGGAGCAGGACTGGGTGAAGGCAGGCAAAAAAGAAAGGGTGAGAGACGCTGTTAACTGTGCATGGGAAAACCTGTGCACGAACTCTCAGGATCCCACTCTCGTTCCCGGCAGCCATGCACGCTGCTGTGTGAAGACTTTTTAAAACAAAAAGCAGTACCTGGTTAAAGCGTCTCTAAAGAAGCACACCTGCCTGGCATATTGGATAGCGCTCCTCAACCGGCTCATCTAAATGGACTGAGTCTTTGTAGCAGCTGGTCATGAGGAAAAACCAAGGAACGGGTCATGGAAAAGGTCAATTTCTCTTGATGAGGGAGTAGAACAGTGGCAAAACCTATCTGTTCCTGGTTGAATACCAGACCCAGCAGGGAAAAGCCAACCTTCCTGGGGTGTGAATTGTGGATTCGTTAACAAGTCCTCTTCTTCCTGGTCGGAGAAACACGTATTAATGTATTAATGTCTGACTCTCTATACCTTCCAAGATTTGTTTAGTGTTTACTCGGGAGAACACTGCAGGAAAATGAGCCCAGAGAACGGCATGGGGACCTGAGGGAAGGGTGGGGATGTCTTTCTACTGCTTGAGCTGGAGACTCCCTCCCCCTCACACTGGCCAGACTGTAGGCAGCCACCCACCTTCACTTAGCCTTTCTGTGTACACATCTGTGGTACCTTCCATGTTCTTTGGCCTTCCCAACAGAGTAGGGAGGATTGCATTTTTGTTTGTTTGTTTGTTTGTTTGTTTGTTTTTCCTGGTCCAGGGAACAATACCAAGGCTAAAAACCAGACAAGTGGACAAGCCTGCAGTTCCTGTGGCCTCTTGGTGACCCCTCTACACTTGTACAACTCCTGATTTATGTCGCATTAAAGGGGCAGGTTTGGTACCTGTTATTGGGCACCCTCGATGTATAAAACTGACAGGCATGCACAATGTCACGTTATTGGCTTGGCCTGGTAAATGAAGAAGCAATTCCATTACCTTTCCCCCTTGTCCACTGCCGAGCACAAAATTGCTCGAGACGCTATCAATCAGTAGGCGTGGATGCAGAGAAGTGGCCAGCATATACGTGGGCATGACAGCCTTGCTCCCTAATGATTAATGAAAATAAATGACAACACCATTCTCTTTAGGACTACAGACCCGGCCTTGTAGCCTGGGTAGAGGGATTGTGGGAACAATTCAAAAGGATTTTTCCAGGAAGATTCAACTAAGAGCTATTATTTTTAAAAATTCCCTTTTCTTCTATTTCCTTCAATTTAGGTCCTAAACTTTCTAAACACACACACACACAGACACACAGTTGAGCAAGGCAGTTAACTTTGAGAATTATTCTACTTTATACAATACCCACTGGCCACTTGTGATAATTTAAGTAGAATGAAAAGAAATCCAGAACTCCTTTCTTCAGTCAGGCTGGCCACGCATAAACTATTCTGTAGCCTCCTGTAGTTGGGGTCCATCATGCGGAATTACAGAACGTCTCCACCATTAGAAAGCTCAGCTCAGATGCCTATTTGCTCGGTTGTCTCCAGATCGCTTTCCACTTCGAACTCTCCACATATCACTTTTACAAAAGTGAATCTTTTTCTAAGATGGCGACTGTGTGAAACTCATTAGCTTCTTCCCACTCCAAGGGGAAGGGCTCCAACTAATTTGCTGTTAGAACCTCCTAGAATAGTTAGCGAAACATTGTTACATAGTAACCCCCGAAAGACTGGACTAGTCTCAGGCTACTGATTCCAACCTATTTCCTTAGATAATTTTCCTAGACAGTTCTTTTTAAAATATTTTTCACATTTTCTTGAATGTGTGTTGGGAGGAATGGGAGAGAGAGAGAGAGAGAGAGAGGTTAGAGGTCAATGAGATGATTTGTGGGAGAGTCAGTTCTTTCCTTCCACCATGGGGGCCTTAGGAGTCAACTGAAGGTATCAGACTGGCAGGCTAGGTGGCAAGTACTTTTACTTATTGAGCCATTTCGCTGGCCCTAGACAATCAATAGAAACAGAAAGAACCCAATGAGGCTAAGTAGTGTGTTAAGAAAGACACGGGGGCATCTCCATAAAAATCCTCACACTAGAATATAATCAGTCCTTCAGAATGATATGATATGCCTCATTGCCAAACCCAGGGCTGAGGCTTTGAAGTTCGGCAGAGGCACAGAGCAATGAAACACTTTGATGCCGTTCGAGTGCCTGTCTGCAAAGCTTCCAGGGGTAGAGAGTAGAAAAACTATCTGCAGCCAATTGGGCAAGTTTTTTGTGAGCATGTCAGTGGGCCAGAAGTTGGGTCACACAAAGTCAACACCAAAATCAGCCTCAAAACTAACCACGGCAGAATTCACCAAATATAAGGTCCCTAGCATGTTTGTGTGTGTGTGTGTGTGTGTGTGTGTGTGTGTGTGTGGTGGGGGGGCGATTATATCAAAAAATGTTAATACATTTTCCAAATTCAATAGAACCTGGTTGACATATACTTTCCCCATTTTAAAATTTGTCACCCTGATCTCTTTTGCAAATCTTTCAGCTTGACTTTCTTCTCATCTCTTATATGTGTGCTAGTGTGTGTAGCTGTGTCTTGAGCCTCTCACAATTTAAGATGAAGGTATTGAACGTGCAGGCCCAATGAGGACATTATCATCCATGTTTCCTTCTGAATTAGATTCTGCTCTATGTGACCCAGGTATCCACAGGTGAGACTACATCCCTGGATGCAGATCAAATAGAACTTTGTTTTCTTAGACAACACTACTTTCTCACAAAGCAGCCTGAAGGTCGATGTTAGGAGTTACATTTGTTACTTATTCCCTCTTTAGTCACTGAGGCAGGGCCTGTCAATCAAACCAGAGTTTGTGGGTATGGTTAGTCCCACTGGCCAGCTTGTTCTGGGGAGTGCCCTGTCTCTTCCATGGCCACGAGCTTTAATGGTTCTGGGATTCTGAACTCTGGACCTCATGCTTGCTTTGAAAATGTTTTAATCAACAAGCCATTTCCCCAATCTAAGACCTATTTAAAAAATAGCTTTTATTTGTGTGTGTGTGTGCGCGCGCGCAAGAAAGAGAAAGAAAATGAGAGAAAGAGAGAGAGAGAAAGAAAGAGAAGGAGGGGGGAGAGGAGGAGTATCCATAGACATTCCTTCTCTACTCTGCCATGTGGGCTACAAGGATCAAATTCAGAGCATCGAGTATCAGGCTTGGTGACAAGTGCCTTTCCCCACCGAACCATCTTCCCGGCCCAAGACTCATCTTTGAAGTGACATTCGGGTTTATATGACATCTGTCTCTATCAGTGTCAATACAGGTTTCCTGCCAATAAGCCTTCAATGGTAGCTGGGGGCCACAGATTCTCTGCCTGTGGCTATCTGTTATTCAGCCGAGGATACCTTTATTCCAGCAGGGAGTAGGTCTTCTTACCTGAGCGACGGTCATCTGAAAATGAAGCTCCATCATCACAGAACTGGCTGTTTTCTTTTCCTTTAAGTCTTCATAAATCATATATAGCAGTGTTGGCATGAGTCATAAGGCTGGGCAGAGAAGCTCCTGCTAATCCACGCAGCTGCATGGGCCTAAAATACCTCCGTGAATAGAGTGTGTTTGTCCTGCTTGGTTGATCGCATAAATAGGAAATCAGCAAAATCTAGGGGTTCCCCAGTCTCTGAGTCTCACAGTCTTTGGTTTGCTGCTGCCCCTTCTGTTTGCCCAGTGTCAACCCGTATGCCAGCCTCTTAACTCAGTTAGGAAATAAAAGATGCTGGAGCTGGAGATAGCTCAGTCTGTAAAGTGTTTAGTTCACAAGACTAGGAACAGGGTTTGACTTCCTAGTGTCCCCGAGAAAAGCTAGTATGGTAGTGCACACCTGCGATCCCAGCTCCAAAGGAACAGATGAATGGCTCCCCAGAGATTACTGGCCGGCCAGTCTAGCCTGATTGATAGTCTTCAAGTTGTACACGAGACTAAATCCAAATGATGCTGTAGTGAAGAGGCAGAGAGGAAGGGCCCCGATGTCAGCCTGTAGCTTCAACACATACACCCCTGTACACACACACACACACACACACACACACACACACACACACACAGAGGGTGGGGGAGGCAGGCAGGCAGGCAGGCAGGCAGACAGACAGACAGACAGGAAGCTCTGGCCAAGGTCAGTTTCAAGAGGACATTGATTCTTTGATGAGCTGTGTTTTGTGCTCTGAGTTTTGGTCTATATGGTCCATAAACCAAGTTAATTCTAATGGAACAACGCAGGACACCTCGTGTTTTTAAATGACCTTCAAGTGCCTTGTTCAATATGGAAGGCTCTGATGTCACACGTGAAAGACCCTGATCCAGATCTGCTTCTTGTTGTTGCATTTAGGGAGTGTGTGTGTTGGGGGGCTAGGGGAGACAATGGCCATCTCTCCTCTCCAGACTGTGTACTTTCCGAGATGTGTCTAGCCTGCCCAACTTTTTTCTCAAGAGAGGCTTCTTCTGGGGTTCTGGGTGTGACCCAATTAGGTTGTAAGCCGGCTACACTTGTCCAGCCTGTCCAACAGTTATCTTCTTCCAGCCATTTTCCATACTTTCCTGATTCCAGGTCAGCTCCCTTTCCACTCCCTCTCAGTTCTGCCGTTCTTGTGTCTCTTTGCTGTTCTTTTGGTTAATGTCTAATAATTTTACACTGTGCCCACTTCTTCTCTGTCCCCCTTGGATGCTCTCCTTTATGGTGCTCACATTATTGCTTCATTGAATAATGAAGCTTCTGATACTCAAGTGTGCTGTTGGCATGCATCTGCCTCATTAACGGACATATTACTGTATATGTGGGTCACTTATTTTCTGTTGGATAGCGTATCTCATTTACCTTCTGATTAGGGTATTATTTAATATGTATTTAGGGCTTTGGTATTAAGAGATGTATTCCTTTAATTAAATACATATTTTGAGTCCTGACATCTGACATGGTTTGCTTATATATAAAGTGTTTATATAATTTGCCTATCTAAGCTCAGTGAAGTATAAAATACACTAATGAGAGGTAGTAAATCATTCCACAAATATAAGCCTCTATTTGTTGTGCTGGCCTAGGAGGAGCCCCAAACTCCTCTACAGTTCCAAGCCTTGCTGCTCTTGGCTTTGCTTATTTCAATGCACAGGTGAGATCCATGCCCGCAATGGCTCCATAGGGCTGTTCCTCACACATACCTGTGGTCCTTTTAAGGCTTTAAGTTTGGAAAATTGAACTAAGAGGTAACAGATAGGATGTCTTAGTGTGCTTATTATTTCTTTGAGATTTTGTGTGTGTGTGTGTGTATGTATGTATGTATGTATGTATGCATGCATGCATGCATGTATGTGTTTGTGTGTGCAGATGTGTGCATGTGCATGCTGAGGCCCAAAGTCAATATCAGGTGTCTTCTTCAATTGTTTCTCCACTCTGTTGTCTAAGACAGGGCCTCTCACTGGACCACAAGCTCCACGATGAGCTAGCTAACCCACAGGTCTTCTCATCTCTAATCCCCCAGCATTTGGATGACTGCTGTGCTCTCAGGCTCAGCTTTCTACAAGAGTGCTGGCAACCGAGTTCGTGTCTTCCTGTTCACGGAGCAGGAGCTTTACAGATCGAGCCATCTCTCCAGCACCCCTGATTACTTTCATTTTGATCCCTCCTGATGTAGAGATAATAAACTTCCATGTCAGAGGGAACTGGGTTTGAATCTGTTAGTGTGTACCTCTGACAAGCTGTTCACTGTTCTCCCTCACTTTAAGACGTGGCTGGTGATACTCCTACAGTCGGTTACGAAATAAAGGTGTTTAGATGAAATCATAGAGTCCAACACTCTTTAGCTTTAGTATCAGGTTCCATACTTGGAAAATAGCAGAAGGAGCACTTTAATTCTGTCCCCATGGCTGCAATTCATTTATAATTATAAATATAGAGACTGTAATTAATTAAGCTAAATCATCGGTTAGGATGTACATTTACAATGGTACCTTGATTTTACATGTGGCTGTCAACAGAGCAAGCTCTCCTCCCTGTTTCTTCACAGCAAATGGTCACATGGAATCTGTTGTCTGGGAAAGTGGACCATAGGCGTCCCATCTAAGCTCCAGGCTTCCATATGACTCAAGGTCATATGGGTCTCATCCCTGTCACCAACTCAGCTCAGATTGAAAGATCAGAGGACACTGCCTGAGGCCTACCACAGGTCAGTGTTCTGCTCATGGCATGTGAGCACTCAGACCATGGCCCCTAAGGGTCTTGAGGGTGATCTCCTTTGATGGGGTTACTGATTCAATTTCTAATCCCTTCTGGAAACATCTGCAGGGACAGTACAGAAACAACGTGGTACTAGCCATTTGGGAGTGTCTACAGGGATGTGTCTCAGCCCTAACTTGAAAGTTTGAGAAGATGGCATTAATTTCAAGTCCATGAGCAGCGCATGATCACCACTGAACCAATCCCTATGCTGCAATAGGCATCAGGTAGACTTGAGTCAGAAGCCTGTCTGTCCCAGGATCCAGGGCAGAGGCATTCCTGTATAAACTATGTGGAAAGAGCATTGGGCTGTAAATTTGACAAAAGACAAAGGTTGGTTCTTGACCGTCCAAGTGCCGTAAATACAGACAACATGTAACTCAGAATAGAAAACGCTTTAGGAGTCTGAACAGTGAATCCAGGTTGTCTACCTAGTGTGTTTGTTAAGTCCAGTCAGGTAACAGAACCCATCTTAACTGTTCAAATATAACACATGGATTTCACACTTAGACAGAAGATGGTCAGTGTAAGAATGGGAGCTAATTTCCTACGTCAGTTGACTAAATGCTCAGATCACTAATAGCATTTTATCACCTCACCTGTTTGGGGGGATATCACCCAATCCTTTGAAAGTACACGAACAGAAGGTAAAGACTAGGGCTGAGACTCCATTGCTCCCAACCTGCCTGGATCCCATCCCTCCCTGACTGTTGGACCCTCCCTCTGCACCTGCTAGGACCCCATCCCTCCCCACCTGCTGAGACCCTATCCCTTCTGGCCTTCTGAAACCCCTCCTTCCCCACTTGACCTTCTGGGAACCCATCCCTCCTTTCCTGGTGGGACCCCCTTCCTCCCTGACTGCTGGGACCCTATCCCTCCCGACCTGCTGGAAATTCACCCCTCCCCTCCTGCTGGGACCCCACCCCTTCCTGCCCTCAGACATTGGTGCTTGTGGTTCAGGGATCTTTAGACTTGTAATGAGTGACATTGCAAACCCTTCTGGCCTCCAGCTGGTAGATGGCAGTTCATGGAGCATCTTAGGCTCCACCACTGTAGGAGTACATCCCTCATGTGAAATAACATTCTCTGAGTTTCTATACACACATATAGCTAGGTATAAATGATATAGATATCATTTATAGATATAGATTATCAACATATAGATATAGATTATACATGTGGATGATAGAGATCATATATGAGTTTGATACCTTGCGTCCAATCCCCAGAACCCATATGGTAGAAAGCAAAAACTGATTCTCGCAACTTGTCTTCTGACCATGCCATGTGCATGTTAAATCACATACACACACAAAATAAATCAATGTGAACCAAAATCAGAAGGCCTAGTAATTTGAAGATGTTACCATTCAGATAGCACGGGACTCACAGTCAAAAGAAGCAATTGTTAGTGCTTGTTTTAGGGAAAGAAGGAAAGAAACTGGAGGTGTCAAAATCCAGAAGCTTGGCGACATCCTGCAGCAGTAACACAGGTCTCTTGGCGTCACATGACCAGCTGGCATCAGTGACAGAGGGAGATAGCATGAGGCTGGTCCCTGTGAGCATGAGACAAACCAAATCCTGGATTCACTTATGACTGTGGAAAAATACTGCATCTGTCTCCCAGGATCTGGGTTTACAGACCCATGCTACCACACCTGGCTCTTACAAGGTGCCGGAAGCAAGCACAGGTCGTCACATTTCTGCAGCAGCAGACACGTTACCAGTTGAACCCTCTCCCCAGTTTTTGTGGAGTGTTTGGTTTGTAGACAGGTATTTAGCACAGGTTGATGTCTAAGTCTCTATGCAACTAAAGATGGCTTCTCCCTTCGGTTCTGCTGTTTCTACTCCCTGTGCTGAAATTACAGAATAGACCACCACACAATGCGATGCTGGGGATTGAACCCAGGGCCTCATATGTGCCCATCCATCACCCTACCAACTACAGCCCTGGAAGGAGTACATTCTGTAAGCAATAGATGTCAGAACCATCAAGTACATTCTGGAGAACTTTAGCATGGCCAGTATTAAGCAATACAGCTTCTTGTGCCAACACCCTGCGAAGACTCTACTTTTCAAGCAAGATTAAAAGCAAAGCGATGTTATTAAGCCATGAATTCATTTTGGGCTTCTTGTTAGCAGTAGGACTCCTATTAATAAACCAGTAATAAATAACAATTGTTCCAAATAACGATAAACTTTTAGGGGAAATAACGATCTAGAAATTAGTCATAACTGACTTGGGGCACGCTCGAAATTATGAATACACTCTAATTTAAACTAAGTGCTTTATGGTTTTTAAAATTTGCTCACATCTGTCTTGTTATTTAATCCTCATAGAAACTGAGTGGTGAATTTTGGCTAATCATTCAGATTTGCATATTACACACACACACACACACACACACACACACAGAGCACACTCGTGCCTCATGTATACCAGCACATGCCCCCACTTCCCATGAGAGAGAGAGAGAGAGAGAGAGAGAGAGAGAGAGAGAGACAGAGAGACACAGACAGAGAGAGTTACCCTTGAGCCACAAATAGTCTGACAGGTTCTCAGAGCTGTCAGTGGTAGAAGAGGGTGAGGAACCAAGCTTTCTGAATCCCATAGGGTGGGGAAGGAGTGCATCCCTGTTTGATGTCATTAACATAAGCATGGCCATGTCAAGGACCCATCCTAGGGCTTTCCCCTGGTCTAATTGTGGACGTTAACCTTATAAACAGTAAGTGCAGAGAGTCATTCTGGATCATGCCCCGTGAGACTGCTCTCCTACAGAGCCCCCTACTGAGATCAGCTAAACCATGCCCCCTTCATGCTATACCAATTAAATGTGCTGAGTGTCAGGATGGTGGTGTGTCTCCATTACAGGGCATATCCTACCTGATCCTAGACTTCCATTGTCTGACTATCGTTCATTTTTTTCCTTCCAATGATACGTCTTTAAAAGCAATTATTTGAGATTATAATATAATTATATCATTTCCTCTTCCCACTTTCTTCCCCCCATCTTACTCTCATTTAAAGTCGTGGCTCCGTTTCATTAATTGTTGTTACATACATGTCACGTGAAACCTGCTCAGTCTCTATAACGTTGCTTGTATGTATGTTTTTAGTGCTGGGTAACCAGCGGATGTGCTCTTTCCTGGGAAGACTCTCTCCTGCTCTCAGCATCCTTAAGTCGTCTGTAAGTCTTTGTCTAGACTTGAGTCTTCTCCACGTTTCCATCCCAGGTTAGCATGCCTACTGTTGTTGTCTTTCTGCAGGACAAGTTTAGGCAGCTGTGTTATTGATAAATACAGTTTTCATCAAGAAAACTTCTCTTTGCAGAGATAGAAACCATTTTGGAAAACCACAACCAATCAAAATACAGAGTTGTGGAGCTCAGTCCCAGCGGCTACATCTACAGTAAAACTCCTGCGTCCTATGTCCAGGAGTCACTGTGGAACAGGGGGTTGCTGTAAGGTTGTGTTTCTTAGAAGCATCTGTCGTTCTTGAAGTCTGGTTTCTGGGACCCTGCCTCTTGGACTGAGGCACCATAGCTACTCGGTGCTACTTCCTGGTCAAGTTTCAGAAAATATGAACAGGGAGCATCACCTCCTATTTCCTCCACACAGTGGGGAAAGCTCTCCTTTTAGGCAATACACGTGAAATGTGCCTCATAGACTATTGGTAAACAAGCCAAAGCACGCAATAATAAAAACAATGTTTAATCTTTATTGTCACTATGTCCTAAACGCCTTTCTTTGTGTAACTCCTAGAAATACCTATGGGAATATGTATTCCTTATAGCTCCATGTTAGGAATAAATAAAAAGAGCTTCAGGTGAATTCCAAAGCTACTTGGCGGAGCTTGATGTGGTGGTGCACACCGTAAGCCCAGCTCGGAGGGAGAAAGATCACTAAGAATTTTAGACAAGCCTGGGGCTACAGAATGAGTCTAAGGCCAGCCTAGAAAACGTAGTAAAACTCTGTCAAAAAAAAATTAAATTATGTTAATTGAAATAAAGCCACTTGTCTGGTAAATTGCCGAACGAGGGTCAGTGAGGGGTTGTCTGAGCCGAAAGCTACTCTCTTCCCTGGTCTTAGCTCAGGCTCAGCAATGGGCAGAACCTGCTTTACCTGCAGACCCATCCTGTCCTTGCATTCAGTGTATCTGAGTAGAGAGTATGACTCCAACAAGGAGCGTGAGGTGATGACCTAACACCAGCAAGTGTATCTCGCCTAGGAAAGGAAGACACTCTCTGCAGCTTTCATTTGCTCTGCCGTTGTGATTCAAACCTTTCTTCCCATGCTTAACAGGACATGACTGTATCAGGCACGGCCTTCTCCATGGCACTGACCTCTGATTTACCTCCATTAGAGCAGGCTACCAGAAGGGTAAGCGTTGACCAGAAAAGCAGCCCTTTCCTCTGACGTTAATATCCTGAAGTATAACATGTTGTATAAATTCCTGTTATTACCTAATTAGCTATAGTGGATAATGATTTTCATATTGTAAGCCTGAAGATGGAGAGCAAAATTCAGTGCCAGCGTAAGTAGTGTTTGTTATTTAAAATCTCCATGTTCAACAGGACATATGTCCCCAACGAATAGTTCCAATATCCCTACTACCTTCGAGTCACCTTCAAAACACACCGGGGACATTAATTTATCTCATGGAGCTGGGACTTTATTCTGTTTAAAGTTTTACTTGCTTTCAAAAATTATAAAACTTAAAAGTTCCCTGAACCACAAACCTTTTTTATTTTGGCACTTATAACCAAGAAAGCTGATTTTTTTCTCCCCCTCAAGATTTTTATAAAACTCTTGTCTTGAGCTGATGCTTGTTAAGTGAAGTGATTTTTTTTTTCTGACCAACTTTTAATTTCCTGAAAGTTGAGGCTTATGGTACAGAGAGGGGTCTAAAGAAAACCTGAATCTGCTAGAATGAGGTAGATGGGTAAATGAGTAGATGGTCACTCTCTGAAGATTACATTGTCAACAATCTTTGCATCTTCTCTTAAACCTCCCAATTACATGTAGATGTGGCTAGCTGGACACACAAATGCATTCCTTCAGTAACCGTGCTAGACTAACAGTCTAAATTTATTTTGTGTAATACTCTTTTTTAATAATAATGTCTATTGAAGACATCTGTGGTAAGTCTGTAATGCTTGTCTCATGGGTAGACAGCGTAAGTGAGTGCTTTAAGAATTCTGTTTTCAGTTTAACATTATGAGCTGTTAAGGAGAAGGTTTATGGGTCTAACTTTATTAGTTGGAATTGGACTCAAATTGAAATTGGGTCCAAGAATTTACTTATCCATAATATTATGAGGGACTTTTAAAAACATTAGAAAGTTTAACTAAACAAGAATATTAGTCTAATTTAAAGTATTACTTGACGTTCTCAAGGTCACACAAAACACTTCTAATCACCAGATCGCAGACTCCCACATTCACCTGTCTCACACTGCAGCTTTGTGAAAGCCAGAGGTTTATTACAGCAAGTCAATACCTCAACTGTGAGAGAACGGGTTACATATATCTGCTGAATTATGTAACTCTAAGTACATCTAGAATCCAAAATGTCATTCAGCCTGTGTTAGGATTTGAGGTAACACCTGAGTCACAGGGGTGGTGGCGGGACAGGAGAGCACAGGGGCTCCAGGCCTGGCCTGGACAGATGCTACCACACTCACCCCCTGCCAAGAGAAAATGACCCACAGGAGCAGCCACCAGCCAGGCTTAGCATCCCCGAGATTTTATTTGAAAACCTCGGTGATCAAGATTAAAAGAAAGCAATAACATAGCATATCTAATTTTGAAGTGCACAGGTTGGTGAGCACTTCGTCCCCACATCCTCAACCCTGACGATTCTCTACGCATGATTAGTGACACAGGGACTAATCCATCGCTGTCAGGGAATAGGCTGTTTGATTCCCTCCACAAGGGACTTGTGTAACTCCATGGAGAGTTGTCTGGGTGAATTATGCGACTCCTTCATATATTTTTTGGCTGAACAGTGATCACTTCCATAACAGTATCCTGCAGCCTACACTGAGAGGAGTCGGCTAGGCTTTTCTTGCAGAGCAGTCAAAGCAAGACCTTCGGCAGTCATTCAAGCTGACACTGCCGTTCCAACCCCAGTCCACAACAACGAGGAAGAAGTGATTGCATGGCCAGATTACACAGACAGAAACTCACTAATGCCTCCCATTGTTTAGAACTGGAGCTAGTTGGACACCGCGCACTCTGAAGAGCCTGCATGAAACAGTGACCGAAACATAGCTGGCAAATTCATTTTGTAATCCCATATGCATAACCCTCTGGCACAGACCCAACAGCTTTGCCATGGGTTCATTCATTCATTCAACATTTATTGCTGCCCATCCATCACACATTGGGCTAGGTACTAAAAAGTAAACAGCGAGCCAAATGGATATTTTTCTGCCACAGCTTAGACTCTATTGGGAAGACAGTACTGGAGCCTTCACATGGGTGATGACTATTAGAAAGGAGATATACAGGATGCTAAAAAGGCTTGTCACACGAAGACCCGGCCAAGTCATAGATTTCTTAGAAGAACCGATGCTTAGGGACTGGAGGTACTGCTCAAAGTCAAGAGCATTTATTACTCTTTCAGAGAACCTGGGCACTTTCCTAGAACTCCTCAGATCAGGTGGCTTACAACTGCCTGAAACTCCAGCTCTGAGAAATCCAGTGCCCCCTGGCCTCTGAGAGCTCCTCTGTGCACACAGTGTGCACACACATGCACACAAACGGAAAACTAAATTTTGATTCTATAGGCATGAAGAATTAAATATATATATACATACATATATATATATATATATCCTTTGAAGGCAGAGGAAATGGCCCGTGAATAAAGATGCTTGCTGGGCAAGCTGGACAAGGTAGGTTCAGTTTCTGGAGCCTATGTAGAGGTGGAAGGGGAAACAGACTGTTACAAGGCTGTCCTCCACCACCCTCTACCACACACATACACAACAACGATGATGATAAAGATAATAAGTAAAAAAAAAAAATGTAATGTTTGAGAAGGGGTCTCAACCTACAGTCTAGATCAGCCCTGCTTCATCCTCCCAAAGGCTGGGATCACAGGTGAATGCCACCACACCCAACTTTTAATTCTTTTTCCTATAGTATAAGGAACAAACACAGAGATATTGTGTGTGTGTGTGTGTGTGTGAATATGTAGATTTCAAGTGACTACTATCATTCAGTGATTCTTCAACTCTTCAAATGAAAATTAAAACGAGATAAATTTTTTGAGAATTATGATATTTTTCAAAATTAAAAAATGAGAAATTAAAAGGCTGTGATCTTTTAACACCCACTATATAGTCACAACATGGTTCCTCTCTCTACTTTTTTTTACTTACAATTTTACATGTTAGGGCATGGTACTAATCTGTGCATTGAACATGTTTCCATGAGTTTTATAGAAAAGTAACTATACCCTAAGTACATTTCTGAGATTCCACTTTTGCACAGAATATAAAGGCGCTGGGTCAATTGCTCTTCACCGCGGTTGAAGACGGTTTCAATGTTTGAGCATACTTCTGTTCGTTTCATGAGGGAAACCATTACAGGTTTTGAGAACCTAGTGACAATTCTCGAGTTTCCTCCAGTTCCTTAAGCACTTCTGACCAATTTTGCCCTGTGGACACACTAGCAATGGGCTGAAAATAACACACGGCCTAACAACACATTGTATTTACAAAAACACACACACACATAAAAAAACTAAAAAGCAAAAAACAAAAGCCCAAACCAAACCAAACACACGCACACGCACACGCACACGCACACGCACACGCACACGCACACCTTTCCATGCTGGCTTCACCGTGGAAGCATCATTTGACAAATGAAAGGATTGCATGTCAGCTAGATTAGGTGACTAGGTCAGAGCCCTGGATGTATAGCGGGGTCTGGACTCTCTGGCTTTTCCTCTTCCCTGCCCAGCTAGATTCTATACAGCAAGAAAGACAAACGAGAATGGCAAAGAGACTTGAATGCTTTGATTATGTTGGGACCAGTTATTTCCAATACTGTCCCTTCTCATGTTAACCTTGGTGTGAATACGGAGACAGACATTTAACGTTACTTTACTTTTGCTTCCTACTTTTTAGAAATGATATCGCAAATTTCTACACCTGACTACCAGAAATCTGTGTCCTGTGAGAGTTTTAATGATGGGATGGGTTTGCCCAAATGCCTTCTATTTTTAAAGTTTTCTGGGTTCTTTCTTAATCTTTATTTATTTCCCACAATCCAGTAACCTCTCAGTTAGGCCCAGCTCTGTGAGCCTGGACTTGGCTCTAGGAGGTAAGCGAGGATCACAGGTGAGGTTTGCATGCTCAGAGACGGTCACTGCAGACCCGGCCACTTCCCTCACAGCCAGCTCTGTCTACACCAGAGCAAATGTTTAGTCCTGATACTGCCTGAGGTTGTCACTGAGATCGTTAATCTAAGTGAGACACAGAGCTCACCCTGAGCTGTCCCCAGAGCAAATACAATTTCCAGAATGTTCTCCTGTGTAGAAGGTAAGATCTTAGCTGTTTTGTAGTCCCAGAGCTGTCACATGAAAAATGGGGCTTTGGATTCTATGGGCTCAGGACTTTTGGGGACTAACACAAGAGCATGGCACCTCTTTAGGACCCACCTTGCACCCCAACTTTCAGACTGGCGTCTGTGTTTTTATCATCACTGATTCCTGTTTTGAAATGCTTTTAATCTACAAAATAAGCCATTTTTTTCCTTTTAAATGTATTTATTTTGTTTGAGTGCAGTGTGTGTGTGTGTGTGTGTGTGTGTGTGTGTGTGCAGGCTAGAAGCCAGCTCCTGGGTGCTGTTCCTCAGAAGCCACCCTCTCCCCTTGTTTTTTGGGTTAAGCTTTCTCACTGGGTCCTGGACTCACCCACTTAGTGAGGCTGGCTGCCAGGGACCTCCTGGGATTCTGTGGTCTCTGTGTCATGCTGGACTCAGTTTTTTGCATGTTCTGCCCAGGCTTCTTTATGGTTACAGCACTTTGTGTAACATTATGTCCCCAGCCCACATCTTGTAGATTTTGTGGTCTTAGCTTAGCTGGAGTATTAAGTCCCTCCTGGACATACTTGACACTCAAAAGGAATTTGCAACTCAGGCCCCCCAAGGACCACATAGTTCTGCTTATTTTAAGAATTTGGACTGGCTGCTTGAATTACACTAGAGAGACACAGAGAAGCCCTGACCTGGACTGATTTATAACTTAACCGAGGCGAATTTGGTTAAAGCGAGCTGTAAGGCTGCAGAGCCGACACCAGACCCTTTTGCTACTGAATCAACCGCATCGGCAGCAAGCTATTCATCAGGAGGTTCGGATTGGACTCGCAGCTCCTCTCCTCATTTCCAAACCCAAAGGACAGGAAATGCTCCATGTGAGGGGGACTTTGGCTTGTTGAGGATTAACAAAGGCCTTCCATGTCCTTTCCAAATGTCACAAGTCTCCTTGGTGATCCGTAATACTCTGTAAGGCTTGATGAAAAACGCACAGACTTGAGTGCACGCAAACGCATCTGCACGGAAAGAACAAGGCGGGGAGGGGCTCATCCCGTATAGTAGAAACTGTTTCCTCGGGGAATTCGAACAGTGTTTCTAAAGCTGTTGCCCCGTTCACCCATGAACCACTTTTGTGGAACCACTTGTGGACAAGGATCTAAAGTTATTTGTGATCGTTGCATATATTAAGAAGAGAATAAAGGAGGGGCATTAGGAGGACATTACCCTCTTACCTTCTGGAGAATTTCCTTTGTGATTTAAGTCACACCTTCTGCCTTTATTAATGGCTTGCAGGTGGTGGGATGGGGTGACGGAGCCAAATATAAAGCTTCGTGTGTTTGGCAAATCTAACGTCACAGTGGCATTAAATTCACCCTGTCTTAAAATAATGCTCTTGGGCCAGGCTGTGGTGGCTTCTTTCTCTAATCTTAGCAGAGGCAGAGGCAGATGGATCTCTCTGTTGGAGGCCAGCCTGGTCTACAAGATAAGTTCCAGGCCAGCCATGGCTATACTGAAAAACCCTGTTTTAAAAAAGTAAAATAAACCGGGTGGGGCGGTGGTGGTGCACACCTTTAATCCCAGCACTTGGGAGGCAGAGGCAGGCAGATTTCTGAGTTTGAGACCAGCCTGGTCTTCAGAGTGAGTTCAGGACAGCCCAGGGCTACACAGAGAAACCTTGTCTCGAAAAATCCAAAATAATAATAATAATAATAATAATAATAATAATAATAAATAATAATAAAATAAATAAATCCAAATGTTTCTGGGACTGGAGAGGTGACTTAGGTGCTTCTTGCTTATGTATGTGGACCCGATTTGGGATCCCAGCACCCATGTGAGAGCTGGAAGTGGCCAAACATGCCAGTATTATTGGGGGTTGGGGTGCAGAGGGAATAATTATTTACCACTTAGTCTAGCTTCAGGTTCAGTGCGACCTTGTCTCTAAAGAACAAGGTGGAATACCAAATGTCCTCCCCTGGCCTCTGTGAGCATACACACAGGCATATGCTCCCACCCCCCCACACACACACACACATACTTCCCAAATGTATATCTCTCCCTTAGATCTTAGGCCACACAAGGATCATCTCTCCTGGTGATAACTATTTGTCTGTTTCTCTATGTTCTTTGAAGCAGTATTTGATTTGGGGCAGTAAATACACTGTATTTCTCTTTTTGCCTTGGCTGGTAGGTACCCCAGTGCTAAGTTTTGTTCCCTGCATTTATAATTTCTTTACTCTCTACTGTCTGTCTGTCTGTCTGTCCATCTGTTTATTTATTGGTACAGGGTCTGCAACTAGTTAGCTCTGTAGACCAAGCTGGCCTCAAACACACAGACATCTGCCTATGTCTGCCTCCCAAATGCCAGAATTAAATAAAGGTTTATGCTTTGAGGCCTGGTCCTCTCTACCTTTTTATTCTTCCTGTTTCCCCTAGTTTGTGTGAATGTGAATACAACTTCAAAGTAATAGATAGATAGATAGATAGATAGATAACCAGAAGAAACAAAACTTGAAAGTATATGTGTGCATGTGTGTGTGCATGTATGTGTGTGCATGTGTGTGTGTTCATGTGTGTGTGCTTGTGTGTGTGTTTGTGTACATGCCTGTGTGTGTTCACAGAGACCGTGAGAGGACATTAGGTGTCCTGTTTTGTTTTTTTTAGCCTGCTCATACCATGTTTATTGCTAATAATTATAACTGTTTTCACCTTCTATTTCCCCTTCCTTTTCTCTCGTCAGGTCTTAATGTTTCCTGCTGGAAATTTCATTCTGGCTTCTACTCCACTTCACGTTTCCCTCATCATTGTAAATGTAACCATTCTTTCTTTAGATCTTTGAGTTACCTTTTATTACTGTTTGAAGTTTTTTCCCTGAGGTTTTTTTTTTTTTCACAGCAGATTGTTGTGTGTCTTGTTACATGTGTGTGAACTGATTGTCTGATGGCACTGTTATGTGGCTACTGTTGTTTTTCTCTGGTGGAATTCCACACGTCCTTGTTAATTGAGGGATGAACACACAGTCTTTTAAAAGAAATTAGCAGTATTTTTATAACGTGCATACATACTACATTTCACCAAGAATTCTATACAATAATAATGTGAAATTTTAATTACGATTATTTTTCCATCCTCTTGCTAACGATAATGGAATGAGCATGCCATCGCACAACCGAGCATTGGCAAATAAACACATACAACATGTCAAAACAGAAAATGCAAACATGATTTTTTTAAAAAAAACCCTCCCAGTTTGGACATGATATGCGTCGATTGCCTTTATGTAACTGTGGCAAATGTTCTGATGTTCAACTTTGATGCAAAAGGAAATGTGGATAAGCAGCTCTTTCTCTACTGTGAGAAGGATGATGTATGGTGGTCTTAATAGAACCACCTCGGCCGTGGTGGGGCCACCTCTGCCGGGGGCAGAGCCACCTCTGCCAGGGGTGGGGCCATCGCTGCTGAGGTGGGCTCAGCCCAGGTAAAATGATCTTTCCCTTTCTTTCTCATGCCTTTTCTAGCCAAGGCTGAGCTTCTGAGGTGTTAGATGGCTTCTCCCTCCTGGCTCTGGCAGCCACTCAGCTTCTGGTTAGACAACATGGAGAGCTGGAGGAACGACCTGTGTGCCTGTCTACCCAAGTGTCGGTGAGGTCAGATATTCAGTGGCCATGGAGCAGACGTGGTGACAAGCTGTGTTGCCCACACAGGTCCTAAGAAAGTTAACTCTAAGGACTGTAGCTCAGTGATGGAGCACTTGCTTAGTACCAGTGCACCACCCTGGATTTGACCCCTAGGAGGGGAAGGGAAGAAGAGGAGTGGGGAGGGGGAAGAAAGACAAAGGCAAGGTCATTGTAGTCACATTTCTGTTGCAATGATAAAATGTCCTTATAAAAAGCAACTTAGAACAGAAAGAGGTTGTTTTGCTTATACAGTTCCCAGCTTATAGTCCACAACTGTGGGGAAGTCAAGGCAGGAACTTGAGACAGCCTGTGCTGTAACATTCACAGTCAAGAGCAGTGAGAAATGCGTGAATGTGTATGCTCAGTAATAATTTTAATAATAATAATAATAAATAATAATAATAATAATCAACTAAGGGGCAAATGGAGAAGAGAAGTAAAGGGTTCTATGTGGTTTGGGGGCTGGAAGCATTAATATTATTTCAAGTCTCATGGCTCTGCCTGTCCTGTCCTCTCCCGAGGAGATGAAGATACAGTCTTAGGAAGAATTCAGGGCTGTTTTCCTTACTGAAGACTCCTAGAGACACCTAAAACAGAGACAGGATGCCAAGGGACACGTTGTTCACTTTTATTACTATAATTTTACTAATAAGGATAGGATTTTTTCTTCCTTTTCTCTTTGGATAGCTAGTTGTCTGTCTCTAGACGTAACAGATTTCACACACTGACTTGCTCTCTGTGGCTCCACTAACTTTAGCTCGAACAGGTTCACAGTTGAGAAGGCCTCCGAGTAGAGCCAAGTTTGCTCAGGTCATCTGTGGACAGAGTCGGCCCACTGCTTCCATTCTGGTTTGGAATATGGTTATTTCTTTCCTAACCTCCGCCCTTAGAGCCTCAAGTTCTCTCCCCTCTTACTCTATGAAGCCCACCGCCATATCAGCCTCCTCTTTTTGTGGTAACTAAGTTCAGGTGGCTGCTCTTTGCCGGTGCTCTAGCACCCCCAGAATAATCAAAGTGGGATGCACACAGATCCAGCTAAAACTGCTCTGAGATAAAAAAAAAATCCATAGATAGGACCTCATGGAACCTCTTGAGAATCGTGGATGAGATCCAAGGAGAAATAAATGTGCGTGTAGACTCTGAAGTGCATACCTGCTCCATCTGCTGGCTCTCTTTTTGGCACACCTGGGACATTTTCCTCACACTGCAGACTGGTGTGTTCTGTTTGTTGGCCCACATGACAGAGAACATTCTGGGTAGTGTGACAATTCAAGCTCAGCTACCATCCAGAGCATAGCTAGCTAGACCAACTGTGGGTTTCTAATCAAAATGGAGAGAGAGAGAGAGAGAGAGAGAGAGAGAGGACTCTGCGTATTAGCTTCGTTTAGTATGTCACCCTCAGGGGACAGAGTCAGAGCCTTGGATGACTGGTGTTACTATGGCCATTTATTAATTCACTCACTCACACACTTATTCATTTAAATATTTTGAGCATCCAGGTCATACACAAAGCATTGTGCCTGACAGTAGAATACGACCAAGACAGGTATTTTCCCTGCCTTCACTGAACTCATATTCCAATAGGGTAGACAGATACCAAAGGAGGAACACATCAAGTTTGTGAATTATAGAGTGACTGTGGTGGCCATGAAAATGCACTGCGTGAATGACAGCAGGGTGCCTAACAGACTGGTGGCCCCAGCTGTTCCTCTGGATTTACTATGCTCCTGTAGGAGTCTGCCCATCCCCAGGGTGTAGACACACCCAGTGGTGACCCTGCTGAATCATGCTCTGGTAGACACCCTCTCTTGAGTGTAGTCAGAACTCGTGACTTGCTTCTAGCCAATAGAACACAGGCGAGGTGAAGGGATGATGCAGATATAATAAACTTCCCAAACCAGTTGACTCTGAGTTAATCAAAGGGGAGATTATCTTGCCTAGGCCTGACTTCATTAACTGAAAATCTTTCAGAGACCGGTCCAGCTGCTCCCTGAGGTCAGAGAGCTCCCCAGTTGGCCCTGAGGGAGGCAGCTGCTAAGCTGGAAGTGAGTTGGGGAAAATCCATGTGGAGGGGACTGAGGGGCCTTTGGGGACTGAGAACAACTCCTGAACAACAACAGCCAGCCAAAGTATGGGGACCTTAGTCCTATAGCCTCAAGGAACTGAATTCATCAACCGTCATACAGGTCTAGAAAATTCCAAGCTCCAGAAAAGAATGTAGCTGGGTGACATCTAAATTACAGCCTTCTGAGGCTCTCAGGAGAAGATCCAGCTATGCTGTGACCTGACTCCTGGACCACAGAAACTGAGATCATGAATGGGTATGATTTAAAGCCAAGACTGTGACAATTTATAATTGTCACATAGAACATCCACGTATCCACTGGGAGCCTACGAAGCCTTCTTCCCAAGACCCAGAAACATCCCTATCAGACCTACCCCACTTCCACACTCTGGTGGCCAGGCTCAAAACTAATGATGCCTGCTAGCAAAATCTGGATGGCATATATTGTCTTGAAAAAGGAAGGCAGATATGATACACTGAACATCTCTCAAGTGCAAAAGTTAGCTCCAAACTAACTACCAACAGATGCTAGGAGACATCCCCAGGATTAGATGGTGAAAGAGATTGACCAATCAAGTCAAGTGGAGGACAGGATAAACAAGAATTTCTTACCTTATGAGACTTTTCTCCTTATTCAGTGCTCTAGCAATGGCCTCAGGAAGCAGAGTCAGTCTTAGGAGCCCAGAGAAAGTGCCAGGTAATGTTAAGCAAAAGGCAAACTCTCAAATTTTTCCATGGTGATGGTAGAGAACAGAGGCGGAAAGACCTGGTTATAATAAAGTGACTGGACAATAAATTAGTCTGGAAACACAACCAGGGACTCATATTGGGTATGAGGGGCCCAACGAACCCTACACTGTTCAAGACCAGTCTAGCTTTGGTCATGCAATCTGTCAATGACAAAGCATATGCCGAGCCCAAGTATGGCACAATTTATCAGTGGCGATAGCTGGCTACTTGGTGACATTGGGGCTTCCATACTCCCATAGTCAGCTGTCTGCCATCCTCAGCATGAGGCCTCTTCTGTAGTCAAACTCAATATTCTCCACATAGAGTCTCAGTTGGCACAAACCGATGGCTTACTCAAACATAACATCGCAAACCACATGACGTCTGGTCAGTGGCCCATTCCCAGCACAAGAGGCAGAGTATGGGTTTGTGACCAAGAGGTAGAGTACGAGGTTTGTGATCATCTTGTTACACAGTGTATCATGGAGCCTCACTGAGCACCAGAACAGCACAGACACACCAGCTCAGGCAACACTGAAAAATATCAGCAGACGCTATCTTAACGCATGCGTCCTGGTCCTGTGTCTTAAGCAATCTTTCCAGCCCCTCCTCCATGATATTCTCCTTAGAAAGAAGAGGACATGAATTGAAGGTAGGAAAGAAGTAGGAGATAGGAAGGATTGTACAATAGGAAGGATTGTTGGGGAAAAGGGAATAAATATGAACAGAATACATTACATAAATTCTCAGAAAATCAATCAAAATAGTATATTAAAAACTTAAAAATCAGGGCGCACAATTAATTCTAACACTTGGGAGATAGAGGAAGGCATATCTCTGTGAGTGTGAAACCAGCCTGGTCTACATAGTGAGTTCTAGGACAGCCAGGGTTATGTAAAGGGACCCTGTCTCAAAAAAAGAAATTTAAAAATCAGATGTTAATGCATTGATTCAAGAGACACCTCTCTGTAGTGCTGTCAGATGAGACAATGTGTAAGACAGAGACAGAGTTAACAGTATTTACTCTCTGACCCAATGACTAATAGAGAATGAACTCCAGAAGGGTGACCTTCAGGGTCAGGAGTCTTATGCTCCTGTCATGTCCTGTCCCCACCCCTACCCCATGTCTTGACAGAGGACTTAACAAAAGTCTATCAAATGACAAGATGTGACTGTTGCCAGATCATCTGGAGCCCTGGTGTCCAGGCATCCCCTAGAAAGCTCAGGAATCACCATCATGGCAGTGGTGAGTGATGATTATGGAGGACGTGAACTAGCTTCTATATGGTGGTTGCAGAGAGAATATATGTGGACCCTCAGTAAGCCTCTCCCTTGCTCGTAGTAATTGAGTAGGGGTGGTAGTTAATTTTTTAGATTACTTAGGAATGGCTACTGAGGTGGCATCTGAAGAGGAGACTGTAAACTGGATGTAGCAGTGAGGACAAGGATGAGTGTCCACTACCACCCGGATTCTGGCTCCACAGCTGGGGCTGTAGAAGACAGCGCTGACTTCCCCTTTCCAGGTTCCTGCTCATAGAACAAAATCTGAAGAAGCTTCTTACCAAATCTGCATGAAAAACAAGCCAACATGGCCCATATTCTGACTTCTGCACACCACACACACACACACACACACACACACACACACACACACACATCACACATCACAAGCATACTGTTCATACAAATAAATAAACATTAAATTTAAAAATGAAAGAGTAGTATAAACTTAGAGCATATTGGAGGCCGTAGGAGACTACAGTAGGTGATAGAGAGAGAGTGAACACGTTATCTTGCTCTTTGTTATGATGGAGATACCTGCCAAAAGCAGCTTAAGGAAGGAAGGCTGACATTCAAGGACTTACACTTTGAGGGCTTACGGTTCACGGGTACACAGTCCAAGGTTATTTGGCTCTTTAGATAATTCTACATCCTGTCAAGTTGAGAGTCAAGAGTGACCATTAGAAGGGAATATTTTATGCAGAGTCACTAGAAGATGTGTTGAGAGATTTGGTTCTAAGCTCAGAGAAGTCACCAGTGAGCTGGGCTGAGCAACAAGGGAAAGGCAAGAAGGAAAGAATGCTGTGGCCAAGCAAAGGTAAAAATAACCATGTGGAGAGGTCAGGAAAGGTCATCCCCTGCAGGATTTTATGTATCATCTGGATAGGCCAAGGTGAGGGTTGCCATGACCACGGGGAAAACAGTTCTGTGTGTACAAATCGCACCACTGAGGGCTTGCAATTCTACATGGCAACTCCTCTCCGTGCGTATCTGTTCATTTTTCTACTTGGTCACGCTTGCTGAAATGTCTACAAAAAAGAAACAACATACCTGTTTTCCCTTTATTTACATCAGGCCCACAAAGTAAAAGGTTGTTTAGAGGACTCACAAACTTGGGATCTGGACTACAGCTTTTTAGAGCCAGAAAAAAGCAATGTTTCCTGTCTGCTCAGAATAGTTAGGATAACTAGCCTTCATTCAGATAAACACCTACCGTTCGTTGTCTACCTTACAGTTACGCATACAAAGGCTATGCTGGAGACCAGCTCAGTGGTAGAGTGTTTGTCTCGTGTGTGTGTGTGTGTGTGTGTGTGTGTGTGTGTGTGTGTGTGTGTGGGCTTCCCACTGTGTTGGTTGATCACAGTGTTCTTCCTCTGTCATGAATTCGACCCAGGAAGTTAAAAATTAATCCTGGAATTGTTTGTAACAAGCACACTGAAACAGATGAAACTCTTCCTCATTCTCCCTCTGCCGGTCACTTATCTGTCACAGTGATAAAACACCTTGGCCAAAGGAAACTTAAGGAAGAGGGAGTTTCTCCTGGCCTATGGTTCTAGAGGGACAGGAGTACATGGTGTTGGAGTAGAGGCATGACACTAAGCAATAGTCACAGTGATAAGGACAGGAAGCTGAGTGCTCACATCTTGAACCACAGGGACAGGAAGAACCAGAAGTGGCCCTGAGGCCACTTTCAAAGCCTGCTCCTGGTGACACACTTCCTCCAACAAAGCCATGCTCACTAAACTTCCTAAACTGAAGCTTCAAATGTCTGAGCCCATAGTAGACATTCTCATCAAAACCCTGCCTTCCCCAGGAGCCCCTGTCTTAGGGGATCTTGTAAACATGAGCACCTTAATCTGCAGGGTTCGGTCTTTAACACAGAAGACCTTGGCATGTGGAGATGTTAAAGGAGCAGTTCCAAGAATTTGTGTGGGGTTTCATGACAATTTCTCAAGGCCCACATATAAGTCATGTGGGTAGCATCCCCAGTGTCATGGTTTAAATATGCTTGGCCCAGGGAGCGGCATTATTTGGTGATTTTGTCTTGTTGGAGTAGGTGTGTCACTGTGGATGTGGGCTTTTAGACCCTCATCCTAGCTGCCTGGAAGTCAGTCTTCCACTAGCAGCCTTCAGATGAAGATGTAGAACTCTCAGCTCCTCCTGCACCATGCCTGCCTGGATGCTGCCAAATTTCCGCCTTAGTGATAATGGATGGAACCGCTGAACCTGTAAGTCAGCCCCAATTAAACGTTGCTTTTATAAGAGTTGTCATGGTGTCTGTTCACAGTGGTAAAACCCTAACTGAGACACCTGTGATGGTCCAAAATAGTTAATTCCTCTAGAGAACCCCGACAAATCATCCTTCCATGCACTCAACTGACACCTTTGGTGATATCTGTTTGCAAAGGCTCCCTTTATGAATTGTGCTCTGACATCACACATGTGATGGTAAGTGTGTGGAGCCCTCCCAACCTCCTTCATTCATATAGACACAGAATAATAGGATTTTTTCCCCTAAAAACATGACCTAATGTATTTTGAGAAGGCAGAAAGTTTTGCCTCTGAAGAATGGAATATAGCCATGGCAAATGAAACAGGCAAGCATAGCAACTAGAGATCCTGCTGGGTTTTTATTCGCAAGACTCAAGGGTCTGTGCCTCTCTCTGACTGGTCAGTTTAGTCTCACTTTCTTAGGCAGTTGGGCTGATTCAAAAGCATAGCCATAAGCAACGGGCAACTTTTAAGCTGGATGCCTTCTTTACAATTAAAAGTGGCATATTCTTTGTCTCTTTTAACCCTTTGATAGAAAAGACAGTCCATTTAATTTACATTTTCCCCAATTTTTTTTTCAGAAAATAGCTAAAACTATTTTCTAATTTATCTTTTCTGATTTTTTTTTGAACTAATTGCTTAGTTTTCAAATACCAGAGGAGTTTTACTCATGATTTGACTTGTGGAATTTTTCCATGGTCAGAAAGCATTGTTTGTATTTTCTGTCTACTTATTCTGCACATTCTTAAGAGTTACTTACAATAACATTATTACATGTGTGTGTTTCTTTACCCTTTGGATTCTACGGGATTTTGCTTTTTATATTTTAAAGATTTCTTATTAGATGCCTTCATGCTTAATATTGTTCTCTCCTTTGAATGCAATAACTCTTATCTCTGTGAAACATATTTCACCAGCCCCAGTAAAATTCTTAGGTCAGAAATCAGCTTTGTCTCATGTTAACATAACAGCTCAAACTTCCTTTTTGATTTGTCCCCTCATTCTTTAATCCTAAACAGTGTTTCTCTTTACATGTAGAATGAAGATGATAAAAGAAGCATAATATGGGTCCTAGCGATCAAATTAAGTCTTTCTGTCTGTCAGAAACACTCTGTGAACCTTTATATCTTTAACCTCATGCCTTGACTTTGAAATTTAGTTGGAAAATCTTTGCCTTTAACTGATGTTTTTAGACCAGTTATATTTAATGTAATAGTAAGTGCAATTGATAAAGGCTGCCATGCTGTAGTTATTTTCTGTTTGTTTTACCTTTTTTTTTTCACATTTTCTTCTTCAGATTTATTATAGTCTGTGTTTTCACTTTATCTCCTTTGTTGGTGTATTTGACAGACATCTTTGTGTGGTCTTATTTTTAGTGTTTGCAGCATATAATAGTGTCTTTATTTTCAAACAACAGGGCATTGTTTTATGTAGTATAAACTTTCATTTCCCCTCTCTGGGGTCTTTGTGTGTGTGTGTGTGTGTGTGTGTGTGTGTGTGTGTGTGTGTGTGTAGAGAGAGTTTTGCTAAATTGTCTATGCTGGTCTTGAACCCTGATCCTTCTATCTTAGCCTTCTAACTGCTGGTACTACATATGTGTGCCAATTTCACCAGCTTGGAAATATTTTTAAAGTGAAAAAAAAATGTGTACTTGCAATTAACAATTTTTTGTATTGTCTGTGTTTTGAACATAAATCCAGATCTCTGTCTAATGTTTTCTTTTTGTCTGAACATTTACTGTGGTACAGGTCTATTGGTGATAATTTTTCAGCTATTTTAATGCAAAAACTCTTATCTCTATGAAATATACTTTATTTTAAAACTGTTTATTTTGCTTTGCTCCAAAATATGTTTTTATGTACAAATATCTGAAGTAACCTATTTTTAAAAATTTAGAACTTGTATTATCTCTCTGGCTTAAAATTCCCCCCAAATGATTCTTATTTTGTTTTTCTGTTTATTATATCTCACTCGTCTCTCTGTTTATAATAATTCGTATTTTGTCTCCCTATATGTGATTTCTGTTTTCACCTTTATAGCTCATAACTGTTCTGTTTGTTATTGACTTCAGGAAGACGGGCTGTGAAGTTTCCTTCTTCATCTTACTGTTGCTTTCCTGAGTTGCTTGCATATGAATTTATAGTTTCTTTCAAATTCTGAAACTTTTTAGTTATAGCCTTTTCACATATCTTTTCTTCTCTCTTTTCCTCTCATCCTTCTGCTAACTCTCCAGACATATTTATGTTGGATGTTTGGAATGTTCCTGCAGTTCAAACAGCATGCCCATACTGCTGCACCCACAGCCCTGTCCTGTCTTTTCCCCTGTGCATTTCATGTCCAGTAGATCTTGCTGCTGTGTTATCATGCTTTGGTCCTATGTGTTATCCCCCAGAATCTGTATGTTGAAACCTATTCAACAGCCCAATGGAGTTAGCAGAGAGGGCTGTGGGAAGTGACCCATCTCAGATTGTTCACGAATTCCAGGATTGTTACCCTTTAAAAGAAGCCCAGGAGAGAGGCTTTTTCCATGATGAAGGTAAAATGGTCTCATCTGTGAGGAGGAGAATTCTCCCCAGACACCAAGTCTATTGCTGCCTCCCCCTAGACTCTCTGGCATCTAGAAGAGTGGAATACAAATTTTTACTATTTAACAAGTCATTTTAATTTAAAGTGCTTTTCGTGCAGTGGTCTTGGCAGACTCAGAGTCCAGTCTTCTGCAATGTCCGATTGTGTTCAACTTGATCATTAGAAATATAGGTACAAGAGCAGTTTTGGTTATGTGTGTACTGGTTCCATCAGCCTTCTTTCTCTGGGATGACTTTGACATTTCTGGAGTTTTGCTCATGTTAGATAATTATTTTCTTGTCTTTGTGTGTCTACCAAGTTTTGTTTGGGTGGTAGATACTGTGATTTTTTGCCTTGAGTGTAGAATGATCTTGAATTATTTTAAATACTCTTAAGTTTTATTCTAGAACATAGTTAAATTATGTGAAAATAATTTGGTTCTTTTCTTTGTTTTCTCTGTTTATTTAGTACACACATCCACACACACACACACACACACACACACACACACACACACACACACATTTATGTACCTGCTCCTGTATTTCTAATGACCAAGTTAAACACAACTGGCCATTGCAGTAGACTGAACTCTGAGTCTGCCAAGACCACTGTTATGTATGTGTGTGTGTATGTGTATATATATATTTCCGAGCTGTTCTGGAACTATGTAGACTAGGCTGGCCTCACAGAGGTCTACTAGCTCTGCCTCCTAGTTATTGAGATGAAAGTTATGCACCTCACACCTGGCTAGTTTTACACTTTTGATGGGTTGTGTTTTCAGATGGCTTTAAAGCATCAGTGGAGTCTCTGGGGCTTAGTTTGCTTCCCCATGGAAGCAGCACTTTGTCTGCTCACTGCTCAGTGTGTTTTGAAGGAATTTCCACTCTTGCCTGCTCAGAACAGAAACTGTCTCCATAGGTCTGCACAAATCGTGGCTGTACTGTCTCTGAGTGTCTGTTACCTTAATCTGGGCGATGTCGTCATACAGATGAGCCATTCAGCGTTGAGCCTATGAGTCACTCACTGGGTGTGCTGGAAAGATCACTGGAATGCGCGTCTGTGCGGCTTTCTTCATTATGCTGTCCTTCCGAGTGAAGGCTGGTTGCCTCCTGTGACTTTTTTCAATGCTCGTCTATTTCCATGACTTGGGGAGATGGCTAGTCTCTGCCCGCTTCCCTGTGGGACCTACAACACTGGCTGATTGTGAGACCATATTGTGTGTTTATGCTCTCTCAGCGATTGCCTCTCTATGCCGATGATAGCCCAGTGCCTGGAAACAGTTTTCCTTTTTAAAAAAAATAGTGTTTATTTTAGTAGTTTAAGGTTAGAAGCCAAATCTAGTCCTTTTTTTCATGCCACTAACAAGACTGCTTTGACCCTTTCCTTAGTCTAATTTTTACAGAATTTACAGCCTATCAGAGTTATGAGTTTTTCATTTTAAGAGTAAGCTTCTATAAGTAAAATTTTTTCACCTTTCACTTGTATGATTGACTGTTGAACAACGACTTAGAACTTAGGTTATTCTGTTAAATTCCTGCATGTTAATTTTAGCCCAACGTCCTTTTGCCCTTTTGCTCCTGCCAATCATTCTGTTTATTTGTTTATTGTTTTGAGACAAGATCTCATGTAGCCCAGGCTGCCCCCAAACTCACTTCTCATCCTCCTGTCTCTGCCTCTCAAGTGCTGTGGTCACGCCCAGCCAGACCATTCTGTTGTTTCCTTTATTAAATGAATATTCATCAGTACCGGTTACATTCTCGGTGCTAGTGTAGATGATATGTGGTATCCAAATGTTGCTCGTTCTCATGAAGCAAACATTTCAGGGTAGCAGCAGGTACATAAATGATGGTCCCACACAAATCATTTTCCTTAGTTTTGACTGCTTAAACAATGTTCCAAGCTGGGTGGTTTGTAAATAATAGGAACTTGTTCTCATAGGGCTGGAGGCTAGGAAATCCAAACTGGGTGTGCTGAAAGATTTGGTGTATAGTGAGAACTTGCTTTCTGGTTTGTAGATGGCTCTCCACTTGCTGAGTCTTTGAGAAACTAGGAGGGAAGGGATGGGAGTGTCCTGTGGGCTCTTTGATAGTCACTAATTCCAACTACAAAGTTTCACACAAAGTCCTCACTACCTGAAAATGTTGCATGGGGCATCAACGTATGGACTTTGAGAGGACCCAAATATTCAGTGTGTGTGTGTGTGTGTGTGTGTGTGTGTGTGTGTGTGTACATACAGTAAACAAGTGCATAAATGATGTATATATATATACATGTATATACATATATGTATATACCATATGAATTTTAACATATGCAATATGATGTATAATACATCATGTTACAGGTAAATGATGTATTACCTATATATACACATGCATATATATTATGCATTATATCTATATACACATACATACACACATATATACATACTACATATACATATATACATACACATATACATATAGTGGTCTATACCCTAAAAAGCAGACCACAATGTGGTAACAACAGAGAACATCTGAGGTAAAGAAGCACCTGCCTTAGCTTAGGTGGAGAACTTCCCGTGGATTTTCAGATGCGATCACCCCTGCTTTAAGCCAAAAAGACGCTGTATCGGAGCCTGGGGCAGCAGATCTCATTGAAGTTGATGGGAAAGAATTTGCATGGCTGATTGGGAGACTATGAACTGGAAAGGGATAGGGCCTATCCTATCAGGTTACCATAAATTGTGTATATGTATATATATATATATATATATATATATATATATATATATGTGTGTGTGTGTGTGTGTGTGTGTGTGTGTGTGTGTGTGTGTGTGTAAAATGTATGTGGTGGGTGTGGGTGTGTGTGTATATTGCGAACCTGTTACAGTGCCATGAAAGACATTTAGGAAAATGTCACCTACATTTTCATTCTTCTCAGTATATTTTCGTTAATGTGAATGCCTCACTTCTGCTCACATGCATGTCTGTTGTCATACCAATGCCCTTTGACACACATGTTCACAGTTTATACCTTATATCATTTATCACACCTTGCTCAACCTGGGATAGCCTGTATTGGAAATTTCCTTTTGTAAACTTTCTTTAGGATGAACAGTTTGGAGTGAGATTCCAGAGTCACGGGATGTGACATTTGATTTGAAATGCTTCACATTATGATGGAACTCTCCAAAACACTTGTATTGATTTATAATGTCACCAGAGTCCAGGAGAATCCTAGATTCACTACAGCTAAATAGCTCTGCCACTTTTGCAGGAGTCAGGTAGCCATGGTCCCTTTCACTTCATTCCTTTGATAGCCTTGCTGTCTGTATTCACTGGATCCACAGAGAACAGTGGGTGGACAGCATACGGGCAGGAGACAGAGGTGGGGAGGCCATCCTTCTCTGGCCCAGCCTCAGCCTTCCATTTCTCTGATCCTCTCTCCTGGCTCCTGGAGCACCTCATGGATCTCTGGATTGCCACAACTTGACATGTCTTCTCTGTAGCTCATGATGCCTGCTGCCATATCAGCTCCATGGGGTCCCCCACTCCTCCCATGGCCTCTCACACAGCCTCGTCTTTTGTTGCCTGTACTAGTAGCCAGCGCGATATCCCTGCCCGCAGGAACTCACACGAACACGCAGGATTCTATCGCGGCACGTGGTTTATTTTCCCAATCATGGCTGAGAGAGAGAGGAGGAGTTAAACTTTGCCTCACATATATATAACCTTTGGGGTGGACAATTATGATTGGCTGTTTGCTCAAATTCCCAGGTTCCCCTGCACTGTACATGCGCAGTTCGATGGAGGATATGACGTCGGAAATTAGGCGTACCCAAGACGCTGCACATGCGTGGTTTATTACCTCACACACACAGGCGTCAACAAGGACAGCCTCCTACATCCTAGGATGCCCCAGTCAGGTTGGGACGTGGGAAAATCTCACTCTCCCACAGCTACCGGTTTCATTGCAAAGAATGTTATAGATTTGAATCCGAAGCGTTTCCACTAGCTTCATGTCTTTGAACACTTGGTCCCTGGCATGTGGCACTGTTCTGGGAGGCAGAGTCTAGCTGGAAGGAGTTAGTCACTGGAGCAGAGTCCTTAGGGGGTCATTGTCCCCTGTCACTTTTGCTATGTGTTCTGTTTCCTGGCATGCAAAACTGTGAGCTCCTGGAGCTGCTGCAGCCCGCACTCTGGCTCTACGGATGCTGCTGCCTCATGCTATCCCTTTCTCACCACCATGGACTGTGCCTTGTGATACTATTGTTCACAATAAATCTATCCTCCTTTAATTCACTTCTGTGTGCTGTCTTGTCACCGCTATAAGGAAAAATATAACTTATACAGACAATTTGTACTGAAAATATGGTAATTTCTGCATGTTCCTGACCATAGGCTCATAGGCCTTTGGAAGTTACATGGAGGAAGACTGGGGAAGAATCTGGAGATGCGGACTAAAAATGCAATAGAACTCTGTAATAGAGTGTAATGTTTCCTTTCCACAGGAGTTAATAAGGCTGGAGTGCCAGTAGATGTGTGGACAGTAAAGACTGTGGGGCTTCAGACTGGAATAACTTGGTAGCCAGGCTAGAATGTAATTCATGTCATCTTCAGGCAAAGAATTCATCAATATTTTGTATGTGAATGAGGCTAAATCTAAAAATAATATAGTAATTTCTTGTCAGGGGAAATTTCAAAACAATATTATGTTTCGGATGTGGCATGGTTATTACTGGTTGCTTCAAGCCAGGTTTATAGTGAAAATACAACATGAAACAAAACAACAAAAGGCAATAAAATGTAGTCTTGCAAGAAAATAATCTTCATATATTTGGAGTTTTAGATGTAGGTGGACAGTGTGACTGTAACTGTTACTTAATGGTGTTAATGGCACCATTAAGAAGTAATAACAAACTTTGCATAGGAATAACAGCAAGGTACCTGGAGTGTAGCAAACACCCATCAATGGCTTCAAAGCCAAAACTAAAAATGCATCTGAAAGGCTTTCACTAGGCAGGTGATTGTCTGGAAAAGCATGGGGTGGGGATGAGGGGGACAACCATGGGATCTCTCTGCTCCAGAAGAGCCAGTGACTGAAGTGTTTTTTTTATTCCCCACAACTCAGAGACCACTGTAACCACAGTAAACAGCATTCAGGTTGTATCCTAAGTCAGCAGCAGAACTTAGTGTCATTCATGTTATGCTGGGTTTGCAGCCATAAAAAAAATCAAGCCTTATAGGGTCAATAATGCTTGCAGTAACATTCCAAGGTAATCCAGGGAGGTCAGGCAATGAGAAGCAGGAATGAATTTCCTTCACAGGGCCCCTGAGGCTCTCAACTGTGCATGAAGCTATGACAGTAAAATCCAGGTTACCATAGACTCTGCTAGGATGCTAGAGAAGAAGATGCAGGCAGCACATGGCAACCCAGGAAATCAAGGAACCTAGTTCTGGAGTTTGTTCTCCTCCTGGACTGTTTTTTTGCCTCATTCTTCATTGGGTGACTCTAACCACGGACCATAAGACAATAGATCCTCTGAACAGATTGGAATATCAAAGATCAGAAGCAGCCTCAGGGTCCAAGTGGGTAAGACTCCTGGGTATGTCTGATGGTCTCAGTGTCCTGGGCTCTCAACAGAGTGGCATATAAAAAAATGAGAGCAAAAGTGGGGTTCTTAGTGGTCTCAAGGCATAGGATGCTAATAAGGCTATCAGTGTTTGCAGGTAATGGAGTGAAGCAGAGACCTCTTCACTCATCCTGCAGGGAGATGTGGGGATTGAGGTTGTCTCCCTGGGTGCTATAAGTCTACTCTTACTCTCCAGTATGGACACATAGAGTGGATTGAATCTCCACTCATCCTTCATTCGCTCAAATTCCCTGATGACCTTCACTGATGGGGGGCTGCCTGACACTTACTCGGTAACTAAGAAAAGGCCGGTCCTTGATCCTGAAGAAGTAAAGATGCAAACAGCAACTCTAACCCTCAAGAAGTTTCCAGTCCAGGAAGAGAAATCAGCATGCAATTAGAAGGTAAACTAGGCAGAAAGAGAAGTACACAGACCCAGGGAGGGGGCCTCCTCCCTTCCAGGAACGCTCTGCTGAAAGTTGTCTGTCTGTGGAGGAGACCTTCAGTCAGAGGGCATCCCTTCAACTCAAGACCCTCAGTGGTCCTGTGGGTACTTCCTCCTGTGAGGACTAACTACCACTTCTACGGTTTCTGTTCTGTGCTTCTTTTCTGAAGTTTGAACTCAGTTTTGTTGTTCTTGTTGTTTATGTTGCTGTTTTACATTATGGGTATGATATTTTGTCATGTTTTATTGAAATCTTTTTTTTTTTTTTTTTGGTCCAAGCTTATTTTTGACTTTTAATAATTGTGATGTTATTCTGTACTGTACAGATATTTTAAAGTTTTGCTTATTCAATCCTGTTGTCAGTATTTCTGTTTAAACTGTGCTCTCTTTTTAACTATGTAGAACATAGTCATTTCTCTACAGATCTATTTATAAATACTTATCCTGCTTTATGATGAACGTTCATTCAATTTTGAATGATTTAATACTCAGACTATTTGAGAATGACTTTATGTGTTATTTAACAAAGGATATAAATTAATCCTTACCCAAATTTTAGAGTATTTTCTATACCTCCCAAATTACTGTTAAAGCTACAGGGAAAACAGACTCAAGTCTACTATTCAAACTACTAGAAGCTCTTTTCTGAACCTAAATCAATCCACTAATCAATAGTTTTGTTGGTTCTCCTCTATATCATTATTTTGCTGTGTGTCTTCCATAGTTTCTGTCTCATTGGGCCCATAGCTGGCAGTCTTGATGAAAGCAAGAATTTTTCATGTGTGTGCACATACACATGTATGGGTGCGTGCGTGCATGCACACACACACACACACACAAGAATTTTTTTAAGAGAGAGGGGGAAGGGGAAGAAGATAGGAGGAGGGAGGGAGGGAGAGAGAGAGAGAGAGAGAGAGAGAAAGAGACTGAGAAGCTGAAAAAATCACTCAGTTATAGTACTTGCCTTTCAAGTAGGAGGACCTATTTTTTTTTGAAAATCCAAAAGGCAGGCATTCCATTTCTGGACAGGCAGAGATAGGTGAATACCTGGGGCTTGCTGGCCAGCCAAATCTACTTGGTAAGCTTCAAACCAATGAGAAGCATTGTCTCAAAAACTGGGTGCCCACCCACTGAGGATTGACACCTGAGGTTGTCTCCAACCTCCATATACACATACACACAAGTGCCCCTGAAATGCACATCACGCACATACACAAAAAGAGAGAAAGGAAGAAATAACCGAGAAATCACACACTCATATTATTCATCTCCCCTCAAGTCCACAAGAAAAACAAAAGGCTTGAAAGTGATATGTAAGCCACCAACGCGCATTCCCTTGGTCCACTAGTCTAGTAACTTTATCAAAAGAGGCGATTACGGTAGGCTCCATGCTTGTCCCTAGCAGGCTCCAGTGATGGTTGCTCTCCTGTCTAAGTGCATGCTCTCCAAACATCCGCTGAGTCATCTCTTCCAGAACCTTCTCCAAATCCCCAAGAAGCCTCCTCTTTCCAGAATCTATTCCCAAATCACCCATTTTCCATTTTGAAAATGAGGACAGGGACCATGTCTTCTTGACTTCCGACCTCCACATCTTTTCTGCTAAAAATTAATGGATAACTGACTCCAAGTTAACTGATTATTACCTGATGAGAATTTCAAGACAGCTTAAGTGAGATTACCCAATAGACACGAGACAGTGGGTCATGAGCACCAACAGAAAAATTGGTTCTGTGCAGTGTCTCAGCCCCCAGGTATGACTCACACACTAGGAGAGATTCACAGAAAAATAAAAACAATAAGGTCACCCTAGAAGGGGTTCTGACCACAGAGGAAATGCCACATGGTTAATGAGTCAATCTGTAAGTTCAGGTCCTCAAGCAAGACAATGGCCAAGCTGCCAAATCCAGAGTCATAGCCTCTGTGTTTAAAGTTTTTTATTTTATTTTCTTACGAAGAAGAAGAAGGAGAAGGAGGAGGAAGAGGAGGAGGAGGAGGAGGAGGAGGAGGAGGAGGAGGAGGAGGAGGAGGAGGAGAAGGAGAAGGAGAAGGAGAAGGAGAAGAAGAAGAAGAAGAAGAAGAAGAAGAAGAAGAAGAAGAAAGAAAGAAAGAAAGAAGAGGAAGAAGAAAAGAAAAAAACAATCCCTTGTGTGTCACAATTTCTTCTGACATCTGATCTCACTGCACACATACATATGTATATGTGTATACACATACACATATATGCACATATGCACATATACATATACACACATACATACATACACACACATACACATACCTATATGCATATATGCACATATGCACATATACATATATGCACATACATACACACACACACACACATATTTAGGGTCTTTAGATATGCAGGAAGAATTTTTTGAAATAAGAACTGCTTTTGTATCTGCCTGTAGATATTTAATTGAATTCTTTAAAGCTATTGTCCACAGACTGACTGAATGTCAGACTACAAAGATCCTCCCACTGAATGAAGCATCAGTATCAAATTGAAAGGGTGAGTATCTGTTAGGAGATGATGATGATGAGCCCTGACTTTGTTCTGACTGATAACAATAGTCATCTGTAGCCCTTGACTCCCTCTCTCTGGACAGTTCTGTGCACAAGCATGTGCTTTACTTCCATGGGGTAGCCTTCTTGGGTGAGCTACTTGCTATTCTTCCTTAACACTCAGAGCTGAAGGTAGACTAGATTCCCTACAGTTCCAGCACCGAAAGGACCTGTCCAGTATGAATTACTTTGGTAGCCCCGGCAGTTTACTCTGAGGGGTCCTCTTCCTTCCTGTAACCTATCACCTTTGCAGTTCATTCAAACAATCTTACCACCTCCTCCCTGTTCTGGTCCCTTCATCTCTCGCTGTAACCATTCCCTAGCATCAGACTTGATTTCTTGGCCCCGTTCTCTCTGACACTAGCTTGCCTACATCAGGGCTTTATACTAACTTTAATTATGCCTGCTGGTCCAAACTGGTTTGGTTTGGTTTTGTTTGGTTTTGTTTTGTTTTGTTTTGTTTTGTTTTGTTTTGTTTTGTTTTGTTTTGTGACAGGGTTTCTTGGAGTATCCATGGCTGTCTTGGGACTCACTCTGTAGACCAAGCTAGCCTTGAGCTCAGAGATCTGCCTGCCTCTGCCTCCCAAGTACTGGGATTAAAGTCACGTGCTACCACCACTGGGTTTATCTTTTCTTTTAAAAAAGTTCTTTGTTGACAAGACAATTGTTAATACATTCATATGTGCTATTCTTTCACTTGTGAAAAACTCCTCCTGATTCTTGTCCACTGTATTTTCCTCTTCCCCTCATAAAAAACTGAAAGAAGTGCCGGTTCTCACGGTTGGCAGTGTCTCTCCCCCTATTCCCATTTAAACAAGCTGTTGCCTGCCTTCACTCCACCCCAGCTTTTCCAGTGGTCACTGGAAACACATCTCTCGCTCCAGCACGCAGTCCTGGTCCTCATCTTACTGAGCAATCTGTTGCTTTCCATGTACACGTATCTTGAGTGTATTCAGGGTACAGGGTTCTGGCCTTCTGAAACCAAATGGGTGGACTAAGGACAAGCCAATGTATGGAGACACTGTCTCATCTGCCTTCTCTGAGTTAATGACTGAAGATGAGGGAGCAAGGAGTGTTCAGTGGTTTCGTGTCTGTCTATGGAAATTACTGGCCTGAGACTATGGTATGTTTTAAGAGTGCTGGAATTTTTCTTTTTCCAGTGGAAAGGGCTACAGATCTGAGATGAGTCTCACACAGCTAATGTTGTCATTTTATTGATGGAGAAGGTCTCTCTCAATCTGAGGAGGCTGAACAGACCTCCTAGCAATGCCTTTTGTCCTTTGAACTTTAATTGTATATATTCATTGTATGTGGTACTGGGTTAATTAAGAATATTTTCATATAACTATACACTAAATATTGAACACATTATCTACTCCTCTTTCTTTTTAAAATTAATTAATTAATCTTTCCTTAATTACTTTATATCTTGTTCACTGCCCTCCTCTCAGTTCTCTTCCCTTCCCGGTTTTCTCTGAGCAATTGGGAGCCCACCTGGGTATCCACCCCCATCCTGGCACTTCAACCCTCTGTGAGGCTAGATGCTTCCTCTCCCTTTGAGGCCAAACAAGGGAGCCCAGCTAGAAGAACATATCTCACATACAGGCAACAGTTTTGGGATAGCCCTCCGCCCCCAACACACACACACACACACACACACACACACACACACACACACACAC
>JANHMN010000001.1:95214609-95268433 GCA_030674055.1 Rhabdomys pumilio
ACACACACACACACACACACACACACACACACACACACACACACACCAGCTAACACAGACAGGCATACACCCACAGACAAACATAAGAATGGAGTTCCATTCTTATGGAAGAATAGGAGGAAAGATTGCAGCCCCTAACAGGATAGGAAGACCAACAGAGTCAACTAACATGGACCCTTGGGGCTCTCAGAGACTGAACCATCAACTAAATAACATACACACGCTAGACCTCGGGCTCCAGGCACATATGTAGCAGATGTGCAGCTTGGTCTTCCTGTGGGTCCCAAACAACTGCTCTTTTTTATTCTTCCTTCTCCCATGAGTCACCTTGTTTTCCTACACTGAATTACTTCTATTGTCATGTCACATGTACATGCATGACTTTATGTCTGGAACCATGTACGATAAAATACAGCCTCTGAGTCTTTCTGAAACTGACTTGGTTTGCTTAATGTGATAATCTCTGGTTGCATCCATCTCCTACAAACTCCATGACTGCTGCCACCACCTCCTCCTCTTCCTCTTCTTCCTCCTTCTTCTTCCTCTTCCTCCTCCTCCTTTTCCTGCTTTGTTTTTATTTTTTAAGACAGGGTTTCTTTGTGTAACAGAGCCCTAACTGTCCTGGACTTACTCTGTAGACCAGGCTGGTCTCAAACTCACAGAGATCTGCCTGTGTCTGCTTTCTGAGTGCTGGCGTGCACTACCACATCCTAGCAACTGCGTTCTTCCTAATAGCCAAAACCCAACCCTTCGGGTCTTTGTCAGTTTCTCTTTCTGCTCCTCTGTTGCCAGACACCTATGTGGGCTCCCTAATGCAGCTGTTGGGACAAGAGTAGTGAGCTGGATGCAGTAGCATCTCTGTGGTATGCAGTGCGTTGAGTAGCTCCCCGACTCCAGGTTGGAATCCTTCCTTCACACCACTCTTCTCCTGGGCTACATCTCCTGCCACAATGCTGCTAATCCCCCTTCCAAGGAATTCTTTTATTCTCCAGAGGCCTTTAAGATCAGCATTGTTTCTAACAACCCCTGGCTCTCAGGTGCTCTGATAGGTACATGTCCGTATGCACATTCCATGTTGACACACAACATCGATTCTCCAAGGAGCCGTATTGTCCAGAGCAGTTTCGGACCTTTGGTTCCATCCAGGATCATAACCTTACTTAGCACGGCTCCATCTGACAGTGGCTTGATCTGTTGGTTTTCCCCCAACTTGGTATCCAGATAAACTTAGCAGAATTTCAGACTGCCTTCTAGGACCAAACATGCAAGGACGTTCTTGATTGTGCAGCATTTGAAAATGCCCTCCTGTCATGATGTTCTAGGCATGCCGCCATCCAGCCACCAGTCAGAGATAGTCACAGTCCCTGCTCCATACTTCAGAGATTCCCCTGACCTCTGACCCTCCTGGCATTGAATGTCAGTCTTCTAAGGCAGGCTCCTAGTGTTCTGTGATTGAGGTGTTTGCTAGGACAAGAGTAAAGACAATGGGAACAGAAATGGGGCATTCCCATTGGCCAAGGGACAAACAAGAACTTTCTCAGGACAGCCATAGGCAAAGACACTCCTCCCTTTATTAATCCATTTTACTCCAATGAGATTAGCATAGTAAAAACTGTTTATGCTTATCATGTACATCTAGGTGAGTTTGGGGACCAGTTACATCCAGCGACACCTTCACCTCAGCTTCCTACCACCTCCTTTATCGTTGTTATTATTGTGGTGGTGGTGGTTTGCTTTAGTATGAACATTCAATATGAGAGTTACTCCTCTTCCAATGAGATTGGATTGGTTCTGTGGCTAAGGGAACTTGTTACAACTCCCTAAAGACCTAAATTAGGAGCCCAGACTCTACATTAAAAAAAAAATCAAAACGCCAAGGAGGTGTCATGGCTGACATGGCAGAGCACATCTTTAATTCCAGCACTCGGGAGGCAGAAGCAGGTGAATCTCTGAGCTTGAGGCCAGCCTGGTCTACAAAGCAATAATAGTTCAGGACAGCCAGGGCTACACAGAAAACCCTTGTCCTGAAAACTGTACCCCCCAACTCCCAAACCCCCACCAAAAAAAAAAAAAAAAAAAAGCCAGGTGTCCCATCTTGTATCTGCAATCCAAGCCCTGCACTCCAACAGGAAATGAGAGGCAGACACTGGAGAATGACTGGTCCATAGCAGTGGCAGACATAACAAGAGAGACCCTGACTCAAAAATAAGGTAGGAGAGACCGGACTCCAGAGAACTTGTTCTCTGATCTGCAAATGCACAGTGTGGTTTGTGTGCATCCCCCACCCCCACACAGAGTAGTTTTTAAAATGACTCTCTTTGTGACTTTTAAGCACAAAATGCTACATTGTATGTTGCAGACACTAAGTTCTACAAGTAGGATTTGGAAAGAGACCCCTTAATGACTCAAACTGGTTCCCGAAACAGTGTAAAACTTGCTGGAGGCCATTAGCATACCTAAGGGATGACTGTCAACTTGAAGGGGTTGTTAGTGGGGGATGTGAGGCTAACTCTTAGCACTCTGAGCAATTCCTGTGTATTATCACATGGACAAGAAACCCACCCAAGCACTGACAGGCTCAATAGCTCCCCACTTAAAAAAAAAAAACAAAAAACAAAAGCACAGAGTCTCAATTGCTACCTAAGAACACACAGTTATTGCCAAAGAAGCTCTAGATTGGAAGCAGAGATATTCATAGGCTTCCTCTCCCATGGCAGACTCTCCAAAGCCATAGAAGACAGTGCTTAGCATCAGCCCTTGGTGGTGCTATACAGAAACTTGGGGATGGTATTTTCCTCTAATCAAACCTCCTGGAAGGCCATTCCTTCCATCGAGTTACTCCGTGAAGCTATCTCAAGAGAGGAACAATTTTGTTTTCAAAGCAGAGTGGCATAATGTAGCCCAGGCTGGCCTCTGACTTGTGAACATCCTCCTTTACTTCTTGAGTTTTGAGGTTAAAGGCCTGTACCACTATGCCTGGCTAGAGGACTAATTCTGAATACCGCCCTTCTTCTCAGAGCATCCATGTTGAGTCGACATCAACATTGTAGTCTGGTCCCTCACGGAGTACAGTCTACAGGTTTTGCATTTCCACATGTAAACTGGGCTCTAGCTTAGACTCTTCAGGTTTAATGTGAGTCTGATAGTACCTTTGCAGACACTCCCTGTAGACACAGGTCAGATGCAGGGCTGAGCAGAAGCGGCCTCAGGCATCAAGTGCCACCCTGAGGAGGTGCAAGTGCTGATTTCTCTTGCAGTCGGCAGACATCTTGGCACCACAGCCTCTGCCTTTGAAGTTCCTTCTGTCTTATCGGGCTTCCAGAAGGACTGCTTCTTCATGGAAACCACGAGGTTCCGGATATCTCCATTTTCTTCAGTGTGCCTGCCGTCGCCTGCCCTGCCTGGGTTTCGGGGACATGTCAGTCTGCACACAGGATTTGAGACATCTGCCAGTCTAGAACAGAAGGCAAAGACACATTGCAGATTAAACTTCCTGGCAGTTTCTCTGCTCCTGTGCTGACCTTTGGTGATCCTCAGGAATGTGTGTAAGCACGCACCCTGGCTCCCTCAGAGAGGACCAACCTTCGACTCCCCATTACCTCCCTTCACTTCAGGCTTGAGCACCATCACCCTCCTGGTCTCTAACTTCCGGTGCATCCCACTGGCCTCCCTCTTTTTGCTGTCTAGATCCCTATTTCCCTCAGGAGCACTCACAATCATTCTGTCCTGTCTCTAGGTCTCTGACATTATCTCTAAGTCTGCTAGGATCAGAACCCAAAATTGGGTTGGGGAGAAGGCAAGTGGCAATTACATATGGAGATGTTTGCAGGGAGCTAGGAGCTTCACAGAACACAGTTAGGATGGGTAGGAAGTTCTTGGACAAGAGAAATCTAAACTGCACACAATATGTGTGTTGCTCCTGGTCTCTCGGCTGTTTAGTAGGCAAGCCGAATGCTCTACACAGCCCCGGTCTCTCAGCCTCACAGCCACCCTGCTTTGTCCTCCCACTGTGACCGAGACTAAGAATTTTTTGCTTTGCTCAAGAGTGGGTGTGTGGAATAAATCTGCAGCTATCTCTCAGATACCCTCAGTGACTTGCTGGCCTGCTCATTGTTCTGCAGATAGATCAGCAAGGATAAACCGTGTTTCAACATAAGCGAGTGTTTGCAAAACACCTTTTCCTCCTCTGTTGGGTCTCGCTCATAGAGAGTTAGAGGATGCCAAGGCTGGAGCGAGTGCACATGACTCATTCACAGCCTGCCAGGCAGGATTCGAGGTGGGACTTCACATGTCGGAGGCACGGCGGCAGCTCTGTGATCTGCTGCACGGAGAACTGGAGGAGGCAGCCCTGAGGAGGTGACAAACTCGGAGTCCACATGCAGGTGCCTGTCTTTACCCTCCCCAAAATATTTCAGTGCCATTGTGTAGATAACAATGGGGGAAGATGGCTCACAGAGGTCTATTTCTTCTCGAATTTAACAAATGATCAAATATTGTTGTTTGTATTAGGGATTTACTGCTGTGAACAGACACCATGACCAAGGCAAGTCTTATAAAGGATAACATTTAATTGGGGTTGCCTTACAGGTTCAGAGGTTCAGTTCATTATTGTCAAGATGGGAGCATGGCAGCATCCAGGCAGGCATGGTTCAGGCGGAGCTGAGAGTTCTACACCTTCATCTGAAGGCTGCTAGTGGAAGGCTCACTTCCAGACAGCTCGGGTGAGGGTTTTAAGCCCACATCCACAGTGACACCTACTCCAACAAGGCCACACCTCCTAATAGTGCCACTCCCTGGGCCAAGAATATATAAACCATCACATGTGTGTGCATTCATGTGTGTAGGTATGAATGCATGTTTGTGTTCATGTGTGTAGGTATGAATGTGTATGTGTATGTATGCATGTGTAGAGGCCAGCGATCAACACTAGCTGTCTTCCTCAATCATTTCTTCGCCTTATTCTTTGAGACCGAGTCTCTCACTGATTGAACTAGCTCACTGCTAGTGAGCTCCAGGGATCATCTTGTCTCTGCCTCCCTAGGGCTGAGATTACAGACTTGTGATGCTGTGGCCTGTTTTTGGTTTTTTTTTTGTTTTTTGTTTTTTGGTTTTTTTTTTGTTTTGTTTTGTTTTGTTTTTTTGTTTTTTGTGGTTGCTGGAGGTCTGAACTCAGGTCTTCACGATTGCATAATAAGTACTTCACCAACTGAGCTGCCACCCTTCTAGATTGTTTCAATCTCAGGGGAAAGCTATAGTTGTCTTGTTCTGCAAACATTGGATGGTGATTTGGTGGGGCTTGAAGGGGGCGGCTCAGACCTATGGAGCACATCTAGAATAGGTTTTTTCCTTCTTTGTTTTTATCTGCTAGTACTGGGAACAGAACCCAGGGCACCACACATGGTAAGCAACCACTCTGTGACTGTACTGTCTCCAGGCCAGTAACATGTTCTTACTCATAAGCCTTTAGGGTCTGGTCAGAGTATAGCAGCCCAATCCTTCAGCTGCACAGAAACTTCCTCTGCATGGATGAGGATGCCTCCCCATTTGTGTCTGGAGTCCACTTCCCTCAGCAACCCTCACACCATCCCTTATCTGTGGGTTTGTTTTTAATCAGACCCTGGTTGGGAAAACCAAGGCCAGCATCCCCTGTCCCCAGGACAACGTGTCAGCTCTGTTACTGTCTTGGTGACAATTTAGTAAGTGTCTTCTGCAAATGACTAAGTACTTGGCTTTTAGAGACAATTTTGACCCCTCTTAAGCCCCTCCTCTTCCCATGAGGAGATGTCCGGCAAGCTGAGGACTTGTCCCTGGTTATTATTGATTAAAACCTGAGAAGGAGCTTAGTTTGCACCTGCTGTCAGCTGAACTGGTGATCCTTCCATGGCCTCCTATAAATTCTCTTCGGCCGCCTGGGCTCATATGTGTATGGTTTAGTATTAAAATAGATGCTTCCTATTTAGACAGATCTCTGTCAGGTGGATCAATCTGAGAACTCCTGTGGCATTTTCATAGTTGATGTCTCTCCACAGTCAGCCCGATGCTCCACAGCTCTTCTCAATCATAACTCACTGACGAGCTCCTTAGTCAGGCAACAGCCACATAACTAGTAATTAGTATCCTGTCAGCTGGTAGCACAGGCATTCGTTCCCAGCTGCTGACATCAGCAAGTCCGTCATCCACTTAAAGGGCGAGCACCTTAGTTAGCATCATCTGAAATACCCAGTTAGGAAGAAAATTCTTCCTAAAAAATAATAAAATCATGTTTGGGTGAAAGTCCATTGAACTAGCTAAAATGGGAATTACCAGCCAAATTTTAGTATAAAACGGAGTCTATAAGAGCCTGTCTGCTTAGACACAGACATCTACCATAGATCCACAAGCCTTTCCTTTCTGATTGGAGGATGGGGTTATTTGGTCGTAGGGAACATCTGTTTCAAAGAGAGAAGTCTGAAAAGTGGACGGCACTTTGAGCCTAGCTTGCTTTACTCATGGATCGCTCACAAGAGAGTCGACCATTATTTTCTTTCCCTAAGTTTTGGTTTAAAATAAAGCAAAATATGTCTTTATGCTTAGTCCATAAAGTACCTGCCTGTGAACACCAGAACCCAAACTCCATTCCCCTGAAACTATAAAGAGAGAAAAGAAGAAGAAAAGAAAACGAACTGGATTTGGTGCTGTGTGCTTGAAATTCCAGCCCTGGAAAATGGAGGCGTGTGGACTACTAGAGATTGCTAGCTGGCCACTGCCATTGAATTGATGCACCCCAAACCAACGAAAGACCTTGTCTTAAAATAAAATAAAATAAAATAAAATAAAATAAAATAAAATAAAATAAAATGTGGTGCCTTACTAATAGCACCCAAGGTTGTCCTCTGCTTTTCACATGCAGGCACACACACGTGTAAGCACACACCCAAACACATGCATGCACCCACACACATATGCAAACTTCCATGCATACAAATCCACACACACACACACACACACACACACACACACACACACACACGAAGCATACTATCTATTTGTTACATATTTTGAAGCAATATATACCCACAAATCTCATGTTTGCTTTAAAAATTGAAAATTGATGCTAACTTCACATAATTTGAATCATAGCTATGTGAATTTTCAAAGTTGTTACTAATATGACTGTAACTCAGAATAGGGAAAATAGAAACGTTTTTCAAGAAGCCAACTATGAAGAAAGCCATCTACTTAATTTTAAAATTTGTTTGATCCTGAATAATCATAGAAACAATAATTGTTAAGAAATATATTTCACCTTTCATTTAACTTCTGTTTTCTCAACATGCTACCAGAGTTGTGTCTATATTTAGGTTTTGTTTGGGGTTCTGCCCCGAATTGAAGATCGCTACACCTACTGGGTCTTCTGCCTCGGATTGAGTTAGCAACAAGCAACTTACACTTGCAAGGAAACCCATCAACCTCCAGGGGACTCAGCTGCCACCAAGCACAACAGCCACGACTTAATAAAGGCATCCCGAGCAGGTAACATTTTTCTTCCTGCACAATTTTGAGACAGTGTTTGCTCACCACTCAGAAACAGCAAATATGCATGTTGGAAATTTGGAAAACAAATATGTCAGAAAGCATTTCATGCATCGCTTAAAATTATATTTAAACAGTCCTCTGGTTGTAAATTAAAGAAAGGAGAAATTATGTGACTAAGCTTTCATAAATGTCAGATACCAAATTCATAGAAATTAATAAATACAAATCAAGGACAATTTATCTTTTTTTCATTAAATAAACCAGTAATTCACAGAGTGCAAATGAGACTCACAGACACACATTATTATAAGGAAGGGTGATACCACATTCCAGGAATATTTGTAGCACATTAGATATGTTGCCTCAAATGGACAGGAATAAATTAGAAATAGCTTGTATATTCTATGACATATTGATGATAATTTTTCTTCCTTTTAAAATCCGTTCTTCTCTCTGGGTTTAACCCTTCCCTTGGGGGAGGAAGGATGCCACCATTTTATGTCACAAGCCTGTTCTGGAGGCGGAGTAGCTGATAAGTCAAGGAGTATAAGAAGATTTATATACTTGAGCAAGATTGGGGGATGAAGTGCTGGCCTTTCTCGGACTTTTCCTGTTTGCTGACCCGTGCAGCCATCTAACCTTGCTTACATTTTTGAGGAGTCTGGACAAAGGAGCAATTTATAGTGGTGGCTTGTAATTATCTAGACCAGCCTGTAATCCTGGGATCTCTATGGACTGTGCCATCTGTGACCAAGTGGACTGGAGAAGAGACAAGAAAGAGGAGAACAAAGATGTGTTTCTCTTTATTTTAAAAAAAAGCAGTCTTTTCAGGTCTGTGGTGATTGAATAAGAATAGCCCCCATAGGCTCCTATGTTTGGATACTAAGTCACCAGGGAGGGGGACTTTTGAAAGGATTAGAAGGATTAGGAGGTGTGTCACATGGAGTGGACTTTGAGGTTTCCAAAGCCCATGCCAGGTGTTTCTCTTCCTTCTGTTGGTGAATCAGGGTGTAGCACTCCCAGCTGCTTCTCCAGCACCATGCCTGCCTGCATGGCGCCATGCCCTCTACCATGATAAGGGACTGGCTGCCTTGACTTCCCCTCTAAGAGCACTGTACCTTGAGCCAGAATAACCCCCCTAAGTTGCCTTTGTCAGAGTATTTTTATCTCAGCAACAGGGAAGAAACAAAGACATTTGTTCTTCATCTTTAATCTATTTCTGCATTTTGTACAACAAACACAAATTTTATTGATGCTGTGTTAGTCATTGTTCTACGCTGTGAAGAGACACGATGACCAAGGGCACGCTTATAAAAGAAAGCATTTGATTGATGCTTGCTTACAGTTTCAGATGCTTAGTCCTAAACAAAGCAGGGATCGTGCGTGCGTGCTGTGCTCTGCTCCCTTTCTCTGTCCTGTGAAGTCCACAACTCCAAGTGAGGGAATGGTCCCACCCACAATTAAAACGAGCATCCTACATCACTTGTGGTAATCAAGGTAATTCCCATAGACATGCCTCGAGATCTATCTCCCATGTGATCTAGAAACGTAAGCTGACAGCTAACAGTAATTCTCACATCTGAATCATCTAACATCTGACCACTCAAAACCAGTTATTTTTTGTCTTTTTGTCTGTGTGTTTGTTATAAAATACACACTTTATGAAGTCTTATGGAAGTATCCTTCAATGCATGTTTTCTTTGCTTTTCTCTTATTTTTGTGGTTGCTGTTTCACAGAATTTTACTAATTAAGCCATCCCCTCCCTGTTGGACATCTGGAATGATTTTAATCCTCCGATGTTTCAATAATGTGTTAACTGCAACAACCTGTCTGTCTGTCTGCTCTGCCTGTCACTCAGCAACACACTCTCATCCAGAGTGTGCTCTGTGGCAGGCACTGAAAAGCCAGGTGGCTTAGCATTTGCCACCAAGCTTATGTCCCACCTGCTGGAAGGAGAGAATAGACTTACCCCAGTTGTCCTGGGGTATCTACACATACAGCATGGCATATGAGAGTACACACTCATACACATACGCACACACACACACAAACACAGAGACAGAGGGGGAGAAGTAAATACTAAACATAGAAGGGGTGAATGGTGGTAAGAATGACAAAATTCATTACTGTCATATGATAGTAAAAGAAATGAAGTAAAAATACATATGTATGTATACATAGGCACATGCGCACTCATGTATGTATACATAGGCACATTCACACTCATGTATGTATACATAGGCACATGCACACTCATGTGTATATACATAGGCACATGTGTACTCATGTATGTATGCATAGGCACATGTGCGCTTATGTGTGAATACATATGCACATGCATGCTTGCAGGTACTGATAATGTGATATACAGAAACAAAGAATGACAGGAGTTCTTGCTTTGCATGGAATGTAAAGAGGAGTCTCTCAGAAAGGTGTACGTGGAAGAGATGAGCAAGTCTGCAGGCTGTGTGCTGCAGACCTGTGGTGAAATCCAGCTTGCATGAGGTGTGTGTGGTGGGGTGCACCACAGACATGTAACTTAGGAAGTGTGGTTGTGACATTCCAGCACCTATGGAAGCAAAGGGAAGGACAGAAAGGGATGCCGGGGAGAAATGGGCCTGCAGTACAGGCTCAGAATGCAGAGGGAAGGGTGGGAGGAAGGAGGGGAGGGGAGGGAGGGAAGGGTGGGAGAAAGTAAAGAAGGAGGGGAGGGAAGTGTGGGAAGAAGGAGAGGAAGGGAGGGAAGTGTGGAAGGAAAGAAAGGATGGGAAGTATGGGATGAAGGAGGAGAGGAGAGGGAAGAGTAGGAAAAAGGAGGAGGAGGGAAGACAGTATGGGAGGAAGGAGGGGAAGGCTTAGTGTCAGTTGGGTAGAGACTAAACAAAAATGGTCCCATTAGCTTGAAGCAGTACTGATCACAGCCTGGCTTAGCTGGATTGAGAAAAACCCACTAGGTAACAAAACAGAAGCAGTGACTACTCTTTCTCTTTCTCTTCATAACTTGCTGTGGCTTTTTGAAAAGTCTCTGTGAATCCAACGTGAAGGGTCCTTTAGTGGATAGGGGTGCTTACGACCCAGACTGGGTTCAATACCCGGGACCTACATGGTGGAAGGAGACAACCAAGTCCTGTAAGTTGTCTTAAGAACTCAACGTGTGCACTAGGGCCCCTGTATGCCTGTACAGTCTCTCACACACACACACACATACACACACACACACACACACACACACACACACACACACCACGTATTTACAGGGACACAGCTTTTAAAAGGTAAATGTGAACCAATTGTCCCTTTTACCCCGTGTCGTCACGCTTTTCCATCGACGGAGAATGCTTTCTCTTTCATTCCGATGAATGCTATCAGACAGCATTTATAGGTCTTGTGAATAAAGCTCAAGCCTAGTAGGACAACTTCACTTGACTGCAGTATACAGAGGGACGGAAGGCACAGGGCGGCAGAAACAACGTGGGAGGGCCCCCACAATATTAATTGATAAGATGTGGTTGGTATGTAGCGACCTTCTCTTTTGTTTATTTGTTTTGGTGTTGGAGACAGGGTCTCGCTTGCCTGGAGCCCCTGCTCCTGCCTCTCAAGTGCTGGGATTGCGGGTGCGCGTCACCACACCTGTGGGCGTCTCCTGCTGGGATTGCGGGTGCGCGTCACCACGCCTGTGGGTGTCTCCTGCGTACCCCTGCTTCTCTGTTTTATTTTCATACTTACTCTAGCTTCATTAAATGAATTTGGCAACTTTTCTGCTTTCTTCAGCCATTGAAAAATAATGTATTTAACAGTGAGATTAAAGTGCCGGTGATATTCTCTAGGTCTATGTCTTTGGGGTGGAGAGTTGGGCAGGGATCTACAGGAAATAGGCAATATTTCATTTGTAGAGTCTGTTGCCTTAATGATGACAGTTTTATTCTTCTTCGTGCCTACCTCTATCCTTCCCCCTCCCCCACCTCTCTGTGGGTGTGCAGGAGCGCAACCTTGGTTGACATTCCTCGGGCCATCTACCATGTTTTTTGATAGACAGTTTCTCACTGGTCTTTATCTCATGAAGTAAGTAGAACGGGTTGGACGGTGACTCTGTCTCCCCAGCACTGGGGTCCAGCACATAGCGCCAAGCTGGACTTCTTTGACATGGGCTCTAAGCATCAAACCCAGGTTCTCAGGGCAGTCAGCAATCACTGTGCCGACTGACCCGTCTCCTGTGCCCCTTTTGTGGATCCCAGGGATGCCCTTTTCTTCCCTTCTTGCTCTCAGAGCATTTCTCTGTCTTTCTACTGAAATTGGATTTCTCAGATCATTTCTCTCCCAACAGTTGTCTCAGATCAACAGTCGATGACACCAAGAGATGAGTGGACATGAAAGAGGGACCTGTGCCCCCTGTTCCACGACCTCTAAATCTAGTAGTGGCTGAATCTTCTGGGGTTCAGCCCCTGCAAACCAGCATTGCTATACCCCAGCTCTCCTTCATTCTAACATAATTCGTACAAATTATCCTGACTCTTACACTGCCATGACAACTGTCTCTGCAGCTCCTCCAGTCTTGGGGGTGGCAACAACTTCGCATAGACTAATCTTAGTATTGATTTGCCAACTCTTCTTTCCCTCTGAAGTCCTCTGTTGTCAGGACTGCACAGGAAACCCCTTTACTGAGCTGCCCACGGAACCTTGTTTGTGAAACCAGCCTTGACTGATTCTGAGAGAGGCCACACTCTTCTAGAAACATGTTGGCTTCGTCTGGCTTTTCTAGATAATTGCTTACAAACAAAAAATGTCTGACATAATATTCCGTTAAGAGGTTTAGAGTCTATGCTATACCCAGTTACATTCTCTTTTTCTGTACCATATATATTCAATATTGTTTCTCTCTCTCTGTCTCTCTCTCCCTTCTCTCTCTCCCTCTCCCTCTCTCTCTCTGTCTTACACACACACACACACACACACACACACACACACACACACGCACGCACCCTGAAAGAAAGCTTCTGATTGCATACAAAATCATACATTTTGAATTCTGAGCCATGGGGCTGATTGTACGAATTAGACTTTAAGTAGTTTAAGAGAACAGGCTCTGGAGAGACACTCAGTGGCCAGGCAGCTGCTCTTTAGAGGGTCCAGATTCCGTTCCCACCGGCTACACCAGGCAGTTGACAGCCTCCTTCAACTGTGTCTCCACAGGGTCTTACACCTCTGGCCTCCAGGGCATCTGAACTCGTGCACACATCCACACACGCATGTACCCACACTCATGTGCACACACCCCACACACACACACAAACATGCACACCTACAGATAATTTCTAAAAATTAAAAAAAAAAACAGATTCTGATTTCTTACCTTCCGTCTGTGTTTTTTGCTAACTTCTGATTTTATTATCTTTGTTATTTCCTCACTTTTAATCTAAGTTCACTGTGTTCTTCCGGGTCTATTATCTTTTAGTTTATCAATAAATTTAAGACTATTTTTTAAATATCATGGTAGCTTAGCTAAGGGTAGTGGTGTCTTCCTGCAGTCTTAAGACACAAAAAGCTGGAGGCAGGAGGATCCAAGTTCACAGCCAGCTTGGGGTACATAGTAAGAGGCTGTCTCAAAAAAAAAAATCAAATAAAATAAATAAGGTACTCATATTTTGATTTTTGAAAAGAGCGAATCTCACGGTGTTTACTTTTTAAATATTTTATCATTTATACTGCCCTATCTGATTTACTCACTGGATTAGTTATGTGTATCTTTGATTTTCCAAACACAGTCACTCTGAATTTTCCTTTGGCCACTACTTTCTTTTGTCCTTTTAGGCTTGGGTTTTGAGACAGGATTTTACTGTGTAGTCTGGCTGGTCTGGAACAAGCTGTGTAGACCGAGCTGGCCTTGAACCCACAGAGCTCTGCCTGCCTCTGCCTCTCAAGTGCTGACATGGAAAGTGTGCGCCACCCCCACCCACGCAGCTTGACCGTTAGTTTCTTGTTTAAATTTATAAGGTATGAGCTGTGGTTGGTGGGGAAAGCTGATTTGAAACCTGTAAGATAGCTTGAAATGGTTCATTTTACACACGTTAACTTAAAGTGAAAGTCAACCAGACTTTACTTTCCCAGCACTTCCATTTCCTGGTGTCTTTTCCTTGGTGGAGTGGGTAGGTCTTCAGCATAAGTGTGGTAACGTAAGCGCCGTGTTTTATCATCGTCGGCTACTGTTTTATTACTATCAAGACTATGTCGCTAGTTGAATATGCATTTGAGATTGCTATCTAGTTTTGTGGATTGATATTACGTTATTTAGTGCTTCATATCGTCTTACTACTGCATGCATTCCATGTGAAACAGGTTTTACCTTGTAGCCCTGAATGGCCTGGCGCTAACTCTATAACCCAGGCTGGCCTTGAATAATGGCAATCCCCCTGCCTAACCTTTGGAGTTCTGGGATTACAGGAGTGTACCACCATGCCTGGCTCATATGTTCTATTTATTCAAATACTGGTCCCTACCATCTCTATGTATTTACCTAGTATATCTTATTTTATTCCTTGGATTTTTGATGTCCAGAGTCTTTTTTTTATAGCTGTAGATCTTGAAAGGAAGGTGGGACTTGACTTTTAAAAACTGTGTGCACTAGAGATATAGCTCAATGGTAAAGCACACACTAAGCATACATGAGTTTGACTCCCAGAAATCTCTCTGCTCTATTTTCATCTATGTTGATATGATAAAATGTCACAACCATAGGTGAGTTAGAGGAGGAAATGGTTTATGTGCTTATAATTCCAGCTTACAGTACATCACTGAAGGGAAGGGAAGGCGGGAACTCAAGTCATTTAGTCACATCAGACCCACAGTCAAGAGCAGAGTAGGAGCAGAGTGATATCTGGGAGTCAAACTCTTGTGTGCTTAGTATGTCCTCAGGAGGCAGAGGCAGGTGGATTTCTGAGTTTGAGGCCAGTCTGATCTACAGAGTAAGTTCCAGGAGAGCCAGGGCTACACAGAGAAACCCTGCCTCAAACAAAACAAAACAAAACAAAACAAAACAAAACAAAACAAAACAAAACAAAACAAAGCAAAGCAAAGCAGGAGGAAATAAGTGTGCCACACCGCCGGTTTGCCTTCTTGCTGTTTACAACTATACAGATCAGGCTCTGGCCCACGAAATGATGCCACCCACAGGGCAGATGGTCCCTCCTTAATTAACAGTCAAGACAGTCCCCCACTGACATGCCTGCTGGCCAACCTGAGCTAGATAATTCCCCACTAAGACTCTTTTCCCAGGTGATTCTAGGCTGTGTCAAGTTGATGGCACAAACCAAGCATCCCCCTCAATGCCACACAATGAGTGGAAAATAAAGCTATTTTAAAATTCAGGTGATGTGATTGTGGACCTAGAAAATCCGAAAGCTAAACAAACAAGAATAAGAAAAACAACAGAAAGGCTCTGGCATGTGTGAGTGGGTCCGGCAAGTCTATTGGACATAAAACCCACTTGTAAAGTCATTTGCTTTTCTGCACACTCAATGGGATACGGAAACCTTCAAATGTACTTCCATTCACCACTGCTCCTCCAAACATAGATATGTAAGCATAAATCTGTAGCCTTGTGTTTTTCTACTCGGGCCCCAGTTCCCAAATAATGATCTGGAGGCTTATTTGTGTGTGAAAAAATGCCTAGTCCACAGCCTGGTCTACAGAGTGAGTTTCAGGACAGCCAGGGCTACACAGAGAAACTCTATCTCAAAAAACCAAAAAAAAAAAAAAAAAAAAAAAAAAAAGCCTAGCCCATAAGTTTGAACCTGTTCCCCAACTAGCTCTTAGTTTATATAACCCATTTTTTCCCCTATTCTATGTCTGCCACCTGTCTGGTTAATTACCTCTCCTAGTTTCATCTGTCCAACTTCCTCAGAGTTCAGGGTGAATCCCCTGCCTCTGACTGTCTCCCAGAGCTACCAGAACTCCCACCTCTTACTTCTTGCCTTTTGCTAGTAGGCTACCAGATTTTTTTATTGACGGGTGATGGTTCTACACAGTACACAAGAGATTCTCTCTACACAAATCTAACAAAATGTGCATACTATGACTATGCTAGAAATTACAAAATGAAAACAAGCAAGCAAACAAACACAGATGATCTGGGTAAGTAGAGGCAGACAGTGTTGGTAGCCCAGAAGGTGAAACATAATACAGGTTTCCATTGCTCTAAATCGGTATACAGGCTTCCTGCTACTCCCAGGGAAATATCAACAAGACCCTTTACAGAAATATTAGTTACCCAAGGTCATTCTAAAACTTACATGAAAAGGCAAAAGAGAGTGAGTAAGTGACAAGCTGGAAGCACAGCACGGGAAGTGATAGATTTTAAGACATAGAGTGAAGCAATCGAATCTCTGGGAGTAGACACAGAGGAGCAAACTGCTGGATCCATAGGAATATACTTAAGCAGTGTTCACCAAGCAAGCCAGTGAGGAACGACGGCTTTTCCACAAATGGAAGAATGAAGTGGGCATATAGGCAACAATCAAAGCAAAATAAAAAGAAAACAAAAAAACAATGTTGGAAAGGAGAGACGAGAGAAAGGGAGGAGGGGAGGGAAGGAGGAATGTAGAATGAAATGGAACTTTGACCCAAACTTTGAACTTTGTACAAAAGCTAATCCAGACTGTGTTTGGACTTAAATGCAAAACTGTTTATAAAGCCATTAGTTGTAAATATGAAGACATAAAGGAAAAAGCACCAAATGCTAGAACTGGGGGGAAAACTCTCAAATTTGACACCAAAAGCATAATCCATGAAAGCAAAACTTACCAGTTGTAACTCCTCCATATTAAAAACTTTTACCCTGAAAAAGACTCTCTTAAGAAATGCAACGATAAACTATAAATAGGAAGTGAATGTTTGCAAAACACACATGCTATGATGACTTGTATCTGGAATACATGACAGAATTCCCAATGTTTAACAGTAAATCCACATAGTTGGGTTAAAAGGTTCAAAAGACACAAGATACTTTACAAAGAGAACATACAAATGGGACACACATGTGCAGGTGTGTGCACGTGCACACACACACACACATTCACACCCCCTCCACACACACAGGCATATAGGAACACACAGGAATATAGGCACACACACATATACACACTCACGCAAATGCACATACACATACAAGTATATAAGCTCACATGCACATGCACGTACACACACACACACACACACACACACACACACACACGATGTCCAACATCGTTGGTCATTGAGGAGACCAAACCAAACCATGGTAAGACAGCACAGTATATGTATCAGAATAATGAACATTCTTAATATCAGCAATAATGCAAGAAACACAATCATTTGTACATCTCTGCCAGGATGCTAAATGCTACAGCCACCATGAAAACTGTTTGGCAGTTTATCTTAAAATTAAACATAAAAAAATTAAACATATACTTCCCTATGAATAGGGTATTGTACCCTTGGGCATTGGTCAGGTGAAGAAAAGTTATCAACTTGAAGAAACAGGTGTGTGAATATCCATAGAAGCTTTATTTATGCTTAATTCAGCCCAGGATGGAAGCTATTCAATTGCCCTTCAGTGAACAAATGGATTTTAAAAACACGATAGGCCATACTCAGGAAAAAGAATTGAGAGGGAAGGAGGGAGAGAGTGAGATTAATAAACAAAACAACAGAAAAACATGCTGGGAGAAAACTGATACATACTGTCTGAAGCCATTTATATAACATTCTTGAAATAACAAAATTATAGAGATAGAGAAAAAGATTAGAAGTCTAGGGATTTGTGGCAAGAGAGGAGGGCAAAGCTTTAAGACTGTAAAGGAAGTTGCCTTGTGGGTAGATTCTATACGTCACCCCTCACCCCCACCCTGGAGTGAGATGCCGGAAGCTGCCCAGAGGTCTCGGTTTGCAGGTGCTTCATTTAGGAATCGTTGATGCCTTGCAATCAAGACAGTGAGACCCTGGAAGTCCTTTGAGATGTTGTTAGAGAGGGCCAGCAAGATGACTCAGAGGGTGAGGGTTCCTGCCACCGCTTCTGCCGATCTGAGCTGGATTCCAGTGACCCACGTCATGGGAGAAGAGCACTAACTCCTGAAACTGACTTCTGAACCTTCACAAATATGTGCACACACACAAATAATAAATAAATAAATAAATAAATAAATAAATAAATAGGTGTAAAAAGAGAGAATGTGATTGCAACTAAAAAAGCAGCCTTTTCACAAAAATGAAAAAAAAAAAAATGCTCGTCGTTGTCAGATCCATAACCAGAGACCCATGGTATTGATCACTAGAGAGAATTACAGTTCGGCTCCATGTTTATTGCACAAACAATAAAATTATTTCCCTGGTTAATATAGTGGTCTGTGTGCTACCTTTTAAAATGCAGATATGGAGAGACATCTCAGCTGGTAAGAGTACTTGCAACAGTAAGCCTGGCAGTGCAAGGTGGGTCAGCAGAACCCACATCGTAACCTGATGCAGAGGGACCATCTGTAATTCCTCAGAAGTGGAGAGTAGAGGCAAAAGAACGAGACACTCTGCTCAGAGGCAGAAAACGGGGAGAGCCTACTTCAACACCTGAAAAGGAAGAAGAAAATGATTTTTAGAAAAGTCCTCTGACCTCCACATGCACACTCATCCCCCCACCCCTCATCAAAACACACACAAATAAATAAATGAATAAATAAATGTATAATAAGTAATTTTTAATAAATCACCAAATTCTTAAGAATTAGTCTTTCTGGTCTAGAGGACCAGTTAGAATGTTGGCTAGAAAAATCATTCTGAAAGTAATGCATTCCTTAGAAGAAAGAGATTTTAAGATTGCTAAATGCTAAATATTAATAAATCTCTAGAATGCAATTAGGAAAAGACTCAATGTTAAATAACTGTTCTCCCATCACAGCAGTTAGAAAAGACTTCCTACGTGATAAGTATCATTTCTACAATGTTGCTTATTATAAATACCCACCAGGGCTTCCGGTTCCCTTACCTTCATAATTATCTGGACACTAAGTCTCAACTGGAGTATTTTTTCATTGAGTGTGCTAGTGCATGTGTAGACTTTCGTACAAGTGTGTGTGTGTGTGTGTGTGTGTGTGTGTGTGTGTGTGTGTGTGTGCGCGCGTGCGCGCGCGCGCGCACGCGTACTCGCCCATGCCACAGCATGCCTAGGGAGCTCAGGACATATTTCAAGAGTTGGTTCTTTCCCTCCAGCATGAGGATCCTGGGATGAAATTCACTTCATCAAGCTTGGCTGCAAGATCTTTTCCTGCTGAGCCATCTTGCTTGTTCCCTAATTCATGTTTTTATTACAATCATTGATGTTGAGCTTATCTAAGTATTTTATTCTCTTTTACCAATTCTTTTCTTTCTCATAACCACACTCCTGCTTCTTTAGCTTCCTGTTAAATTATGAATGCTCTGAACCAGGTTTGATTTCCCCCTTCTGATTTGGAAGCTATATATTGAATCTCCATCCTTATTGTGCTGCACTTACATTTTAAAGATATACATCTATAACTTTTAAATTTTATTTACATTATCTATCAATTCTTTATTATGTATACAGGGTCTTGCTATGTAGCACAGGCTGGCTTTGAACCCAACATCCTCCTGCTTTAACCTTCCAAATGCTGGGATTGAAAGCGCACACCAGCACGCCCAGCTATGCATTCCCACAAAAACATTGAAGTTACCCTTTATTGCCATCTCCCTAAACACACCAAGAGGCATAATTTTGCTACTTATAGAACAAATCACGATCTTCCTGTTCACTCTATGGTTAACTAAACGGTTTCCACGTGTCTTCATCAGCTTCTTATCCTACCGTTTTTTTTTTTTCTTTCACCCTGCATCTTCCAGCCTGTCCAATTCAAATCCTGGTTCTCACCAGCTCTGAGAACCTAATCTGTCCGTGCCTCAGAGTTCTTACTGTAATGTGGGCTGAAAACTGTGTCTGCCTCGTTGTACGGTTGCCTGAGGTACTAAGACACTCAAGTTACTCATTTAATGGCCTGGGGGATGGGAGATGCTTCCAGGTCTTCCATTTGTCTGTCTTCTCAGGGAGGGTTGCCCTTCTTGTGACAAGACAGGCAGATTGGAGACTATTCTATAGCAGTTTGAATTCTACTTGTTGATGCAGACGCTAGATACGTTGTTGCCACAGATGCTAGATACATTGTTGCCACAGATGCTAGATACATTGCTGCCATCCATTGTAACAACCAGCATTTTCTTTCCAGGCGCTTTGAGGATTCCATTTGCTGTTGATTCTTTCCAGTTTCCAGGCAGTGTGGACTTTGGGATTTGATGTGAACTTTCAGTTTGGGAAAATTCTTGCCTGTTTTCTCCTTAAATGTTGTTCCTTTGTGCTTATTTTCAGCAGTTTCTCCTTGGAACCTTCTATAGATTTACTTTGGAACTTCTTACTTCATCATGACTCAAAACTTTTTCCTCCTACTTGTTGTCTACCTGAGCTCCTTCTGTGTGAACCCCTCAGTGCTAATTTCCACCTCTATTTTCTGCTGATATTTTATTCCAAATAATGGAATTTTTGTTTTCAAATGTTTTTCAATCTGTTCTTTTTATACGGACTTTATATGAAAACTATGTATTTGTTGCTGTTAATTTCTATAAATAATTGCTCAATCGTGTTTTTAAAAACTCCACATTCATAGGAAGGAATAGACAAAGTTTAAGCCTTTATATTTTGAGACAGTGAAACTCGATTTTTAGTTTTATAACATTGATTTATTGTATGTGTATCTATGATAGGTGTGAGCATGCTGCCCTGGCAAGCATGTGGAAGCCACAGAGCAACTTTTGGGGGTCAGTTATCTGCTTCCATCATGTGGATCCCAAGGATTAAACTTGGTTCACTAGGCTTGGCAGCAAGGGCCTTTACCCACTGGGCCAACTCACTGGCCCTATGATATTTAAAGCAATTCAGTTTAACGTAGTCACGCACAAATCATTCCATCCAGTAATAAGGATCTGTCACGGATGTATCTTTGGTAGGGTTTTTTGATCTGTCACCCTGCAGCATTGTCACTGCAGGCATAGTCAGGCACCTCAGTAGTCCTGGTTCCCTTTCGTGGGTCCTACCAGGAAGCATGGAGGAGCTCTGTGCATCCGGAATACAGCTGTCTGAGCCATGAGAAACTGCCTTCAGCAGAGACTGGTGGAGAGCACCTCAGACTCCAAGTAAAGGGCCCCAACAACGAGCCCTACCGGATGTTCAGGAGGAATTTCTTCGCCAAGAGAAGCCTCTTGGCAAGTGGCTCCTTTCAAGAGGCAGAACACAGCCATTTGGCTTCCATGGCTCCAAGGGGCGCCTTGGTTTTTTTTAACTAGAACATTTTTATTAGTTCTACCCCACCAGGTGCTCTGGCTCAGTGTGTGTCCTTTATCTCAGAGGACTCAAAAATCCTCAAAAAGTCCCATACCTTAGGAAGACCAGAACCACCTCTGAAGGATTAGAAGACAGAAACGATTTCAAGGCCATGCAGAGAATGAGAGGCAAGAGGGCCATGGGATGGACTTCTTATAAACCACATGCTAACATCTCTGTTTTTGTCAGATGTTACGTTTCTCATAGTAGTCACTTTTCTAATCTTTGTAAGAGCCATTTTTATTCTGGATCACAGTTCGGAAGGGTACAGCTAGTCCTAACAGGAAAACTACTGTCTAGGAGCATGAGGTGGCTGGTCACATGACATCTGCAGTCAGGAAACAAAGACAGATGAATGTTTGTGCTCAGCTCACTCTCTTTTTTTTATTCTGTCTGGGACCCACACCCACGGGGATGGTACCGCTCACATTCAAGTTGGGTCCTCCCTCCACGATAAATCTCTCTGGATGTACCTTCATAGACAAATCCAGATGTGTGTTTCCTTGGTGACTGTAAAGTTGACAGTGGAGATTAACATCCTGGTTCTCAACACTGTTCAAACATCTTTCTAGGAAGTAGCTCATGCTGTTGTATATTCTCTCTCTCTCTGTCTCTCTCTCTCTCCTTCCCCTTTCCCCCCTCCCTCCCTCTCTCTCTCTCTCTCTCTGACTCTAGCACAGTGCTTATACAGGAAAACAGGATTTCCTCCATGTTTACTACCTCCCTAATGGTCCCTCTCTGCTCCAGTTTAGATCTACACCAAGTGAGGAAAACTTTTTTGTTATGATTGTTGGTTAGCTTTACTAATGAGAAATAATTTTATTTTGGAGCTGAAAGATGATACCTACAGACAGAGATAGATAGCTAAATGGCTAGTCGATCTCAAAGGATGACAGCATCAGGCAGGGCCAGCACTGCTCCTAGCTCCTGCTGTAACGTTAGCAAAAAGCCCACAAATGCCACGAATATTTGGTCCATGTGGAACCCCCTGAGATGTCCCTACTGTGTAATGAGTCTATCAGTAGTGCATTTTTTTTTTATTTCTGACATGTTATAAACGAATTCAGTAACCCCGTGGACCATTATGAGTACTTAAGAACGTAGTTCGACGGACTTGAAAGACACAGGAAGACAGCCAAAGGAGCTATCTGTACATGGGCAGCTTTCCCAGAGAGCCCCATAAGGAAAAAGAAGCAACAGATTTGTCAATCGGAGTTCTTTTAATAGTTCTATTACGATGTCTAATTGTGAGTGGAAGGCCCTATGACTTCATCAGAGGACTAAGCACTCAAGTTGAAACTTGTTGACTCAACTTGCCTTCTTTCAAAACACTAAAATATGAGCAAACCCTTGACAGCTAAGTGAAACTCACAAAGTTTATCTTGCCTGCAAATCCATAGTCAAGAAAAATCCCAAATAGTTTTATAAGTTCAGCTTCCCCAATCACAAGTAATTCTTTTGTGATGCTTTGCTAGTGACTTAGCCAAGATGATGCAGTCAAAGATGCTGGGGCTGGGATTTGAACCTGGGTCTTTCTGACTGCAGCATTTAGCCCCACGTTGCTGTGACACAGTAGCTCCAATTCCTGATGGGTAAGAATGGAAGCTGATGAAAGAACATGCAAGAACTATCCCTGGCACGTCTATACATATGCTTAAAGAATAACTTGTGTACACAAACTCAAATGAATTCACAAGGGTGAAAAAGAATTGCCTTCATCTTCAAATGGGCTTGTTCAACTCCAAGCACATTTATAATGTATACATGCATAAGTGAACATCCCCAAGTCTTAGCCTTTAACCCCTTGGTCTCAGCTAAACTGCTTCATTAGAGCTGGGAAGAGAGCTGAAGTCTGCACACATTTCCTGCTCTCTGCATCCCGATATAAGTGGGTGGGTTTTTCCTTGGTGGGAGCTATTTTTAATCCCTGAAAAAAATAAATTTAGAGAATTAAATCTTGTTCGGTTCTTAATGTTCTTCAATGTTTCTTCTCTTCTTTTATTTTTGGCATATATGTACACATGTATGTGCATGTATGTGAGGTTCAAGGTTGACAACCTGTGTCTTCCTCTGTCATTCTCCGCCTTTCACTGAAGCCAGAGTTACCATTGCATCACATGCTGGGATTACTGGAAACTTTTTATATGGATGTTGGGGATCTAAACTTGGGTCTTCTTTTCCCACTGAACTGCTCCAGAATGTCTACTTTTAGTGTTTCTTAATGACTTCGCAAGAATTCTTTCTAGCTAAAGATCCAGAAATTATGTGCAGTTATGGATGGAGTCAGCCTAGGCTGGCAGCCAGCTTCCTGACCTTCCTCAGCTTCCTTGTTCAGAGAATGCTACATATCGTCTCCATAGTTGTGTGAACCAAATGAGTTAATTCGTGCAATATAGGTAGCATAGTGCCCAATAAAGTAGTGGACAATCAATGTCCTTCGGTGTAAAGAAAGAAACTCGGTCTAGACATGAGCCAGGAGTTGTTACTGAGTAGCCCATCCCATGTTCCTGTGTAGAGGCCAGAGAAACAAGGTAACTGGCAGCTTCCATGGCCTCCCGTTCCAGAAGTGGGCTCAAAGGGCGTGCTGTCTAACTGGCCTTTGCCATCTTGACACAAACCTAGACATACCTGGATAGAGAGAAGTTTATGAGCTATTATCTCCTCCACACTAACCTGTAGGTAAGCAAGCCTATGGGACTATTTTCTTGATTAATGTGGGGGACTTGACCCAGTGTGACTAGGGCCACCCCTGGGCAGCCATTGACAGATTTTATAAGAAAGCAGGCTGAGCAAGCTGCAGAAAGCAAGACAGTAAACAGATTTCCTTCGAGGCCTCTGCTTCAGTGCCTGCTTTCCTGTTCCTGCCCAGAGCTCCCATCCTGTCTTCCCTTCTTGATGGACTGGAAGAAGAGATCAACTGCTTCCTCCCCAAGTTGCTTTTGTCATGGTGTTTATTCCAGGAATAGAAACCTAGGACAGAAGACAGATGACATAAGATGTGCTTATGATTGGCAATAAAATATGAGTCCAAGAATGGTAAGCACATGTTCAGAGCGGGTAGCAGGGAGGTGTCTGAGGAGAGTGAGGCCTGGACCATGCAGACACCTGGGACTTCAGTGTTTCCATATAGCATTCCCAGGTCCATCAGGGGAAAAGGCCAGGGACTGGGAAGCAAAGTGGAGAAAGAATGGTAAGAAATGGAACCACGGAGGTGGAGTGGCATCTCCCTTTACATGAGATAGGAGTCATTCATAGGTTCTGAGCAGAGGACGGCCATGATCTCTCTCCTTTGAGAAGGCTTGCTGAGGCTGATGTGTCACAATTGGTTATAAAGGGGCAGAGCGAGACAGTGGCTGCGTGGGAGACATCTGCAGTAGTCCAGGAGAAGACTGAAGTAGCTTTAGTCTATGTTGCAGCAAGACACAAGGTAAATGGTGGGCATGTTGTGTGTGTGTGTGTTTCTACACACGTGCACATGCATGTGAACACACTTATGTGCCTAGGAACAGTAGCTAAGTGGTTAATGAGGCTGTAAGTCCCCAAATCCTCAGAATGGATAGATGAAATTATTTTATTTTATTTTATTTTATTTTATTTTATAGCCTGTTTGTGTTCTAACGAGAACAGGAAAGGGTGTGTATTTGAATGGGTAGGGAGGTAGAAGATCTAGGAAGAGTTGGGGGAGGGGAAACTGTGATCAGATATATTATATAAAAAGTTCTATTTTCAATTAGAATAAATTAATAAATAGATAGAACCCAGAAAGCCAACAGAGTGTCTCAGTCTGGAGGCTGAGACCCAAAGTGATGGCATTCAGTTCAGTTCTATGGTGGTTAATATTGATAGGCAATTTGACAGGACCTAGAATCAATCGCCCAGAATCAATCGCCCAGACGACAAACCTCTGGGTGTGTCTGTGAGTAGCTTCTGGGTTAGGTTAATTGAGGAGGCCAGACACCCTCCTGAACTGTAGGCAGCACCATTCCATAGACTAGGCTCCCATACTGAAGAAAGCAAGCTGAGCTTGGGCTTCACTGGGGCCCGTCACACACTGGGGATCCTTTTCTCGGCTGAATAGTGTTCTATGTTATGCTGCAATTTCTTTATTTGTCCATCCATGAACACTTGCTTGCTTCCATACCTTGACAATTGTGAATAATGAACCACTGCGACACAAAGGTCCCTTTAGCCATCCTGTTCATAGTCCCTCCCTTTGGATATTTGCTATTAATGGAGTTGCTACATTGTGGTATGATGGTGGTTTCTGTCTTTTGTTCGGTCTTTCTTTTTCCTTTTTGCTGAACTGGGAATTGATATCTACACACTAGGTAATTGTCCAATATATCTCTAGTCCTGGTTCCTGTAGTTTAGTTGGTTTTGTTTGTTTGTTTGTTTGTTTGTTTGTTTGAGGTTGGTTCTCATTAAGTAGTCCTAACTGATCTGCAATTTCCTATGTAGACCAGGCTGGTCTTGAACTCACAAAGATCCTCCTGCCTCTGGCTCCTGAGTTCTGGGATTAAAGGCATGTACCACCATTTCTTGTTTGATTTGACATAGGCTCTTGCTAAGTTCCCTAGGCTGGCCTTGAACTTGCAACTCACCATGCTGTCTTCTGTGACTCTCTTGACCTACATTCCCATCAAAGTATTTAAGGTCAACTTGCTCTTTATGGTCATTATAGCCACTTTACATGTCTTATGAATTATCCAGTCCCACAATTGCAGCCTTCATTTGGTTTGGTGGTTTTTCCTGTGTTAAGTAAAGCAATGATTTATGAGTTGGTTTCCATGACCCTTTTTAAATTGTTACTTCTTCATTCATTCATTCATTCATTCATTCATTCATTCAGAGCATTCATTCTTTAGGTACAGTACAATTTATTTAACCAGTCCCAAAATGGCAGGCACTCACTTCATCTCACACACACGCACGCACACACTTTAGAGAGAGAGGGAAGATGGAGAATCACTGCCTCCTGTGGAAAAACTTTGTGTACCTGTTCAGAGAGGCCCTAGAACTGCCTCCTATCCTTGGCTCTGTTCTCTCCTGGGTTGGCTTGGTGTGCAGCCTGGCCTTCTTTATGCTGAAATAAAGCTGGGCCCAAGCAGCTTTAACCTTAGACATTCCACTTTTTGTTACAAATAGCTTTCTGGTAACTTCAGCAAAATTCCCAAGGAGGACTTCAACGGAACCAACCAGAGTCCCTTTCATCTTGTAACCAGTTTCTGGGTTTAAGGCACTGTGACTGGTGACTGGCCTGCCCTGAGGGCCAGGGGTGCTTAGCTTATCCTAGACATCTGTAAACTTCCGGGGCTGTGCAGGTAGGTGGATGATGTTTTAAAAGGTATATGGCATCCTGTTGCCAACACATGGGCAAGATCCTTAGAAAGCCCAAAATAAAGATAGTTAAAGCTAAGTAATGTAACAAGAAACAAACAAAGCAATATAAAAACCTCAATAGAACAACCTCACCCCCCTCTCCCACTATCCAATACCCTGCAGAAAGTCAAACTAATGTTTCTGTTTTTGTTTCGAGGCAAAGACTCAGTTCCCCCAGGATGGCCCTGAGCTCACTATACAGATGAGGGTAGTCTTGAACTTTTGATCTTTCTTCCTTCTTCCTGAGGGGTAAGATGACAGGTGTTCACCCCGATGTCTGGAGACTGAACCCAGGGCTTTGTGCATGCTAACTGAATAGCTATTAATGAAGCTACATCAGTATCTAGCCCAAAACTAGTGTTTATTGTGGAGAAGGACCCATGTTAAAAATGTCAGGTATAGTGATACAGTCTTGTAATCTCATACCTGGAGAGACAGGTAGATTGCTGAGGCTTGCTGGCCAGACACCCTAGCCTATTTGGTGACTTCCAGGCCAGTGAAAGATGCTATCCCCAAAAACAAAGCTCCTGGCACCTGGTGAACAACACCCAAGGTTGTTCTCTGACTTCCACACACAGGTCCACATATGTACACATACATCTCCACACACATACACGGGTGAGGTGCATACTACTTTCAGACTCTAAGCTGTAAGCTGTAGAATCAATTTTTTAAAAATCTTACTCAATTTAAAGAATGCAGTTGAGTTGAAGAAGGGCCAGATCCCCTCCTTCATCGTAGGTCCCTGGGGCCCAATGAAGGAACTCTTAGGGCTCAAGGCCTCTTAAAATCCGCTGACCTAGACTGTCTACCGGAGCCAACATGAAGAATGCAGCTTGTGCAGAGACAAACCGATGTTGCCCAGGCTTTGTTCCAATGTTAAAATGGGAGAGCAGCAGCAAGCCATTAGACAGACAGGCCTGGGCGAGTCTCCATCAGATAGTGAGCCAAACGCTACCTGGCATCTGGCTGTGTTACCTCTCCTTTAGTACAAAATATCTTTCTAACTAAGCTTAGACCCGTTCCCCCTAATCTCCCTTTGCTAGTGCTTTCAGTGTCTTGTCACCCACAGTTCCTACCCACCATTAGTCTGGGAGGTTTCCTGGGTGAGGAAACTCTTGTTTCATGTGTATGTTATGTAGCCCGTCTCCTAGCGCAGGACTTGCTATCCTGTCCTAGTAAATAGTTATAGAATGAATGACATTAGCAGAGAGAGAGAAGGCTACGTGGCCCTATGACTACCACAGTGCGGAACTCGGATGAGAAAATGACGCACCAGGAAGGTGTGCAGACACAGGCTTTGCATTTGATCTTGTAAACTTTCCCCGTACAGTGTTGAGATAGAAGGTCTTCTGCACGCTACGTAGCACTGAGCACCTAACTAACTATATTCTCTATCCGGATGGGATTTTCCCATATATACAATAGAAGTACTTAGCAAAGCAGTGGGTTTTTTTTTTCCTGGTGTATTCCTAAGTCTCAGTCATAGTAGACTACCCTAATAAAGACACCATTGGGCTGAGGGGAGGGGGTGACTCCACAGGTAAAGGAGCTTGCAGCTAATTGACTGTCTCGGTTTGGCCCTTGAGATCCTCATGATGGAAGCAGAGAACCAAATCTGAAAGATTAGCCTTGCATCTCCATGTGGGTGCCATGGTACATATGTGTATCTCCCTCATACTAAATAAACAAATGTCTTTAAACTAGGGAGAAATGTCATAGGCCGAGTGGCTTGATTGACAGACCTTTATTCCTCATGGATCTGAGAGCCAGGAAGTCCAAAGTCAAGACGTAGGCTGCAATGTAAGAGGTAAAAGCAGTGTTTCTGGTTTTTTCAAGAGAAAGAGAAAGAGGGACAGGGGATTTGCTCAGGTTAGCTCCTAAAAAATTGATTTTTACTATTTTAAAGTATTCATGCATGGGACTGTGTATGACTGTGTGAGTATGTGCACCTATATGCGCGTGACTGTAGAGTCCAGGCCAGAGAGGCCAGACACTCCCTGGAGCTGGAATTACAGGCAGTTGTGGCTGCCTTGGATGGGTGCTGGGAACTGAACCTGGGTCTTCCATAAGAGCAGCCTGTGCGCTTAACTGCTGAGCCATCTTTCCAGTCTTTGGGTGTCTTCTCATAACTAATCCTGTTGTCCGATAAGTCTCCATTCTCATGATCTAATTACCTCCACCCAGATCCATATCCTAATACCACCACACTTGTTGATGCTTAGGGTCTCAGCATGTAAGTGGGAGGACACAGACTTAATCCGTAGTAGATTGTTTCAACCACCAAGTATCTGAGGCTTGGACAATCCTCAGCTACTTGTTTCAACTCTCAAATATGTCCCTCCCCTGTTCTCTAGAGATGAATGAAGTCCATGGACCCGTTAAATCACAACTGCTTACTAGGAGAGACCTGGGTGCCCTTTTCACATAAAACTGAGGGTCTGGGTGCATCCCTGAAAGCCAACAGCACATTTGAGCTAACTCTCTTTTACCTGTTCTTAGAGGTAATGGGATTGGGTGCGGGGAGTCCATTAATAGATGGAATGTCTTTTGCCAAATAGGCAGTACCGTGGTGTGCAACAAACATGAACTCCCTCCATCTTCCAACATATACCAAGACGGCATATGGGCATCTATAAGAGTCTGCTCTGCTCTGCCTCTCTTCCACCCTGGCACCTCTCCAAGGCAATTTATAGGATCCCCGAGGCTGTCAGGGAACAGCATTTAGATAAATAAATCACAGCCTATTCTGATTTTCTTAGATTGCATTGAAATAATTTGTAAAGAGTGACAGCGCAGGATTGAACCCCCAGGGACACGACCCATCCCTGGCTGTGGTCTCCTCTCTCTGGTGTTGTGAGTTTGATGAACTGTGGCTTCATGCATTTAGCCCACAGCCATGGTACTCCTTCCTAGTCAGGCCTAGAAGCAGGCACAAAGTTTAATAAACAAAAATTGAGGTTTGTTAAACAGGAAAATGATAGAACACAATCAAATCCCTTAAACTCGAAGATAGGAGTGCCCTGGATTTGACTGGAGCAAAAAAGACAGCTTTCTGCAAAACCCTGTGCCTCAGCCTTAACCTTGACTCACCGTCATGGGGTGAGGCGGCAAAGCAGCAGGAGCTGTGTACGAACGCTGAACTTTCAACTTAGGAACCTCTTCCGCGTTCCGTCTGCCGTTCTGTGCTCCAGGGTTAGAATGTCAGAGTTCAAATCTGGTTTCTGGAACTTGAGTCTGTGGTTTAGGGAAATTTTCTTAAGTTTTCTGAGCTTTGGTTTCCTCACCAAAGCAACGGGGGAATAGGACATACATTCAGGGACTATTGAAGATTAAAATTAGTAATTTCTGAAGGTAGTAGTTTAGCTGGCTATAGACTATATATCACAAACATATTCTTCAGCATCTACAATTGGAACCAGACCTTTCACAGGCCAGACACTTTATTATATCAGATGATTCAGCACCCAAAGGAGGAATATGTGAAACAAATTGTGAAGTTTGTTTGTTTATTTATTTATTTATTTATTTTTGTTTTTTCGAGACAGGGTTTCTCTGTGTAGCCCTGGCTGTCCTGGAACTCACTCTGTAGACCAGGCTGGCCTCGAACTCAGAAATCTGCCTGCCTCTGACTCTCAAGTGCTGGAATTAAAGGCGTGTGCCACCATCGCCCGGCGTAAAGTTTATTTTAAAAGCTTTTCTCCATCATGGACTTTAGATAATCTTTCCCATAATAACTATAAAACCATTACATACATATTAAAATGCACGAACAAGAAAATACTCCACCGACTCATATTCCTCTTGAAACTTATGACAAAGTCTAGGACTCCTGAAACACTTTCTTAGTTAAAAAGTGAAAATTAATAATGTAAATGGGATCTTGTGAGGAATATTTACCTAATTAAGGAAACAAACTTTGCAAGAGCCCTGGCCCATGGGTCTTCCGATAGCAGTTGGCTTACCAAGCACAAGGAAATCATTGAAATTGCTCAGGAGGCCAGTATTTGTTATTCCAGACAGAACACAAGCTTCCAACGTAAGGTAACCTTTCATATTAAAAGATAGCCCATAATTAAGGGTCCGATTAAACAAGGCTGGCCTAATCCCTCATAAGGAGGTTTTGTTACATGGAGATAGGTATTAATATACTCAGAGAGCCGTGTTGGAAAGGCTAGCTGAGTTCTCCCCTCTGGGACTTCTGTTTCATGGATCTACTTCCTCCCCACTTTAAGGTCAGAGTTCAACACATTGAGCAGAAGTTACTAAAGGGCCTTGTCCCTGCTTGCTAAGGACACTGAAATCACAAGGGGAGTGTGGCCTCTGGCTCAGGCTGCATCCCTGGCAATTGTGAATGTGGGTGGATTCAAACTGACAGCCTTCAAAGGATAGGGAGATGGCTGGGCAGGTAAGAGCACTTGATGCGCAAGCCTGAGGGTCTGAGTTCGAATCCTAGCAACCGCATTTAAAAAAAAAAAAAAAAAGCAGGCATGTGATTCTGCCCGTGTCTGCAATTTCAGCAATTTTAGTTTTGTGGGGGAATGGAGTCTAGAGGTTGGCTGGGGCTTGCTGACTTCCAATTTAACTCCAGGTTCAGCAGGAGATCATTTCTCTAGGGAGAGTGAAGGAGCAGAACACCCGATATCCTTCTCTGGCTTCTGGACACTGCTCCTCTGGCTTCTGGACACTGGTCAAACATACACATGTGCACATATGCACGCACTTGCACATATATCACACACATATACACACATATATACCAGTCAAGCATATCTACACATACATGTGCACATATGACACACACATTTTCAAATAGAATTCCTTCAGGTCCCTACATATACACATGCCCTTCTCGTTCTTTCTGGGGTGATGGGGAGGACTGAGCCCAGGGTCTCGTGCATGCCAGGCAGTATTGTACTATTGAGATGCATCCTCAGCAAATATCTCTGTCTTGTACAGAGCTTTCTGCAGTGTTCTGTGAAATGTAACAGGATTTGGGCTCGACGAAATTAAATATGCTTTGCTGTGGGATTTCTTGTGCCCTACAAGGTGGTAACGAATCTCCAAGAGAGATGCCAGGCGACCACATCATAAACCTACTTGGATAAACACTTTTCTGGTGAAGTATCTGATAGAACCAGGATTTCCAGAACACAACACGATCACAGTGAAAAAAAGTGTGAATTGGCTGAAGTTCTTTTAACAGCACTTGGTGGCCCAAGGACAGGCTCTGAACTTCTGGAAGGCCTTGAACAATCTGGCTCCTGTTTTATCTCCCAGGCCTCAGCCTCATCTCTCACCACACTCTTTTATGCTCACAGGCCTGTGAGAGGGAAGTACTGGTGGATTTTTCTGGAAATGTTTTCTTGGGTCTCTGAACATGTTGTGTTTCCTTTGTCTCCATACCCTTTCCATCTTAATCCTGTCACAACATCCACCTTCCTGATCCACTGAGATCAGGACAGTGTCTGCATCCTGTTATGGTATGTGCGCAGCACAAACCATAGTGTGTGGCACAGAGGTGACCATAAGTATGTTTGTGGAATTATTGATACAGTGGTATCGCTTGACAGTTGACTGGGCCTGCAGGAATGTGCCATGCCATTAAGAACTTACAAATATTTGCTAATTTGTATGGGAACAGCAGTGTTTCTATTGCACTTAGTCACCAAAGTCCTGTTTTAGGATACAAGGATGAAGCCACTTTTATTGATTCATTGACAGCAGAGAATGAACTGAATGTGTACATGAAAGTGTCACTACGTCACTGAGATCTGATCAGATGGACATGGACAGATGACAGAACTGACCAAAGGAAAGAAAATGTGATTCAGTGTGTGGAGATGCTAACTGGGGCTCAAGGCCAGAGCTATGGGGCAACCTGGAGCAGGCGCTTACTTATCAGAGCTATCAACCACTACAGTGTGATGATGTAACTACAGTTATCCCACAGGTGGAGGCTGGAGGACAACCTGGAATGTCCACCTCAGTAATAATGTCCATTGAGACAGGGCCCCTCATTGAACTGGAGCATATCAATTAAAATCTAGACTGGCTAGCCAGCCAGTACCAAAGATCCTCCCATCTTCTCCATACCAGTGTTTAGGAGGTGGCTGGAGATCAAACTCAGGTCCCCATGTTTGCAAGGCAAGCACTTTACTGACTACGCCACCCAGGGTCCAATCATCACATCCTGCTCACATTTCTCATCTTTCCTCTAGCATCTCAGGTTCCATCCATATATCCACCCTCCCATCCACCCTCCCACCACCCACCCACCCACCCACCACCTATCCACTCACCCACCCACCCATGCACCCACACTCCCACCCACCCATGCACCCACCCTCCCACCCACCCATCCACCACCCATGCACTCACCCATGCACCCACCCACCCACCCATGCACTCACCCATGCACCATCCACCCACCCACCATCCCACTGCCCTATCTATCTATCTATCTATCTATCTATCTATCTATCTATCTATCCATCCATTTATTTCTGGGACAGGACCTCTCTGTATAACCCTGGCTATACAGGGAACTCACTCTGTAGACCAGGTTGGCCTCAAATTCAAAGACCCACCTGCCTCTGGCTCCCAAGTGCTGGGATTAAAGGTGTGTGCCGCTATGCCTGGCACATCTCAGATTATTACTTTTATTTTTCCATTCCATCAAGTGTTGCTGGTGAGTCTACAGCCCTTATCCTGAAGATTCACTCCATAGCATGTACAAATAAAAGACAAAGTTGCTCACACTATCAATACCCAGTAATGATAGAGGGCTAAAATCACTGCCCTTGGAACTTGGCTTTCTCTAACACTTCCAAGGAGTAATCTAGGTAGCCTTGCAGAGATGCATCAGAGGGTCTAGAAACAGCCAGGACAGAGTTCTCTGCTTTGACTGAGGTCACTACAGTAAAAGAACACCACTGCTTTATGGTGACGGGCTTGTGTGGTTCCATTCTCCAGCCCTGCTCACTTCCTGATTTTTCTAACATCTCCCCCCTCCCTCTCCCCCCCCCATCACAGCTGCACTGGTGTTTCTGACCTCAAATATGCATAGTAGAGTGCTGTCCAAGTTGGTGTTCTCAAAGACTTCTGCTTGTGACTGTCATTGTCACCACTTTGAAGAGGTGGGTATTTCTGTGTGTGAGAGAGGGATTTTATGAACTGTCTATTCTCCTTTTGAGTGAGGCCCACGTCATGCACTAAAATCAGGCCCAGCTTACTTCCCATTGGGGAGCTCTTGGGTACAGTTACAAAGTAAACTCCTCTACAAACTGGTCCCCCAAAGAGAGGGATGCGAATTTCCATATACTTTCAGTTTCCTGTTCAGATGGATGAGAAAATTAACTTATGGGAACTCACAATGCTGCAGTTATTGTTATTTTTGTTTTCTCAGCATGGGAAATTCTCCATGAAAAAAAATTAAAGTTTGTGTTTCAAGAAACAAAAAGAATTAATAGCTATGCCTCGAAGCCAGAGACCCTGTAATTCAGACCCTTCAACTTCTTGCCTGGGTAAATCAAGGTGCAGTCTTGACTTGGTTATGTAGGTGAGTAGGTGTGAGGATTGGAGAGCACTCAGGATCACAGCCTCTGCTCTGCAGTGAAGCCATGGATACAGAGTTCCTTGTGAGCCTGTCAAAAAAGCTACTTGCTCATCTCTTTTGCTTATAATTTCATTTTCTATATATTTTTAGAGTGCAAATGGATTCTTTTGTATATAACTTACGTAGTTTACTTTTCTTTTAAAAAAGGATTATTTTGCCTGCATGCATGTGCACCGCATGTGTGCCTCAAGACTGAAGAGGCCAGAGGAGGGTACCAGATCCTCCAGTGCTGGGATCCTAGGCAGTTGTAAACTACCATGACAGTTCTGGGAACCAAACCTCGCTACTCTGTTAGTGTTCCTAACTTCCAAGCCAGCTCTTTAGCCCCTCAGATTAGTCTTCCGGCTGATACTGAGGTGCATTAATGACTCAGGAGCTTGTATATTAATTAGATGGATTTCAGAAAAGGAAGGTGACTTTAACAAGAGACCTTCTCACACTAGGTTTTACCTCTTACAGCCTTTCACCAAGGTAATTTGCTCCCCCTTTTCAAAGCCAAATAATTCAATGGCTATTAAAGATACAGTTTCTCATATAGACCTGATTAAGTGAATAGAACTATAGCTACAGATATCTGATACTATGAGGTTAGAAACAGCATCTCTGCTAATCAGCAAAACCAAGAAATGAAGAGACTTTAAGTCAGACCTCATGCCTAATGCATAAGTATGTAACTGTTTCTTCAGAGTGCTCCTTAAACAGGAAGGTAAATTACTCAAAATCGCTTCAGGAAGTCCCTGAAACTAACCAGATTCTCTAGACTCCTCCCTGCCAGAGTAAACAATAAAAGCTAAGAGTCCCTTTCAGACTTGGGAGAGAAACTGTAAAAAAGTCACAGACAAGGCAAGCTGCAAAGAAGACTGGGATCAGATCAGCAGCTAGAAGCTGCAGAAACCAGCCAAGCTGCCTGTGAGAGGCTTAGACAAACTGAGGTACCTGGAAAGGACACTGTCTGACTTGTTGAGCTGCTGCAGACTGTGCAGTGTGTTCACAGCTCTTGTGAGCTGTCATCTATGCTGGGGTTGGCTTTGGTGATACAGCTGTCTTTGAGTCATTTCTGCTTCTGTAAGGAACCCCTCACCCATATTCCTGTAAGTAACACCAATAAAACTCATTGGCTCACCGAGTTGGACTTTGGTGGTATCTGTACTCTGATCTGTGGTGGGCTCTCTGCCTGGGATGAATAGGTGTGTGCATTGTACTTCCCCAGAAAAAGTTTTGTCATACAAAAAAAAAAAATAATAAGACTCAAAATTCTTTTATTCCTGGGTACTTTAGAAAACAGGGCTGTGTCTTTATCCCCTCCTCCCAAACTCATTCTATATAATCTGATAAGATAATACAAAATGCCTTTTTATGAGCACCTCACCAGCGAGGTATGTAGCCCAGAAACCCCAGAGGTGCTAGCAATTTCTGCCTTTTCATTTTGGCAGAAGTCTCTTGGTAATGAGACTACTGCGAATCCATTGAAATAGAAATATATCTAGCAGTAAGGTAAGGCTGCTTTTTTGGGGGGTGAGGGAACTTGTTTTTGTTTTGGTCACAACAAACTGTGAAATGCTTGTTTTTTCTATAGTTCTAAAGCACGAAATCTGCAATCTTTCCACTTGATTTAGGAAGGACCCTTAATTACTGCCGTCATTAGCACCTAGTGTTCAAAACAGTCTGTTAGAATGTACTGTTAGTCTCACCTCCAAGTCCCTGCTTGCTTGGTTTTAATTTTTTCAAGAATAAGTAAAACAATAATCATTCTAATAACAACAGTCGTTATGTACAGAGAAATAAATAATATCCCAAGGTTTTGTTTTGACTGCTTATTTCTGTTCATTGAGAATTGGGTACTTTGAGACTAATGAGATTTCTAGGTGATAAAGGTGACTGACTGCCTTAGATCTTGACAACCTTGGTTCAAACCCTAGTACCCAACTTAGAGGACTCCACAAAGCTGTCTTCTGACTTCTAAGGGTGCGTGCGCGGTGGCACTAGGCACTTCTCCTTCCCCATAAATAAATAAACTTTTTTAAAAAATTAAGTATTTGGGCTAAGAGGGTTCTAGAGTTTGTGCAAGAGTTCACTAGCAGGGTCTTTTCCCCTGGGTCTTAAAAAACAAGCCACCCATTTGCCTTTTTTGTCCCACATGGGTGGGAATGACATCTGCTGGGAAGCTGCACTGTTTCTGCCTGGTCATGCACAGTTCTGCAATATAATGCATAAATGTATAACAACAACTTGAGCTCGCTGGATACCTCGCTGGGCAGGAGGAAAGGCAGGCAGCCAGGCGCGTCCCCGCGCACTCGCGCGCGCACACACAAACGCGCGCCGCGCGCTCACTTACACACACACACACACACACACACACACACACACACGGGTCAAAAGGTGATCCACTCCTAAGATTTTCCCCCAATCTTTGCTTTCCCTCCTCCTCCTGGCAGGTCGGGCTTCCCAGCCTGAGGAGCAGCTGGGTTGGGGAAGGGGAGGGCGGGGGGTGGGGTGGGACGGCAAGGGAGGCGGGAGTCAGGTCCGTGCGCGCCGCGCCCGCTCCCGCCCGGGGAGAGTCCGGGCCGGGTTTTGCACCGGGTCCCCGGGCTCGTCTCACGGCCTCCAGCCGCAGCCGCTGCCGTGTTTACTGAGCTCGCGCGTCCTGATATCACTCCGCTGGCATGGAGGAGGAGGAGGAGGTGGAGGAGCGCGAGGAGGAGGAGGAGGCGGCGGCGGCGAGCAGTTGATCATTGTGATGGTGGCGGAGGCGGCGGCGGCAGCGGCAGCCTGGCCGAGCGTTAGTGGCTGCTCTCCGCGCGGCGTTTCGCAAAGGACTCCAGCGATCTACTTTTGCAGTCGCCTCGGACTGTCCATGTGTTTACTTGCCCAGCCCGAGGACTCGATGTCTAGGCTCCTGTGAAATGCAACTGAGCAGCCAAAGTACTTTGAGAACACGGGGCGGCATAAACACCAAAACTTTTTTGTGGAAGGAAAATGCAATAAGCAAGCTCGCCGTTTTCCGATGCGGCGTGGAGTGAGTGTGTGTCGCGCGTGTCCGCACTGGAGGCACACGCTCGTGTGTGTACATGGGGTGTGTTTTTCGGTACGCAGGGAGAAAATGCTTGCCAACCACCGGAAACCTCCTGGAATTTATTAGAAAATAATGGATTATTAAAAGGAGGCAGGCAAGGAGCGGATCTCCCCTTGAGTTGCAAGCGGATCTGCTGCCGGCTCAGTTTGTTGGGATTCTATTTGTTGATAGGTGTCTGATGGTATTCTGATAACACCCCCTCTTTTCTCCCCTGGATCTTTACAGTTTTTTTAAGGAAACAAAAAACACCCCAAAAATCTCTCCCCCCTTTTTTCACCCCGTGGGGATCGCTGTTTTCATCCATGTGCTTGCGTCTCCCCCGCGTTCCACTTAAACTATTTTAATCCTTGGACCCAAGGAGGAGGCTGATAGGGGGGTGGATTAAAAAAAAAAGTTCTTCCAAAATAGTGTGCCCCGGGAGCAGGATGGGGGATTTCGCAGCCCCCGCTGCTGCCGCGAATGGTAGTAGTATCTGCATCAACAGCAGCCTGAGCAGCAGCCTCGGCGGGGCCGGGATCGGCGTGAATACTCCCAATAGCACTCCGGTTGCTCCGAGTGGCAGTCACCCCGCTACCGGCGGCTGCGGCGGCTCCGGGGGCCCCGGCGGCAGCTCGGCGTCCGTCCCCAAGCACAGCACCGTAGTCGAGCGGCTCCGCCAGCGCATCGAGGGCTGCCGGCGGCACCACGTCAACTGCGAGAACAGGTATCAGCAGGCTCAGGTGGAGCAGCTGGAGCTGGAGCGCCGGGACACCGTGAGCCTCTATCAGAGGACCCTGGAGCAGAGAGCCAAGAAATCGGGCGCCGGCACCGGCAAGCAGCAGCACCCGAGTAAAGCCCAGCAAGATGCAGAGGCTGCCTCAGCCGAGCAGAGGAACCATACGCTGATCATGGTGAGGGCTCACTGGGGTGCGCGTTGGGGTCGGGGGCGTGGAGTTTCTGGCTTGGGGGCTGTGAGGGTCTGATTTGCACTGGGGGTGAGGTAGGATGGAGTCGAAGGGTTAATGTCAACTTTTCTCAGGGTAAACGCTGTCGTCGCCGCCGCTACCTGTTAATCTGTCAGGGTTGTCAGATTTGGGGAGGAAGGGATGAGAGGGAGAGAAGCCAGTCACGACTCCAAGGGGAGGAGGGAGCTTTAGTGCCAGAGTGAGGTGCAGGAAAAGTTTCCCCCTCCTTGTCTTAGAAATCGATTCGAATGAGAGTGCACCCAGGAGTAGAAACCACGCTGCTCTTCTCCGTGCCCCGCCTTCACCTTTCGCTGTACCACCGCACCTCCCCAGATAGTTCCCCTTTCGCCCACCCACCCCTCTCATCACATCCGCCGGGTGCAGGGAGAAATTGATGCTGTCGCACATTCTGAGTGGGCGCCAGGCCCTGAACCCTTAGGAGGGAAAGGAAGAGTCCCCGACTTCCTCTCCTTTGGGCTTGGGAAAGTCTGAGAGTTTTGTGAATGAACTTTGAAGTGGGTGAGATGCGAGTGAGGATGGCTGCGCGCGCGTACTCGTGGGGGCGCGCGCGGATGCGGGGCGCGCGAGCGCTGCGCTCGTCGCTCTAGACCCGCGGCTGTGGCTGGGCAGGTGGGGCAGATGCGAGGGGGGTCGAGAGAGACGCGGCTGGGGAGAGTGGGGGGGTAGCGGGGGGAGCCAGAACTGTGTCCTGACCCTGCCTCAAGGTTTAGGATTGCCCCCTAGTCTCTTCTTCAACTTGCCCCCACCTCGCACTCCACCAACTTTCCTGCGTCGGGTATGGAGCCGAGGAGTGGAGGAAAGCAGGGAGGAGAAAGGCTTTAAATGGCCGGGTGGGTGGGTTCGCGGGAGGATGCGCAGCCAATGGCTTAAGTGCTAGGGGGAGGAAGGGGCCGATCCCACCCCTAACCCCGAGGGTGGAATCCTTTCTCTTATCTCCTCTCCAGGGTTCTCTAGCTTTCTTCCCTGGGAGAGGAGGAGGGGGAGGCCGGAAGCTCGGGAAAGGTGTCTGCACTCCCTCCCCCACCGTGTCGCTAGGTTCGGGGGGGGGGCCCCCCAGTAATAGCCTTCTCCACGGAGCGCGCCCGTTTTCCCCACCGTGCCTTCACCGGCTGCGCGGAGCCCGGTGCCGGCCGCCCTCTCCGAGTGCTTTCTGTTGCGACGCGCACGTTCCGGATCTCGGAGCGCCAGGGGTGGTGCCAGTGTCGCCGGGTGCTCGGGAGGGCGGGCGGTGACAAAGAGCCGGTGTGGGGGAGGGGAGGCCTCAGAGCTGGCTCGCTCCCACCCCCCACCCCGCACGTGAAGAGGAACAATTTGTTTATCTTGGGCTTCAAGAATCCTTCCCTCCTCTCTGCTCTCCTTGGCCCCTCCTCCCTGCCCTCCCTCTTCAGTGCGCTCCAGCCCGGTCCCGCCGGCAGCGCCCTCCTCCTCCCCTCCTCTCCCTCCTGTGCGTCCCTCTCCACCCCACCCCCCCATCCCGGGCCCTCCTTCCCCTCCCTTTTGGAACTCGGCCGTGGGGGAGGGAGCGGGAGGCGCTTTGTCCGCTTGGCGGCCCTGCGCAGCCCAAGGGACCGCCCAGCGCCTCCGGCCCTGCCCCCTCCGCCGCCCCAGGCCACCAGCGCGGTGGGAGGAAGAACCCGGGTCCCAGAGTCTTCTCTGGAGCTTCTCTCTTAAAAACAGGAAGCTCTAAACCATGCACACACTGGCTTTTTCCTGATTGTACCCTGAGCTGAGACGAGACCGAGGTCTTGACTGTAGCTGGGGGAACCAAGGTGGTATCGGTGTCCCTCGCAGTCCCCTAGACCCCTTCCCTGCCCTCCCTCTCTGTCATGGGAGATAGCGAACCTGAGGCTGGAGTAGAATAAGCCAGGCATCGAGGATACCATCCTTGCCCACCCCCTCAACTCCTTTTAATGTTCGTACACCTCTGTTCCCAATTGCATCAAAATGGACTTTTTGCGTGAGGTCCAAAATTCCCGTCTTCTGACACAGTTTACGACCTTTGGGGATGGATGGGGGATGGGGAGTGGAGTGGTGAACGACCCTGGAACAAAAGCCACTGCCTTTTTTTTAGAGACCTGGTTCGGAGGCGAGAGGAGTAGAGTCAGGGACCAGAAAGTTTTGTCTCTGGGCGTAACCACCCTTAGATGGTGGAAGGAAGACGGGGGTGGGGGGGGTGGGGGTGGGGGGCCACTGTGCTAAAACACCCGCAGATACAGCCAGACTGTATTCTGAGATTACCTAGGAGGGATCTCTCCCAAGCCAGTGGTTAAATTCAAAATGAAAACACAAAGCTTATTTGAATAGATGAAGACAACAACTATAAATTTCTCAATGAATCTTACTTAAGCAAGTTAATAACAAACTTGAAAAAAAAAAGACTGCTTGAAGATCAATTTTTTTCTATCAGTTTTCAATAAATTTAGCTTATTGACTTAAAGAAATAAACCAAATCCGTGTGCAAAACAGTGAATTCTAGTTTCTGCCGAATCACAGGCACCTCACAGATGCCAACGTGAAGTCTGTGTGACGCTTCAATCCTAAGCAAAGACTTGTGTGTGGAGTCTGTGTACAGAGACAGAAATTAACGTCGTAACCATCCTTTACGGGTTACATTTTCCTGGAAAAATAATTAGTTTCAGAATTCACATCCGCCTTTGAGATGGAAGAATACTTTAAGCTTATCCTGTGTATGAGATAGAAAAAAAATCTTCAAGATGGGTCACTAAGATGCTCCTCTTCGTTTTCTTGAATTGACTGGATTCTAGTGGTACTCTGGTGGGGCACAGAGCAATTACATTTAGTTCTCAGATTGGACTCACTATTTGGAAAGCCCTAAAGAAAAACGGCAATCAGCCACAGCCAAACAACAGTCATGATAAAAATAAAACTGAATAGGATTCTTTTCTGTTTTATTGCTATTGTTTACCTTCTTAGGACCAATACGTCCAAAGTACTAAATATCGATTGGTTCCTTCTGCCTGGCTTGGGTTAAGAGGACAATCTAATGAGGGCGTTGCTTCTTTGGATTTGCTTTTCTGTCTTACACCTTTACAAGCATAGACATGAAAGACAGACAACACAAACTAGCAAGCCAAAAGCAACGGGAGGTGGGGAGCAAGTGATCTTGCTTGGTGCCTTTTTTTAGGCTGTCGTGGGTTCTCTGTAGGCTGGTGCATAGAGCAGGCAGCACTCGTAGATTTGAGCGTCTATTACTTAAGTGACAGGTCCTTTCTACACAGGTAGAAAGCCAACATAGGCCATCACCATTTTATTTTTACAGAAAGGCTTCCCACCACCACCACCCGCCCCACCTGTCCCCCCAAAAAAACCCTTGGTGAGAACTATTGACTTCGTGAATTTAAGAACCTCAATGGAGAAATTGTGTTTCCGAAGATCTTTTTTCTGGTAGCAGAAATATGTTCATTCTAGTACTTAGAACAGGTTCTGGGTCCAGTGTTAAGATACGTTTTGCTTTTCAAGCCCAAGACTGATCGACTTGACCGGGATGTCATCATTTAGAGACATCAAGCACATCAGTGTGGTTTCGACATCTCAAAATGGCTGTAGTCGTACTCACCCTGGAGAACTGTGCTGTTCATGGCCTCTCCCTGTCACCATCCCAGCAATTTATAGACAGTTCGCAGAGTGTGTAAATCTTTGAAACCCATGCTCTGAAGAGTTTATCTCATAAAATTCATTCGATTATATACGTATTAATCACTGAATATTGGATATAACTGCACCCCATCAAAAAATGTACCTATCCATCCTTGGTTTAGATCCAGGAAATGCCAACATATCAGCCCACTACTGAACTTTCTCCTCTGTGAATCCTGTTTGCCTTTTAAATTTTTATTTTATGGTGACCTTTTGCCTGGACTCACTCTATCTCGCTGCCATCATGGGGAAGAGGGATGGTCTTTACTGCTTCCCCATCACCTGACTCAGTGTGCCTTGAGAAACCTGTGAACGTATTTCTCTGTCCATAACAATACGATGTTTTTCTCTTCAGATCTCAGAACGTGTTGCTTTCCAGCAACAATACACATGATCCTGTTTTATTCTTCGGTCATGGTACATTTTATTTAATATGGAGTGGCCAGCCGTCAGCCAGCAAAGTAGAAATCCGGTTAATCATTAATCATAATCAACAAAGTGAAATCCAGGCTGAGTCCCTTCCCAGGTAAAGCTGACTCCCAAGGAGTTAGCAATTTTTGATACTCCCCTTCCTGTCCTTTTAGAATCACACGGGCACACTTAGATATTCTTTTTGGACTTTTCTGGCACATAGTAAGAAAGGAAGGAGCATTTTCTGGTCAGTGTTTGGTTTCTGTAGGAGCGATACGGATCATGGGCTGTAAAGTTTGCTTACGTTGAGTTACTTTCTACCTAAGCCTGTGAGACCCACAGCTCACTGTTAGGTTTCCCAACAGGGCCTTTTATTTGGTTGAGATAAGAATGCTTGTGAGCAAGCATTCCCTTGCGCTCCTGTGCCCCCTCCTCAGGATCTAGTACGAGAAACAGTTTTGCATGGTACGTAGTAATTCTTGGATGCGTTCAAAGCACTTCTACTTTGAGAATGTTCCTTGAGAGATTTCCTGTGGGTGATGAGCTTTCTGTTCGTTTTCCAATAGTTCTTTGCTCTGCTCTGCCCCAGAGCTTACGATGGCCGAAACCTGCCTTTTAAAACTTCTACCACAGAGAACTGTGGAGTCAGTCAGACAGCCAGCTCCTACAGAGGACCAGATTGAACACCCACCCTCCAGGTTCCCCAGCATCTGCCTGGAGTCTCAAACAACTCTACCTGTTGCTGTGTTTTTGGAGAGCTCCTGGTGGGGGTTTAGAGCCTGTGGCTACCTGCTTTCATTTTCCTTCTCTGCCCTGCTGCTCTGGCCTTTTCCTCTTTCTCTCACTCTAGCACCTTCTTCACAAACCGAGGTGAAGGAATAAGCAGAGGAAAACTTAACCCAGGTGCTTCTGGCACTCATAACTGAAGAGACAATTGGATAAGACACCATTTTGGATTAGCGTGGATTTAATGTCGTGCGCATTGTTTACTCTTCTTTAGCACAAATAATATGGCATAAACTGAATTTTAAACTGTATTTATTGCGTAGCACTGGTACACAGTCTATGTAGTACTTCATGGAAGTTAAAAATTTAATGTTATTTTAACTTGCATGACAATGTATAGTCCTCATAGGTTTCCATTGTTGTAGCTTATTAAGGAGATAGTAGATTGCTATTAAATCAGTATCGTCTTTCATGTTAACCACTTACCTTCAGGCACTCTATATATTCCCTTCCCATGATGCTTTAAGAAGAATGATATGTTTCACTCCTCTTGTTATTTCAAACTCATCTGACATTAGGATTTGAAGGAGGGAAAAGCTGATTTATGGTGGTTGTTGGTAAAGGTTTGTTGTTGTTGCTTTTTGTTTTTTGAGAAGGGTTTTTCTGTGTAGCCCTGGCTGTCCTGAAACTCCCTTTGTAAGCCAGGCTGGCCTGGGACTTATATCTGCCTGCCTCTGCCTCCCCCTCCGCCTCCCAAGTGCCGGGATTAGAGGCCTGTTGCCACCACCCCTGGTGCTGATAAAGTTGAAGTCTTTCCAAATTAAGTTTTTGTTAAGAAAGCAGCATGCATCTCAAAGAGACAAACCCAAAAGTTAATTTTTCAGGTTTGTGGCACAGGAATACAGCTTTGGGGAATCGGCTATTGCCGATAAGCGGCTTGTTTTTCCTGCACATCATTTGTTTTTGTTTAAAACTAAGAAGGATTCAGGGAAAAGTGAAATAAGAGTGGGCAGAGCACTCATGAAATGTAGTTGGGGGCTTACTGCTTAACAGATACTTAGAAATCACAGAGTTCTGTTTAGCAGGGGCAAAGAAGGGAAACACGTTTTGTTTTTTATTTTTTCAGGAAGGCTATCCGGTTGTTCTGTCTGACAAATGCTGGAGAAGTTTTTGAGTCTCTTTCTCTGAGAAAGAAACTATGTTCTGTTCCCCCTAGGGCCACGTGCACATACGCAAAAGAAAAGGAAGCAACTGGTAGGCTTTTCGTTTGTTTGTTTTGAAGGCAAGCGTACTGTGCTTGGGGAACTTAATAGAAACCACGAAAGCCTTGCAGTACTTCCTCCAAGTCAAGAAAAGTGATTCCTTAAAGATCTTTTAGGCACTGCCTTTAAATACTGTCAGACTTCCCATCGGCTGGGAGGGACCTCATGCTGAAATGGGATCTTTTAAAATACTAATAACTGACCTTCGTCCCCTTCAGCATTTCCTTAACAACTAGAGAACACTTCAATGAAATACTTAATTTTACCCTAACGACTTCCAGGTTTTCCTTCCTAACCCCTTAAACGCCTGTCCAGGTGGTTAGCATCTGGCTGTGTAAAGTTACTCGAATGGGAACCTTTCCGCCCTCAGCCACGTCAGCATTTGCTTCTGTGGAGATTAGGATATGCAATGTGTGCTTCTTCTGTCCACATCCTGACACTTCTTTCGCATCAAGGAAATGGCCTGGAGTGCTATGCTTGCGTTTGTGTAGGGCGAGCCTCTGACTGGAACAGATGATGCCAACTCTGGGAGACAAACTATCCCTGTTATCCCCACAACCGTCAGTTTTCTGCCATTAATTGTCAGGTGCGGGGAGTAGTCACTGGGAGACTGTGAATGAATCTGAAGGGGCTGGTACCTGGTAAGAGCTCTAAGTATCTGGAGACAAGGGAAGGGCTAAGTGGAAGAGCTGAGCAAATTCCCGGATCAGGGAATGATAAACATGGGGGCCTAGATGGAGGAGAAATGGTGGGTCTTGATCATTTGTACTTAACTACAGTGTGGTGTGGGTAGTTGTGGTGTGGGTAGTTGGAGTTAGCACGAAAAGTTTCCTTTAAATAGTCTATTCTCATCCATACCTGACATTTTTGTTTGTCATAATTTACCGATGCTACATTTGTCTCCATGGTAGAAACCAGGCATTCTGACACATATCCAGCAAAGAACACCATGGTAGTTAGTTTTTTTTTTGTTAATTTGTAACAAGGCAGGATCCTCTGGGGAGAGGGAATTGCAACCAAGAAATGCCCCCATCAGATGGCCTATAGGCAAGCCTGTAGGCCATTTCTTGATAGATGATTGATAGGAAGGGCCCAGCCTATTGTGGACAGCACCATTCCTGGGCAGTTGGGCCTGGGCTGTGTATACAAGCAGGCTGAGCAAGCCTGAGGGAGGAAGTCAGTAAGCAGTGTTTCTCTATGGCCTTTGGTTCAGGGTTCCTGCCTCCAGGTTCCTGCCTTGAGCTTCTGCCCTGGCTTCCTTGTATGATAGACTATAACTTGTAAGCTGTACGTAGAAGAGAGGATGGGGATGGCTTTTTTGCCCCGTGGCTTTGCTCCATCGTTTCTCCAGAATATGCCTGTTACTAAGACTGAGAGAAGTCCTGGGGCTTTGATGGATTGGAAAGTAGTGTGATGTTTGGGTTTCAGGTCTGTCCAAGCTCACTGGGGATGCAGTGGCTTTCCCTTCAGGATTGTTGGCGCTGTCTTCTTGCCTGTCTCAAAAGCAAAGAGTTCTCTTTCTCACATCTCAGGGCATGGTGGTTAGGGATCCAATGCACCAGTAGAGCAAGAGGTTGCTGTGCCCCTTAGCTGTGTTTTCATGGAGGACTTTGGTTTTACGGTTACTTCCTGCCAGAGTGTACAATGCAAATAGAACGCCTCGAGGCTTAAGTTAGCCCAGTGCCCGCATAAGCTGATCAAATGAGTTGGTAGTGAACCACTGCTGTGTGTTGGACACTCTTGTAGTCTCTGGAAACTCTCTGGTGAAGGGATACTCTTGTCCTCATTGCACCAGGATATAGCTGCATGCTTCAAGCAGTTTCAAAAGGTGTGTTAGATATGTTCATACGGCAACAATGAACTAACATTTAGGAAAGCCCCAAGGATGATACTTTGTACCTTCTAAATATTGATTTCTATAAGAAAGCTTCCTCCCTCCTTTTTATCCCTGAGGCAAAGTCTCGGATAACTTATGCTGGCCAGCGACCACGCCCTGCGGCCATGCCCTGCTACAGTTCACATTTGTGTAGAGACTTTCCTGGCTTGTTGCACAAAACATGAGGGCATGATTGTCACATGGCAGATGGACGTTGTTTCCCTTTCTTTCCATTTTCTTTCTGACTGCATGGCGCTTGTAGCCTCACGATCATGACCCGCCATCAGGGTTCCCGAGGAAATTAGACAAAAGGGCAGCACTTAGCTAGACGCCAGCAGGAAGGCGCAAGGGCTGGACAGCACGCCACGGCAAGTGGAGACAGTGGGTAGACCTGAGTGTGTAGTGTGGTGGACCATGGTAGGACTGAAGGGCTGTCATGAGAGGAAAGGATCAGAGGTGCTCTCGTAGACCTCAGGACGTAAATTTAGGATCAGTGGTTAGCATTATTAGAAACCAGGTTTTGGTGTAAAACCAATTTTATGGAAATAGAAGCTGTTCTAAGAGAATGGGCTGCACTGGTGAGTGGCAGGGTTCCAGCAAGAGTTTTAGAATTGGCTGGTGCCTGGACCAGGGCAAGGCCTGTCTCTGTTTTCATTCTTACATCTTTGTGATTCTGAAAGGACCTACCTGTGATAGGAGAAGCTTGAATAAATTACTAAGTGAAAGTAGACAGTAAGAATGGCTTACTTGCCTCTCCTCAGTGCCTTTTACTAAACGGTTCAGTCACCGTGAGTTAGTCTATTTGTCTTGTCTTCCTATCAGCACCAGTTGTATATAACTACATATTAGAATTTTTTACATAATTGGAATCATGTTGCATTATTATCCTAAAATAAACTTTTACCCCCATTTAAGTAGATAGGTACTCTGAAGTTTTTTTATATATATGCAAACATATATATGGGCTGGCAAGAGGGTTCAGTGGGTGACAGTGCTTTGCTGCTAAACGTATCAACCTGAGTTTAATACCCAGGACTCCTATGAGGAAAAGAGAGAACTGACTCCTACAAATCCTTTGGCTCTCCCCCATCCCGGGAACCCAATGCACGTACATTCATACACCAACAATAAATAAACGTAATTTAAAAACAAGAACCAAGAAAAACAAAGCCCCTTGTATTCTGGGCTTGCCTGGAACTTGTAAGTAACCAAGGAGAAGCTTGAACTTTGTGTCCTCTTGCGTCCATCGCAAGTGCTCCTGCTATGGGCATGCATATGCTATACCTCAGTGATCTGGTGTTGGGACTCGAACCCAGGGCTTCTCTACCAACCGAGCGCCATCCTCACTCCTGTGTGCTATACAACTCTTTCTTTTTGACAATTATGAATGTTCTACAGTATGGTGTAAGAACCGCCATTGGTAGACACTATGGCAGGCTTCGGCTTCTCCATCTTTGCTTGCTTGCTTGTTTATTTTTTATTTATTTATTCTTTTTGACAGGGTTTCTCTGTGTAGTCCTCACTCTGTAGACCAAATCCACCTGCCTCTGCCTCCCAAGTGCTGGGATTAAAGGCATGCGCCACCACTGCCCGGCCTGTTTTTTTGGTTTTGCTTTTGTTTTTTTTGCTTGTTTGTTTTTGTTTTTTGTTGTTTTTTTTTGTTTGTTTGTTTGTTTTTGTTTTTGTTTTGAGGCGAGGTCTCACATCTCCTTCTTAGGTCTTGGTAATTAAATGCTGCAGTTCCTTTATCCACACAATCCTCATACAGATTTAAGGATTTCCGTAGGGAGGGTGGACTTTTCTGTGGATGTAATGAGGGTAAGCGGGAAATAAGCAGCTGACAGAAGACTCTCTTAACCCGACATGACTTAATATGGCTTATTACAGCACACTGTAGGACAAACGATAATTCTGTCTCTTTAAAAAATATAGTTTTAGGAGTGATGCGATCAGCTCAGTGGGTACAAGCCATTTCGCCAAGCCTGACTTTTTGAATTTGATCCCTAGAACCTATGTTAGGGGGAAGAGAACGGACTGACCCTAACAAAATAAATAAATGGAAGAGTAAATCAGAATATATATGTTTTTCAAAAGAAGTCACCTATAGTGTTGGTCTGTGGCCACAGCTCTGGCAGTTTTATGTCATGTTGTGCTAAGGACTGAACCCAGGGCCTTCTGCGTAAGAGTGACACGCTTTACCTCTGAGCTGCACCCTGAATCCGTTTTAGGATCTCAGTGAGTTTTGAAGGTTGTGTCTTACAGCAATAATGTTCTTCCTTCTCTGTTGCTATAGGCTGGAGGCTTTGACTGAGTCCATGGCCCTCTTTGCCTTTCCTGGTGTTGCACTTCCTGGGCCTGTGTGAGGTGGTGTGCGGGGGTGGGGTGGGAGGTGTTTTCAGTTGGTCAAGTAGTACCTGGAGTGTCTATAGCTGTGTGTTCAGGTGGCCGAAAGCTCAGTTCTGTGAGATGCCACTTCCTCTGGGTTAAATTGCCCTGACTAATGCAGTCCTCTGAGTGATATAGTAAGAACCAGATGTTGACCGGCCGACTATGGGAAATGCTGGAGAATGGTTTTGCCTCCATAGTCCCCTCACAGAACTCACACCTCAACATGGTCCCTCCAGAACTGTGGCTGTTTGGATTTGCCTCGGGCTGAGCAGCCTTGTCTCACATGAGACAATTATGCCCTGTGGTTTCACCATGTTGGGACTGTTCTTTGCGTCTGTGCTATCATGCCTTTGCTGGGCTGCAGGAGTCTTGGCAAGCTTGTCTGAGCAGCCCCATTTTTCTAGAGCTGTGTTCTCCCCGGGAGAAGGCCTTGTCTGCCTGGCTTTCCCTGTAGGGAGGCAGATTAGTTTGAACAGGAGCCAGGCTTGAGGTGCATGGCCTTGCTAGACCTCCAATCCTGCTGCCTCCTGGCCTCGTGTACCTCTGACCTTCTGTGTCTCTATCTTTTTCGTCTGCTCTGTCACCCTTTTGCTGCTTCTTTGTCAAGGTGACACTGGGACCTAAACCCTGAACAGAACACGGTGTGGGTGGCACTCAGGTGACCAGAGAAATAAAACAGAGGTGGTAAGGTAACTGCGGTAATTCTTTATATTTCGTCCCCAAGTAATGCCAGCAAACTAAGCATTACACTCCAGTTTATAACTATGATGCCCATTTCAGCTACTTCTGTGTGTGTAGATTCCTGTGTGCTTGGGTATGTATGTGCACATATGTGTACATTCATGTGGAGGCCAGAAGACAACCTCAAGTGCCATGCCTTGGGTGCAGTCTACTTTTCTGTTGTTGCTACTTTGCTTTGTTTTTGAGACAGAATGTCTTACTGGTCTGGTACTCTCCATGTATCCCCCAAGATATCTGGCCATCGAACCCCAAGAATCCACATAGCACTACAATTACAAGTGCACCATCCTGTGGTGGCTTTCTTTTTAAATTATTATTATTAAATGTGGGCTCCGGGAGATCAAACCCCTGTCCTGGTGTCTGCGAGACTAACTCACACAGTACCTGCTAAGCTATCTCCCCAAGTCCACTTAGCCACTTTTTGCTCCCCAAAAGCCTCTGGCTAGCTAATGCAACCCCATATTTAGTACAGACTGAGGGAAAGGCTTCCTTCTAACAATCACCCTATTTCTTTCATTTGAGTAGCTTACGTGGTGAGAGCTGCTGTGGACACAGAATAACAAAGTTTTCTCCTCACCGTGAACCTTGCACACCCAGTCTCGTAAACAGAGAGTCTTGGAGTTTCAGGCAGTAGCTATTTCAAGCTCTCTGCCTCTTCCTTACAGACTTAATTAACTACTTGTTCCCCTGGTGTGTGTCTTGTCATTTCTTCATCTGCTTTTGGTGTTTCTGGGTCTGTGTCTTTCTTGCACTGGAGTTTGTTTTTTTAAGGATGGCTTTCACTGCATCCAAGGTACAGGCATGTCTTGCATTTGGTATGAAATATAGTCTTGGTCTTTGTATTGACTGTAGCAGAGTACCCAGTACTAGTGTTTCCAATACTAGTCATTGTATAACTCCTTGATGATAATAAAAACATTTTTAAAGATGACTAAGAGCACAGCTTTGTTGTGATAAATGTCTAACTTCTATCCCCTTTGAAAACATTGTCTTCCATTTTTACAGGTCCAGGAATGAACTGCAAAAAAAGACCACATGATAGAATTCTTAAAAAAAAAAAAAAAGATAACTTAGAGAAAGTAGGTACTTGAGAGATGTTTAATTTTTTATTACCTCTCAGAGGAAACTGTATTTGAGGGACAAGGCTAATCTTAAGAGAATGGCTGTAGAGAAAGTTCAGTAGGTCCAACTGGGCGTTAATGTTAACTTCTATGTAAATATATCTGATTTATGTCACTTTAACATATAGGCGGCTTTAGGGATATTGACTAAAGTAAATGAGGTGAAGTAATTTCGATTGTTTATTGGTGAGTGTAGGTTTCAGAAGGTGTGAGTGGCAGAGGCTGGCCAGCTCCCCAGAAGGACCCACTCCTTTTCAGCCCTAATCTAACACTCTGATCCTCTTTATCCTTGCCTCTCGCAGAGCAGAGTGTCTGGCGGTGGGAGTGGAGGAGGCCTTTGCTAAGCTCCCAGGTGCTGTTTGTCTTCCATTAGCTCAGGCATTTCCCCACCTCAGGGTGTTGTGTGCAGATCTTTCCCTTCCAGATCTTTCTCTTCCAGTCCCATTTTGCAGTAGCCCTCTCCCCACAGATTCCTAGATGTTGGGTAAACAGCTGCTTCTACAGAAGAGGCAACTTTCTCAGCTTAGAAGTTGTTATGGCTAAATGGCTGAAAATGTGTTGTGTAGTTTCACTAGGAATTTCTCAATGGCTTGCAGCTGCTATTGAGTTTTTTTTTTTTTTTTTTAAAAAAAAACCAACGTTCCTCTTCTTTAATGAAGCATAGAGAAAATTATTTCGGAGTCGCGTTTTGCGCTGCCTCCTCAGAATTTGCCAGAGGACTATTTGAGAATGTTGTTGGTCATCTCAAACATGAGCAGCAATAGTTTTACATGCAACAATCTAATTTTTGGCCGATTTAGCAGAATGGAATCTATCTGTAGTCCACAGTGGAGCTGATGGAAAGGTGATTTTTGATGGTGACAAAACAGGTCTTTTTTAGGTGCAGATCTGTTCGGCACCCAGGCTGTTGAAATCCAAGATATGTGTTACTTTTTCCGAGTTTGATTCCATTCTTAGATTTAAAGGATTTGAGGACTTTTCAGGGGCTTTTAGTAACTTTTAAATTCGTGGCTAAGATGAGAATTGGAACATTCTACAGTACTTAACAGTAGCTTAATGACAGTTTGTATTTGTCAGAATCCCGCTCTGCCCCTCCCCTGAGGCCCCCCGTTGTCTGTATGAACTGGTTTGAGAGGCTTCACAGTTATCTGTCCTCCGGAGGGTCAAGGAATTGCAAATCCGAGAAGTTTCTTGCCTCTCTTCCTGAGTTTCTGGGATTGGCTCCTGTGGTGGGACCGCTATATGAGGATGAGGAAAGGGGACTGGCTGCCTGTGGTTCTCCAAGTACTTCTGCCATTCACTTAGTCTATCAGCAGAGATAGTGGATGCTCGGGATAATTATTTATGGCCGTCTTTCCAACTGCACCTCGGCCTGGCGCATACATCCCCTGTTTTCATCAACTTTGTGTAATCTATGAGTTTTTGATACACCGAAGAGCAATAAATTTGAGGAGAGAGATAATTACCTCTGACAGACTTACAGAAATGAGGCCGAGAGAGAGGAAGCAACTAGAGGAATGCCTAAGAAAAGGCTCCAGTTACTTCATGTGGGGAGAATGGTCCACACAAGAGACACTCACTTGTCAAGAGTCACAGCCTGGTGCGTTGCACAGGTGATAAAATGAAGTGACGGCTTCTGTGATTCTCTTCTTCAAATCAGACATTTTTCATGGTTTAACAATATGGCCTTTTTAATTTTTAAAATGAAACTTTCTGGTGGCGGAATTCCAGGCGTTTAGTGCGGAAGGAAGTGAATCCTTAGGCTGTGTACTGCGCCCTTTAACTTCTCATAATTCCGAATTATTTTTGAGGAAACTATTTAACAGCCACCTGACCTTAAAAATTAGTTTTCCTTTCCCTTTGGTGGCTCCTGTAGTTGGGGTGATGAGCCTCAGGGATATGATTTGGTGAGTGTTCACTTGGCTTCCTCTTGTCCTTCTCTCAGTGCAGGGCTTCTTTACAAGGGGTAAAAAGTCTCAACATCTATAAAGAAAGAGCCTCAGAGTGGAGTGGTTTACCCTACTATTGTACTTAATTTTCTAATTTCTGGATTAATAAGAAAGCATGGGATACGTAAGAGATTGGGCCTGGGATATAGCGCAGCTGGCGGAGTGCATGCTTCGCTCACGGGAAGCTCCGTTCTGGTTTTGAGCACTACATGAAACCTGCCATATTGGCACGCACTTGTAGTTGGCACTTAGGAAGTACAGGCAGGGGAAACAGAAGTCCAGGATTGTCATTGGCTATTTGCCGAGTTCCTGTCCATCCTGGGATATATGAGACTCCATCTCTAAAAGAAAATATGAGAAAAGAACAAATGAGGGGGTTGGAGAGATGGCTGAGAGGTTAAGAGAGCTGGCTGCTTTTCCAGAAGACCCTGGTTCAAATCCCAGCACTGACATGATGACCCACAATCGTCTGTAACTCCAGTTTTAGGGAGTCCGATGCTATCTTCCGGATTCAGACACGGCATGCGCTTGGTATATATACATACATTCAGGCAAAGCACTCGCACATAAAATAAAACAAAATCTAGGAGACAGAGACAGAGGGAGAAGTAGGGAGGGAGAGGGAAATTCCTCGAGGCAGAGAGTAAATGGTTTGGAATTTCACTGTCTTTAGTTTGTTTTTCGATGGTTCTTCCTTGCTGAGCCAAATCAAGCCTTTAACAATGGAGATCGTCATGATCTAGAGAGAGGAGACAGAGAGGATCTAGCTAGAATATTCTGAGAGAGCATTCCTTATTTCTCGGGGCTCCTTTGACGAGTTTAGCTGAGGAAGAAAATGATTGCAGGGTGTTTATAGTCAAGCCAATCTGTCTTTGCCTATGGCAGCTCTCAGCAGCAGGGTCTCCACACAGTGACTAGAGAATCCTTTGAAGTGGGTACTCCCAGAGAAGAAAGGGAAGAGCCAAAAGGTTTGGGTCCCCCTATAAATTAAACCCATCGTCAACAGGGATCAGAGTGAGAAACTTTTAACTGTCCAGTTTTTCCTTCTGTCCACACAGCCCCTTCCGCTCGCCTCCTCCATGCTCTGTGAATAAATATCAAGTAGGTTTGGTGTTCATCACTCTTTGACGTGAAAACAAAGGTGATTCATCAGGCTAACTCAGGAGGGACAGGAGATAACATTTTTCTCCCTGAGCACCAAGCTAGGTTACACTGAAGTGAATTCCCAGTAAAGCCGTAAAATAGTGAAATAATCGTAAGACAGATACTAACTAGGTCGACAGCTATATGGCGCACAGGACCTTGAAGACAGGCCTCTGTGTTGTGGCAAGACAATACTTCTGACCATATGGTATCATGGCAGGCTGGCTGTGGAAGTCAGTGGCTGCCTTTTGTTTGGGGAACTCTCCCAGCCATGGGTCTGTGGGAGCTCTCAGTGACTTCCTGTCTCCCTGGCAGGCGTGCTCTTGGCCCTGGGCCAGGCTTGCTGTACTACTGCAGTCTCCGGCCAGGCCCAGGAGCTTGCATTTGGTAAGCAAGCATTCATTGCTCCTGACTTTGGTCACTCAGTAAACCATTTCTCCCACAAGTACAAACTGGGCCCTTTTTACATGGTAGCTCTGTGGCAACTATTACAAAGAGAGCATTTTTACATGCATACTAATTAATTAATAGATGTAATAGATGTATAGAATCCTGGATATTCAATATTCCTGGTGAAAGTGATTTTTTTTTTTT
>JANHMN010000001.1:95268533-95293568 GCA_030674055.1 Rhabdomys pumilio
AGAGAGAGAGAAAGAGAGAGAGAGATTGAGAGAGATTGAGAGAGAGAGAAAGAGAGAGAGAGAGAGATTGAGAGAGATTGAGAGAGAGAGAAAGAGAGAGAGAAAGAGAGAGAGCCCATCTATCCAATTTTTACATAGGGCTAAAACAGGCCCTATGCTTAGCCTGGGTCTATTTTTTGAATGTGTGAAGCCAGCATGTGCGTGTGCATAAAAAGGCTGATTAACTCCACTTTCTTCTGGAGAGGTCTCCTCTGCCACTGTGCTGGCTGTTCCCAAGGCCAGGGTTTCTCTGTCACCCTGAGTCCTGGATGTCTCTAATCTCTGTTGGCTATGGCCACCCATCCTGGCTCCTTTTTTGCCCCCAAATATGGAAATGATCCCCAAAAGAACACATGGACCTAGGAAAGGTTCTTTCACACACAGCAGAAGGCGAGACCAGCAAGGCTCACACTCCATGAGGGGAGGCTGGAGCCTGTGCTATTGTGCCCGTGACGGAGAATATTTTTATTCCAGGAACTGAATGGAGGAAATAGATGCCACTCACACTTGATCGAGGAACACCAAAAGCCACCACATTCTTGGTCTCTATGAGATTTCCGTTCTTCTTTCATGTGTATATATCTGTGTTTGCCTGTGTGTGTGCATGTGGAGACCAGAGGTGGCTGTTTGGTATCGTCCTCTGTTCTTGTATCTTGAGGCAGGAATGTTGACACAACAGTCTAGCCAATCAGCCTGCTCCAGGAACTACCTGTCTCCACAGAGTGCCAGGTTTTTACATCCACCAAGTTTTTACATGGGCACTGGGAATTTGAACTCAGGTTCTCATACTTTTGTGGCAATGGATTTACCCAGTAAGCCATTTCCTAGCCCCTAGGAAACCTTTTGATTTAGAATACCTATGAAGGTTAATTTGGTTATGATGGCGAGATAAATCTATTTTTTTTTCCTCATGAACAAATGTCATTTCAAGACCAATTCTGCTGTCTCTTGTATGTATGTATGTATGTATGTATGTATGTATGTATGTATGCATGTATGCATGTGTGTCCTACTAATGACTAATCAGAGATTTTTTATTTATACATTGTGCTGTGCTATGGGAATTGATTTTTTTCCTTTATCCTTTCACTTTTGATTTTTGGCCTTGGGCGGGGGGGGGGGTGAGAAATGTTTTTAAGTCCAGAGAATTAGTCTGCTTGGAAGTCTTTTGTAAGTGTATTTGTACTTGCTGAGTTAAGTCAGGGTTTAGGTTGTACCTTGCCCTGGAAGCGATTCAGAATATCCTGAGGCAAGAGTAGGGTCCTCTGTTTTGTTGACTTGCTAGTCGGTTTGTACCAGCAACTTGTGTGTGAGCCTCTCCTTGGTAGTGCATCCATACAAAGTCCTTCCCTTGGGTCTCATGGGTCAGTGAAACAAGCTGAATGCTTTCCTTCTGTATCCTGGCCCTCCTTGTTCTACTGCGACCCTATCACCTCTTGAGGGTGAGGTGCAAAGATGGCAAAAGAAATGAGTGAGGTATAAATCAGGCAGTCAGAAGGGACAGATGGGAAAAGGTTGAAATTTCTATAGCCAAAGTATCCTGTTTCCTTGGAATTTCTAAGCATCTTTTTTTAACGTGTGTGTGTGTGTGTGTGTGTGTGTATACATGCATGTGTGTACATATGAGTGTGTACACACGCCATGGAGTGCACATAGAGGTCAGAGGACAGCTCTCAAGAGCTGGTTCCTCTACATCCACCGTGTGTATTTTGGGACTCTATCTCAGGTTGTCAGGCTTGGTGGCAACATGTCTTTCCTCACTGTCCTGCCCACCCATAAGTTTGTAAATATCCTTACAGTCATTTTATATTTTCAGAATGCTAGCAGATATTCTAGCTATGCAGTGCATTTGTGAGACAAATATAGCAAGACCCTGCTCACTTTCCAAGTCACCAAATAAGCAAGTGGGCAAACAACACTGGGGCTGTCCGCTCTGTTTGTGGTCTCGCTGCTCCAGTTTGGGAAGAAGAAATCAGAATCTTGAAATCTACCCACGTTGTTTTTATAAACTGTTAAGAAATAGGATCTTTGGGGATTCTGAGGACAGATGAATTCTATGTATAAAAAAAACCTAGTGCCCTAATGAGATTTGTATTGTAATTATTTAATACCTAGAGGACTCTTGTAGATGAACTGTGGGAGTTTCTCTGCATTATAGCTGGCAAGGCACCACAGCCCCATCACTCTGTGCTTCTCTCGTTGTTGTCCCAAGCAGTCACAAAATGCCCTGTGATTCAATTATATGTATCTTTGGGGAGTGTGTAATTATATAGCATGTAGTTATCATCCTAAGGTAGCGAGGACATTAAGCCAGTATGATAGTTTTTAGTGACCCATGTTCATTGTCTTGTGATTGACAGCACAAGTTCCTATGGACAGCGTTACCACTTGGATAAGAGAATGAGTTTTAGGGCTGGGCAAAGTTTGTCTACTAATTTTTAAGTTATACAGATTTTTATTATTTTTGAGACAGGATCTCTTTATCTATAACTTAGGCTGGCCTCCAATTCAAGATCCCCCTGCCCCAGCCTCCTGAGTGCTGAGGCATGTCTGGCCTGTTAACATGTTTTTGACAGTTGGTGCTAACACTTTGAAGTGAGCGCATTGATACAATATAAAGCAACTGGTGGCCGGTTTTATTCTAGAAACCCCAGACTTCCAAAGTTTTCAGTAAGAGAGGACTGTGTGCAGTTAGGTCTGCAAAGTCACATATTTGTAAACCGAAATGGAGGCGGGGCATGGAGCTGTACACCTTTAATCCCAGCACTCGGGAGGCTGAGGGAGGAGGCTGCTTTGAGTTTGAGGCCAGCCTGGTCTATAAGGAGAGTTTTCAGGGCAGCCAGGGCTATTACACAGAGAAACCCTGTCTTGAAAAACCAAACTAAACCAAACCAAACCAAATAAAACAAAACCCTAAATGGATACCAAGAACAATTCAAGAAAATATGCCGAATGAAGGAAATACTTGTGAGCTAGGTATACCTGGTGTTGTTGGATGAAGGAACAGAGAACCGATGTTTCCGGGGATGTTTGTACAGCGCTGAAGGCTTCAGCTGCCTGCTCCCAGGGCCCTAAGTTGTCTTGCAGACTCTGCCTTCTTCCAGCGCCATTAAAGTGGTCACCAGCTCTCACTAGCAGTTGCTTCTGAATACTGTTCAAACAACCCTGACATGGGTCCCTTGTTGGATCATTATCTGTTCTCCTATTTAATCTTTCTCTAGTAACCTTGCCAAGCCCAGAGTTTTCAGGTGATCCCAGGCAAAGTTAAGGAGAGGTGTTTTTCTCCCTCTTGACTACTCAGCGGCCACGAGCTGTGGTTACCTGTGCATTACTTTCTTGCCTCATTTCTTGGTATTTTGAGGGACTAGGTTTGTGTGGAAGTGAAGGGACATATGGAAACCTCTGTCAGTGGATTTTGTAAGGATCCTCTTTGTCCATTCTTTTCCACATCTCTCTTTCTTAGCTCTGTACTTACAGGAGAGCTGGAGAAAGAAATCTCTCTTTCTTTGACATTCCTTTGTTTGTTTGTTTGCTTGCTTGCTTATTTTATTTTATGTGTGAATGTCTTGCTGGCATGCATGTCTGTGCACTATGTGCAGGCATGGTGCCCACGGAAGTCAGAAGAGGGCATCAGATCCCTCTGGAACGGAGTTAAAGATGTATGCGAACCACCATATAGGTGCTGGGAATTGAACTGGACCCTAGGCAAGAGCAACCAGTGCTTTAATCACAGAGCTCTCTCTCCAGCCCCTTCTTTGCCATTCTTCAACTCCATGTTTCCAAAGCATGCTTGTCAATTCCAGGCTGATCTTGAATGGCAGAGTGAAGTTAGGCATGATGCCGCACACCTTTAATTTTAGCACTTGGAAGGCAGAGGCAGAAGGTTCTCTGAGAGTTTGAGTCTAGCCTGAGCTATATAGTAAGTTCCAATATAGCCAGGGGAATGTAGAGAGACCCTGTCGCAACAAATAAACAAATAAGACTCAAAACAAAGCAACAATAATAAAAGCTGCGGAGTTGCAGGCAGGCTTGACAACATTATATGGCCCCACCCCGGCACCTCCCTATGGTAAACAAGGTCTGAGTGCCCAGTTGACCCCAGTTCCTTTGGAGAGATGTTACTTTTCTTACTAGGAGAGGCATGTGGGAATGATGACATCATGATGTCCCAGATAGAAATTGAAGACACTGAACTGCAGAGATAACTCAGGAGAGACCTTGCCTTGCAAAGACTTGAGGTCAAGCGCCAGAGCCCAGGTTTTAGAAGAAGTCAGTCATGATAGATCTGATGGCACACATCATAAATCCCAGCACTGGGGCGGAAGACACAGGCAGGTCCTTGGCTCACACTAGCCAGCCAGCCTCACCTTCACAAATTCCAGGCCAGTGTCTCAATAAACAAGGCTCCTGGCAACTGGGTTTTATCCTCTTCTCTCTCTGCATGTATACCTACACTTGTACACACAGGCACACGCACATGTCCCCTGCTCCACAAGCGACAAGAGACAACATTCCTGATTTTACAGGGGTGAGGGATACACGAGATGTGTGCTCTGAGTGAAGACCACTGGTGGATGGCCAGCCCTTTCCACCTCAACCTCACGGTCTCGGTTACAAATGTCCTCATGCCATTATCATCATCAACTCTCACAGGCGCCCCTGTACTTGAGAACGGAGATGGCTTAGGGGGACCAGATGGCCGCAGAGGTGAGAGCTATACAAGAATAGAAGAGAAAGGTGGTGGTGAAAGAAATCAAAACAAAGAATGCTTGCAGACATTGGGGTATTGACTATTCATTAGTGAGAATTGATTTTTTTGCAATGAGGAGAGAAAGTGGTTCCCCCCGCCCCCCAACACACACGCACTTTTCTTAAAGACAGCTTGTGAAACCTCCTTTCAAGGGGGATGCTTGGTGGTTCTGCATAAATCCCAGGCACCCTGCGCCTCTGCAGATGCTTCAGGAGGAGGCAGCTTTTGTACCTGCAAAGCTGGGACCCCACTTGAGGCAGAGCACCTACCTCCTGCTTCTTGCTTTTCTCAGCCATCCTTCTGAGGTTTGTGGACTGTGTGCTCTCTTTACACACAGACACCGCAGCCTGCGTGGTCTCAGAGGAGGTCTCTTCTCTAGGTTTCCCAGTGCAAATCACCAGACCAGTGCCTTCCTCTGATAGCTGCGTTAATCTGTGTCACACATACAAAACTTCTGATGGTCACCTATAAACAACATTCCCACGGTCAAAGCTGGTGTGGCCCTCACTGCCGCCTGGGAGAGGCAGTTCAGTAAAAGGAAGTGTTATACAGGGAGCCAGGAACTCAGGATTACTTTAGATCTGTCACTCAAATGGTGTGACTGTGACCCAGTCACCTAATTTCTGAAGACCTGACTTGACGTGATTGATCTGTCAGAACACTTTACAGTAAGTAAGAAATAGACTCATGTGCCGAGAGTGCTTGCCTAACGTGCACGGACCTCTGAGTGAATAGTTGAGAGCCCATCACTCTAGATCGAGACGGGGTAGGATCAAAAGTTCAAAGCCATTCTTGGCTACATAGGGAGTTCTAGGCCAGCTCTAGGGCCTGAGTTACATAAGGCCCCGTGTATAGGAGAAACAAATCCCAAACTCAATTTATGAAATGCAAGTTTTCAGTACTGTAGATCCAGGCCATACTGCTGCTGTAAGTCCTCAGAGTATCTACCCTTCTCCTTTTCCACCCCCAACCACAGTAAAAACAAAACAAACGTTCACTCATGTGACTGAAGAGTTGTATCCAACAGATCATACTTATAAATCCCTGCCCTCCACTCTTCTTCTGTCTCCTCCCCTCCTCTCCCACCCAGGGCCACCTCTGAGACAGGGCTCACATAGATGAGGCTAGCCTTGGAACTCACTGTGTAGCCAAGGCTGGCCATGAGCTTCCCCCTCCGCCCCCCCACTCCACCTGCAGTGCCAGGATTATAGATGTGCACCACGGGTCCTGGCAATACTATTTTTTGTTTGTTTTTAACAGACAGTGAAACTCGGCTTCATCACGTCTTTACTGATTAGCCTCAGGCTTTCAAGGACTAGGTTTTAGTTCCTCCGCTAGGCCTTCATGCTTTCCTTCCAGGGTCTTCAGATATCTTTCACCATTATTTAGTTAGTGCCATCCTTCTACCCCTAAGAGTGAAGCCAACACATGGCTGTAAATGTCATTTCTCGGTGATTTGTAGATAAATTTCTTCCTTCCATAAAGGTAAGAAATAGCTCAAGAGTTTTATGCTTATAAAAAATGTTACTATTCAAAGTGCAACATACAGACCCTTGCAGCGGATATGACAGTGACCTTCAGATGACTTCTCAGACTCGAAGTTTCTTACTGGTAGCTTCTTCCAAACAATACACGGCTTTACTAATCACATCTGCTTGCACTTCCTTTAGAAAATATGTCTAGTTTTTCATTTTTGTTTTATTGAGAGTGTCTTGTGTTGGTATATTCTAGGCTAGCCTCAAACTTGCTTGATAACCTAGGATAACCTTGAACTTAATATTCTCCTGTAATATTCACCCTCCTAATGCATGTTTGGAAAGATAAAACTGTGGATGTGTCCTATGAGAAAGCATGCAGGACTCATCATACCAACCAATGAAGGGGGCACAGGAAATAAACACAAACACTGTCTCTTTGCTTTTGGAGAACTTTAACTTCTTAGCATGTGAGTCAGCACATTTTCTAAATTAATTAACAATTTCGAGCTGGGGCAATGGCTTGGTGGGTAAAGTGCTTGCCTCATAGTACTCAAGACCTGATTTTATCACCAGAATCTGTGGGAAGCTGGCTTTGGTCATGTGTGCTGGTAATCCCAGGGATCTATAGTGAGGTGGGAGGCAGCTACAGGAATCCCTGCAAGTTCTCAGGCCGGCTAGCCTGGCATGGCATGTTCACTGGCAAATAATAAGAGACCCTGACTCCAGGTAGAGGATAAAGACCAATACCCAAGGTTGTTCTTAGATATCACATAGGTGCTGTAGCATGTCGGTGTCTGTACTCACATGAGCACGAACACACATACACGTGTGTGTGTGTGTGTGTGTGTGTGTGTGTGTGTGTGTGAGCAAGGCGAGAGAGACAGAGATTGAAAACTCTTCTGCATTAACATGTTTGCGTGACCCCAATAAGATCAAACATTTATTTGAAGTGACATATACATCTATCGTGTTCTGCACACAGAGATATTTGCCCGTCCTTATTGGTTTCCTTTGTCAACCTTTTTTTTTTTTTTTTTTAAAGATCTTTAAAGTCTTGAAGTCAGATTCTTTTGAGAACAAGTCATATTTGTTTACAGTTCCAAAGTAGTATTGGTAGTATTGGTGGGGGTCAGGGGTGTGCGTTTGTGACCAAATTCGGGTAAGGAGGATGAGGTGAGTGAAGTTGAAGAAGTTGGAGAAGTTTAGTGTCTGCTTTTTGCTTAGCGGTTATACAGGATATATGGGTAAGCTATGTGTCCCAGGTCTCAGTTGAGAAACAAAACACTTGAGGTTTGCCTGCTTCTGGTATCTGAGTCTCTGGGTATCTGGCATCGCCAGCGGATGCTTAGTTTTGTGACTGATGCCTTTGTTGCCTTCAGAGTCATGGAACAGTAGCGAGGCTCATTTTTTTTTTTTTTTCATCCTGAATGACCAGCCGAGCTTTGGTGCTGGTAGTTGCCCCACTGATGGTCTGTCTCTCCTTCCTTTTCTATTTGTTCCTGTTCTCCGGTTCACTGGCTCAGTCCGTCATTCCAGGGGAAGTAACCACACAGGGAAAAATCTACCTACTCTTTGGCCTTCGCCTCTTGGTGATAAATACAGCAGTCAAAAAATCAATTTTATCTTAATTTGCTCAAAAGTAATTCTTTCAAGCTGTGTATGGTGTGGCTCAGGGCTAGAACATATTCCTAACCTGCAGGAGGCCTGGGTGTGATGCCCCAAACTGTAAAACCAAAAAGGCTCACTCAGAAGAGGAAAAGCTCATGTAAGACTCTCCAGAGTACAAGGATGGAATAGTCCCCTCCATGTAGAATGTCGGCTCAACCTCGAAGCTGGAGTGTGGATGAACAAGACAGCTGCTATGCACAGCATCCAGGTGTTGACCAGGTGTTGACATCCAGGCGTTACCATGGTCCTGGAAGGGATGGATTCCCCTGATCCTAGCCATGGAGAAAGGTACTGACCACACTGACAGCTCACGTTTCCAGAGCACACACACACACACACCAGATACTTCATAAGGAATGTCCCTTTACTTTTACAGTGTTACCCTGTGACTGCTGTAATTATTGTTTCCATTTAAAAAAAATGAGGGTCCTGAGTCATAGCCTCCGGTTGCTTATCCTGGCTCAAAAGTGGTAGAACCCAGCAACACTGGTCCCAGTAAGAAACCAGCAGCTTGGGAACTCAGGAAAGCTTTCTTCTAGGGCCGTTGGAACAGGGTTGGGGGCAACTCATAAAGACTTTTCTCTAACCCTCAGATTCTGATGGTCATTATTGGCTTCTGACTGGTGTCTCAGCTCTAATATTCAGAGTTGTGTAGGTGACTGCTCTGTCTGTGGTCCTACCTGTGGCTTCTTGCTATTATTATTGCTCCTGGTTGGTCCAGTCCATCATTCGCCTCTACTCTTAAACTGATGGAGTCGAAATTTTGTTGGGCCTTGACCATATATATGCTCAGAGAACCAGAATGACTGGTCGTCTGTGCCATATCCTGTTTTCAGTGCTGATACGGAGCTGTGTGCTTAGCATGAGCCCTGCGCAGAGCTGACACTCCGTGGGATGTGACAAACACCCAGCACATCCTTGAAGACTCTGGACTCATTACATATCCAAGCACTCTGTCCCTGGCACAGAGGTGCCTGCCCAAGTTCAGTGCTTTCTGCTGTTTTACTCACCCATGGTTATCTAGAGTCTTCTGTTCTGGAGTCTTTGGAGGTGTTTGTTTGTTTGTTTGTTTGTTTTTGCTTTTGTGTCTTCTGGGGTAATGAATACTCAGTCTATAAAGAAGCAGTCTTGCCTCTTTAGAGTTCTAGGGAAATCTTCACAAAGATGGAAGAAGTTTAGAGCAAGCTGTTAAGTAAGACAGAGGAGAGCTAAAGGGAGCCAAGGCACAGGCCAAGGGCGTTTGCAGATGTAGGAGTGGCTGTCTGATGCACTGTGGATGTTGAGTGAGACATTAGGCAAGGGCAGTGTCTGTCACTTAGCAAGGTCATTGTATTTGGTGGACAGCGGTTTAGGAGCTCATCGGCACGTCAGTAGATCATCATTTCATTCTTGGTTAGCTCTCAATGTGCACGTAAATTGGAACCAATTAAAACATATGCATATTTATGTGTATGTATACACAAGCTGACATGTGTCTATCTGGCCTGACTTGCATTCTTTCATGCTAAAGCTGAGTACTTTCAGGGAAAGTACTTTCCATTTGGGCTCAGTTTCCCCATCTGTAAATAAAATAGTCCTTTCCTCCTAGTATTTATGTAAAGACAGAGATGTAATTTGTGTAGAAATTTCAGCAACAATCTGGGTATATAATGCACTTTCTATAAATACAAGCTGTTATTCTTGGCATATCACCAGGATGCCCACTCTATGCCTTCTGATGGTAGGCTCAGAAGGCACCAATGTACCAATGAGAGAGAGAGAGAGGGAGAGGGAGAGGGAGAGGGAGAGGGAGAGGGAGAGAGAGAGAGAGAGAGAGAGAGAGAGAGAGAGAGAGAGAGAGAGAATCTCTAGGTTTGTAGTGAGTGTTGAAGGAGGAGGAGTTGAGCTTCTGCTAGCTGTCTTGTACTTCTATATGAAACAGGGTTTAGCATGTCTCAATACCGTGGTTATGGTTCAAATGAGTCCATGTGAGTCCAAATTTTCCATCACACTTTTCTCTGGGTCATTCATTTTAGACTTACCACACACTATTTACCACCAAGTGTCACTTGTAAGCCAGGGGCTGGTGTCAAGCATTGCAATGCAATCAGGAGGGTTTATGGGTAGCAGTGGATGGTAGTCATGGGCAACACAGAGTTTGGCAGGGTACCGGGCATGTTTGAGTGGGCTGAGACTGAAGGCTTGGGAAAGAGTGGTGGGAGAAGAGGCCTGTGTGATAGACAGACCCTGAGATGCTGGGAACCTTCTCTGCTGTGCTCAAGACTTTAAGTAATATAGGTGACAAGATACCACGAAAAGGATTGTAAACAAGGCAGTGGTATGAATGTTCATTAGACTTTAGATAAGGCAATGGGTGATCATACAAGAGACAGTTTTGAGTCGAATGCAGGTAGGAAAGCCAGTCAGGGTATTATTGAATATTCCATCAAGAAATGTTGAGGGACTTAAAGTCAGGGAGTGGTAGGTGGAGATGAAGATGACCTATTCAATAAGAAACTCATTGACTGGACAAGGTGAGGGGGGAAAGATACTGGAGGTGACTCCCAGGTTCCCATCCTCAGCAACCTAGGAACTAAAAGAGAAACCTTGGTTTGTTTTTTTGTTTTGTTTTGTCTTGGTTTGGTTGGTTGTTTTGCTTTGTTTGAAACAGGGTTTCTCTGAGTTCCAGGCCTGTCCTAGAACTCACTCTGTAGACCAGGCTGGCCTCAAACTTAGAGATCCATCTGCCTCTGCTTCCCGAGTGCTGAGATTTAAGGTGTCTGCTCCTTCTCCCTGGAGAAGAGTAGGGACAGAACTTTGGGATGCATGATACTCAGTGTGGTTTGGAAGATGAGGAAGGAAGAGTACAGTTGGTCATAACCACCAAGACCAAGGGGAAAAGCAAGAGAAGGTAGCTACTTTTGTCACAGGGCAAAACAAGGGCTAAGTGTGTCTTGGGATTGACTATGGGAAAGTATGAGCAAAGGAAGTCTCCAGAAAGTTGTAGTAAGATCAGAAACCAGACTAGACTGGGAAAGACCAGCAGACATAGTGGGAAGGAAAAGAAGCCAGGAGGGGCTCTCATCTTCCAGGAAAGATGCCTTCAAAGGCTGGCTTGGCTTTGGGAGACAAGATGTCTTCAGTCACTGTGATCTTGTAGTTCTTGTTGTTATACCATGGCCTTGTCCCCAGTGCAATTATATTACTTTATAGAGACAAGATCTTGCCTTCCAGGGTACTGCTGGGCTCAAGTATTATTGCTCATATTTGTCTTTTCTCATCTCAACATATGATCCATTAAAATCAATGGTATTGCATCATTAAGACATGTGCCATCTCCTGCACCTGGGGCCAGAGACATACATATATGGCTTGTACATACATATATGTGAATATATGTATTATATAATTTGGATCCTTGCAAATGATGAATATGATGAATAAAGTCCTATTATTACTAATAATTCATCCATCCATCCATCTATCCATCCATCCATTCTTTTTTCTCCTTCCTTCCTTCCTTCCTTTCCCTCCCACCTTCTCTCTTTGCCACTAATTCATGATTTTTCTCCATCCATCTTCTAAGGCCTAGACTTAACAGGTCTGCACCACCATACATATCTAATTACTAATAATTTTACGTGATGATAATATACACTGTTTCAAAAAAACATACTTTAATAGCTACTGTTTTGTAAAAATGCTCATCTTACTGGGAATGCTCCAGTGTAGATATTTTGGTATTAGTTCCTGTGTACTATGAGTACAAATGTGTTTTGGTAAACACACGGCAATTAAATGTGTTGAAAAATAAGTTGAACTTAATGTAAAAAAAAAAAAAAAAGACAAAACGCAAATGCCATTGCTCACTTTCTTTCATTAAAAGACATTAGAACAATTAATTTCTGTGTGAATTATTTCTCTTGAAAGAATGTGTCTCTTTCATGTTGGCTAGGGGGCCCATGTGGACTAAGTATTGGTTTCTGGTGCTAGGTAGTTCTGTGATCCTGATGTCATAAACTACGATTCCCCAGGCTGCCATCTGCACCTTAGGCTTTCTTGATTTAAGAACAAAATCTACCCCATGTTTTCTAGGAGTTACTAGCTAACTGATTAAAGTTGGAAGTAAGCCTGGGATTCCTACATTACAAAATGCTAACTCAAAACCTTACATTTTGTGGTGTGAGTTCTGTCTGTCTGACTGTCTGTCTGTCTGTCTGTCTGATCCAGTCTCAACATGCTCCAGAGCTGCAGCCCCAGGAACCCAGCTCCAATATATGAGCTTGAGACTCTGTTGTACGATTCTTGGTCTATTGCCTAGAACTTCCTAGGATTTTCAGGAGGAACTTTTCCTCTTTTATTGTATACTTTTGAAACAGGCTTTCTTACTCAGACTGCCCTCAAACTTCTAAAGTAGTAAAGGATGACCTTGAACTTCTGATCCTCTTGTTTCCATCTCCCGAGTGCTGGGATTACAGGTGTGGGCCACCTTGCCTGGCTTATGGAGTGCTGGGCGTGGAGCACAGAGACCTACCAGTGTTAGGGAAAAACAATTGCGCTACACCCCCAGATTCTGAGGGGTGACTTGTGTGGACCTTTCGGCCCTTGAGAGAGCATTTCTGACAGATGTTATCTATAGATGTACTTTCAAGAGAGACTTGAAAATGGCTTAGTGCTTTGCAATCCTAGCAACTAGCCCAGGCTGCTTTGGTCAGCATTGCTGAAGGAAATTGTTGTGCTGTATTAGTAACTGGGCGCTGCCTTCAAAATCTACTAGAAGTACACACAAGCCAACCGGAGCTCTCTCATGGATGTGTCTGACAGCCAGTCAAGAAGCGGCTGTCTGAGGGAGCATTAACACAGTGTCTGTTTTTTTCAGCTCTATGGGAGCTGACTTCCTGGTGCTGGCCAGCACACTGCAGAGCACATGGTTAGGTGTTAAGACACAGGTTCCTAAGATGACGTGGAGAAAAAGAGCTGACGTGATCATTAACGATCTTGGTGGACGAAGGTCTGTCTCTCTGGAAGGAACTTGGACTGCATTGTTTGAAAGTTGGAGAGGAGAGAATGTTGAGTTTTTTGGCGTTTGCTTAGAGATTTTGAGAGTAAATCAAAGTAGCCTTGCTTCAAAACGGGAGTAAGTCTTTCATTTCTAGCCTTCATTGCTTTAGGGTTGACTGTGAAAGGAGACAGGGAGAATGCTATTTTTCTTTGGGCTGCACAGACTGGCCCGTTTTCATCCCAGGAAACTTGGTAAGGGTTCATTTCCTGTCCTCTGCCTCTTTATGCCTGAGAACTTTCTTGATACCTTATCTTTTATTTTATTGTTCGAGGAGGTATTCAGTCTTGTTCCATACAAAAAGAAATCAGAGGTCTCTTGAAGGTGTTGTTTCCTCCAAATTGAATGTAAATTTTTTTTTTTTTTTTTTTTTAAATTCCTGAAATGGCATCTCATTTCCTTCTAAATGATGGGGAAGCACTGTGGACTTTAAGTGTGACTCTCCCCTTGAGGTCACCCACCCTCTTTTATTCTGTAGCCTTGAAAAGAGATTCCTCCACAGACTCCATTAGACTCAGGTGTCAGAAAATGGAAGAAGATATAAAGAAGGTGGAGAGGAGAGAGGGGATGGAAAAGGGAAAGGGAGACTGTATCCAAACAAGTTGAGTCATTTCTCACCTATTTCCTAAAACTCTTTCTTTCTCTCTCTCCTCCCCTTCCCTCTCCTCCCTCCCTCCCACCCCCCTCCTCTCACTATTTCACTTTTCAGAGGTGAGCATGTATTAAATTTAAAGCATAATTTTGCAGACTTAAAACATTGTGTACACTATCATCCACGTGTGTATTTCCCCAATTGATTCTGTAGTTAATTTTATGGTTTATTTTGTTGTGTTTTTGTTTGTTGGTTTTGTTTGGACTGAATTGTTTTTGAGACAGGGTTTCTCTGTGTAGCCCTGGCTGCCCTGGGATTCTCTGTAGATCAGGCTGGCCTTTCCTTTCTAAGTCCTTGGATTAAAAGCGTTTGCTAACCGCCCCACCCCCAGCTTGTTGTGTTTTTATAAACCACAATAATATACCTCAGAATATAGAGGAAAATAAAACAAACAAACAAACAAAAAAAAAAACCAAGTAATTGGTATGAAAAATGCCAGATGTCTTTGACTGTAGTTATTTCTTTAAAAGGCCATAATGCTGATAGGCTCTGCCGTGGTAGAGTGCTTGCCTGACATCTGGGAAGCCCTGGGTTCAGTCCCAAGCATCCCCTACCCACTTTTTTTTCCTTTGAAGAAGTTAGAAATGCTCACAAGTTCCGTTTTTGTCTTATTTGTGATTGTGTGGGTATACTGATTAAGTAGAGGCTGGAGGAGGCTGGAGGCTGAGACAGTAAATCAAGGAAGAGTCAGACCTTATCAGACACCCCGGCACTCCAAGCACCCACAGTCCTGGCCTAATCTTTAGTTAAATATTGGCATTCTTTATTTCGGGACACTTTCAGACTTACAAAACTGTTTTGCAAAACAGAGAGAAGTGTGGTTATTCTTTCGCCAGAGTTATTTTTTTGTTTGTTTGTTTTTATTTTTTTATTTTTTAGCACGGGGGATTGAACCTGGAGCCTCTTACATGCTAAGCAAACGCCCTAGCATAGAGCTACGTCCCCAGCTCTATCAGTAATAAGTACATAGATGTCTAGTATATCTACATTGTTTTGTTTCCAGCCCTGACTTAAGTGTCACCCTGACTGAACAGCGTCATCTCATAGGATCCATTTGAGTAGTTCTGCTTCTCAGCGTCTCACCCTGGGTGTCAGCACAAGCTGGAACACTGAGAGGTAGTGGCCTGGGTGGAGGCCTTCCTGATGAGCGCACCTACCACAACTCTCCCCTTCTCTCACAGTGTGGCCTATTCATGCTTGCCAGCAGAAGAACACTTCTGCTTACTTGCAGAACCTGGAACCCGTTCACTGTCGTAATCAGGAGAAAGATGTACTCTGTACTCAAGAGAATCTGTCTTTTAAGGTCGGGTCATCTAGTCAAGACGAGGGTGTTTACCATTTTGAAGTTCACTTGGGCTATGGAGCGGATTGAAGTGGGTGACTTGTTCCTATTTGTAATCGGGGACGGCGGCGGGTGTCTCTGCTTTGGGGACTAAAGCACAAGACTGAAAAACCACAGCTTTAAGGAGCCAAGCAGTCAGATCTGAGCACCCTGTCATTATGGGTGCAGATGGAGGTGGCCATCTCTCAATGTTTCTGTCCACAGTATATCCATCCAGCAGCCAGCCTTTTAGAAAAACATCTTGTCTGTAAACTTAGCAATAGGCAGACATTGTGAGAAGCTTAAAGTTAAGTCAGCCCCTCAGCTGGGATTTAGAGTTTTAGTCCAGAAGATTTCCTTTGATACCAGAAGTACTTCTTTTTTAAAACCACTGTGTGTTTTTTTAAAATAATGGCTAAAGACCACTGCCCTGTAACCGGCTCCCAAGGATGCGGTTGAGTTGTAAACTTGAGTTTGCTGTAATCTTCAGCTCTGGGAAGGAGTAAGGAAGGCATCTTTCTCTTTCTTAGCTGCAGGTAATTTCAAAGCAAAAAAGACGGGCAAATCACATAGCCCATATGCTTTTCTGTGAGGGGGGAAAAGATTTAAGGAAAAACTACCGGATTGGAGCTGTGACCAGTCTTTATATGGGAAAGGATTAATGCCGGTGGACTAACTACATCTAAAATTAGAACTGTGGGAACAGGGTTGTATGTAACAAAATGCAAGAGATTAATGTGTCTGTGTGTGAGTGCATCTCGAGACTTGAGAAAGAAAACTATGAAATGAATATTCAAGAAGCTATCAGACGAGTGTAATTAAATTGATTTCTGATGGGAGGTCTCAGTGGCCGAATCTTAGTTCTCTTTATGCTTATGGGATCTCTTAAAACTTTCCACAGTAATATCTTTTTGATGGCCTCTAGAAAGGATTATGTCATGACAATTCCTCTGTTTTTTTTTTTTGTTTTTTTTTTGTTTGTTTGTTTTTGTTTTTGTTTTTGTTTTTTTGGCCAGAGTGGAGGTTAAGGCAAAATCTTGAGGTTGGCTTAATTAGGTGAACTTTGAAAACACCCTGATAGTACACCTGGCCTTTGACTGAATTCTGTGGGAAATGCAGCTATAGATTTTTTTTTTCCCCAGTTAGTAGCTGTATTAAGGGCTGAGGTAGCTAAGGGGCAGAGTGAATGCTTAGCATGCCCGAATCCTGGGTTCAGCTCCCCACATTTTAGGAGATTAGAATATGAGTCAGGCTACCTTTAGCAGATGCTGTGACCGTCTGTTACTTCTCTTCCTGATAAGCTTCCATTGGCCCCATATCCCTTAGGAAAATAATTGTTTTGGTTTAAATGATTATACCCTGCATTCGGGACCCTGTGTTCCTTCCCTGATGTGTCCCCCTTTGCTTGTGGGATGGAGAGAATCTGATTAGCACAGGACCTGGCTAGGAAGTGACTCTTACAGATGTTACTTTTGGAGCTGGGGACTGTTGGGTTGTCACCCCTGGTACAGTGTGCTGTAGTATAACCCTTGACCATAGGAATGAATTGGGGCTTTCTGAAACTCTTCAGTGTTACATACTGTGGTCTTGGTAGGAACCCACTCTTTTATACTGGCATAGGGTAGATAGGAAGCCTGTCACAGTCTTTGTTCTAATGCCTGGTCCTCACCTGTGGATTAGTTAACACTCATGTGGTATTTATAGTATGATAGGCACTGTACTAAGTAGTAAAACACTCAGTGACTGGTTTCATCTTCAGAGCTACCCAGGAAGGTAGGGATGTTTCAGCTGGGAAAACTGAGACACAGGAGTGGCCGCATGTCTTGACTAAGGTTCTATAGCTAGTAATTGGAAGTCTGGCTCTAGGCATTCTATCCATAGATAGTTGTTGGTGTTTCTGTTGCTATTGCTGTTATTACTTTCAGGAAAGACCTGTGTGCTAGGCAAATGCTCTGTCACTGCCTTCTACACCAGCCCATGACTACTATCTTAGAAGACCAAACACATTAGGAAAATATAGAAAAAAAATATAGAAATATAGAAAAAAATTCAAACTCTTAAATGTTTAGATGTGGAGGTTGTGGCTGATGAGGGACCCTCTTTCTTGTCAGATGTCTAGTTGTGGGATAAGGAAAGGCTTGCCATCATGGATCGCCTTATTTATGGCAGGCGTTAAAAGGTGCAAGTTAGTGGGCTCTTTTTAGGTTTGTTTCTCCGAAGTATTTGCATATATTACTATATGCAGTGGCCTGTGAGAAACCCTAGAAATGTCACACAAAGATTTCCCAAGAATTAGTTATGCACTATATCAGATTTTCTTGGTGTTTGGGGAAAAAAAAACTCTCTCTCTTCTTTTAATGACATTTATTTTGTGTGTCTCTATGTGTGTGTGTAGGTGTGTCTCTCTGTGTGTCTGTGTGTGTCTCTCTGTGTGTCTATGTGTGTATCTCTGTATGTGTTTCTGTCTCTGTGTGTGTGTGTGTGTGTGTGTGTGTGTGTCTGTGTGTCTGTGTGTCTGTGTGTGTGTCTGTGTCTGTGTCTGTCTGTGTGTGTCCCGAAGTGCACATTTGGAGAGCAGAGGACAGCCTGCAGGAGACGATTCCCCCTACCATGCAGGTCCTGGACATCAAACTCAAGCAGTCAATCTTGGTGGCAAGTGCCTTGACCAGCTGAGCCAAGTAGCTTGCTTCTCAAATATGAACTAATGACCTCGGATGTGTTGTGTGCTTACAAAACCTGTTCTACTCCTGTGCTAACCTGAGACGTTTATAACTCTATGGAGATCTGACTGTAATTTAGAAACTTTTAAAATGTACCTTTGTACACGGGACTTGGAGAGGAAAAATTTGATTTGACCAATTTCTGTCATCTGTCAACTCAGATGTATTTTGTGGATTTCTAAACAGAATTGTAGAAAAGCCTTCTTTCTAATTGGGGATGCCTTGCTTTGTTACCTAGGAAACACCTGATTGTTTTCTTAGGGAAATATTCTGCAAATTAGACTTTTAAAGGCCTGTATTAAAAATGCGCATAAAACATAAAGCTACATTTGAAACTAGCTTTCCGTTTAGAAATTAGGTTTCTGTGTGGTCAGCAGACAAGTAAGAGAAACATCCTCTGAAGGAAGACAATAGTCCATGTTTAAGAAAATTCAGTGTTTGGGTCACTGTCATTAGCCACACAAATTTTGCTTTCAGGTTGTAGTAAAGAAAATCGAAGATAATGGCCTTTCCCCTTTCTCCCATTTTTGCTTGTATTAAGATCTAAGACTCACCTCAGTTCACATGAGACAGATCCCCAATTTTTGAGAACAAAAGGTAGAACTTTTAAATTTGAAGATGAAACTGACCCTTAAAAGAAAAAAAGGAGCCTGAACTTCTGGATGCCCCGCCTGTGAGCCTCACCTGGCCCAGGTGTCTAGTACATCCCGGAGGGTCCTTGCAGGGACCCATTGGTGATCTGTGTCGCCACAAGCACCTTACGTAAAGCATACGTGTGCTTGCTAAAAATCTGCTCTGGGAGTGAAAAAGCAGATCCAAAATGCTAATCCTTTGTCATTGGTCACAGTCCCTCGACACTTCTTTACCAGCTAACTGCTACTGATTCAATTTGGCCAACTGTGCTTAGCTTCCTTAAAACCTGCTGCAGTTTCGGTTGAGTAAAGCGGTGATTCATTTCCTGCCCCGTGGGGTGTCAGCCAGCTCTAATGGTTTTGTCTGCAAGAGCCCACAGCTGCCCAGGATAGCGAGTGACAACTGGAGAGTCAGTGGGGCTGGCGCCTGGGTTTAGAGGGGCGCTTTCTTCTGTGGCATGGGGAGGGGATTGAACCCAGGCAGTTGGTTCAGCTTGATCATTTGGTTCTCGTGTCCTTCAGTAGCGCCAAACATGCAAGAGAAATGTTCTCTGTGTGGGTGTCTTTCCCAGGAGAACGTCAGAGCAACACTTCAGAACCCGTTTATGCAGTGTAGCTTGATTAATTTGGCTGGATGTTCAGAATATGTAGCCATTGTAATATAGCTCTATATTTCTAGTTTCTTTTTTTTTTTTCTTTCCCTGAGACAGAATCTTACTGGGTATTTCTGGTTGTCCCTGAAATCTACCTGCTTCTGCCTCCCGAATGCCACCACGCCCAGCTGGAATACAGCCTTTTATATTGTGTGAAAGTATCAGCAAAGAGAAAGAGAGTCATAGTCTTATATTTAACTTCTTCAGTACACTGTTTTTATTTACATTTTGAAGTTATACTTATTTATTTTAGGAGGTACTCACCACAGAGATCAGAAGACAAACTGATTTTATCCTTGCATTACATGGGTCCCGGGAATCAAACTCAGCTCCACAGGCTTGGTGGCAAGCACCTTTACTTGCTTAGCCATTTTGTAGTCCCACCATGTTTGTTTTGTTAGAATCATCCTTTCCGACTCTTAAGGAAATAATGAAATAACAAGAAATAATGTCAGTAAAGCAGAATGTTGCAGGTTGGATTTTTAGTAAATAGCTGTGGTTCATAGTTGGCGCATGTTTCTCCATCGTCTTTCTTTCAAAGCAAGGTGAATCGGTACATATTTAAATGGACATGTGAATGTTTGGCTCATTTGCATATTTGGTGGGAAAAATTATTAGATTCATATGCAAAGTTCAAAAGGATGATATTTGCTTTATTAAAAAATCAGTTTGGGGCTAGAGAGATGGCCCAGCAATTAAGAGTACTAACTGCTTCCCAGTGCTCAGCTGGATGCTCCCAGGTGTCTGATGCTGTCTTCTGGTTTCGGAGGATACTCATGTTCACGAGTCCTCCCCATTCCATGCACATATTTTTAAAGGCATATACATGTATATATACATATACACGCATATATGTGCCTTTAAAAGCACATATATATGTGTGAATTTTAATTTTGAAAAATAGCTATTTTATTATCCAGATAATAATGAAATTGCCACACACACACACACACACACACACACACACACTTACCTTTTCCAGAAATATCTCAGTTTATAAACTGGATATGTTTACATTTTGTACCTGTCTCCACTTCCAGGTCAAGGAGTATTTTACGCATGTCTCGAGTACCCAAGAAGTGAACTTCCGCACTTGCCCTTGAGTCTGAACATTAATCCCAGTGTCGGATGAGGAGTCCACTCCTCCCTCGAGCTCTGCTGGTCATTCACATACATCGTACATTGACGCAGGCTGTTGTTGGTGGAGACATTTGCTTTGTGTATTCATTTGTATACTCAGTTAAATGTATTAGGGCATATAGGATAGTCATGTGTTTCTTCCTTGTTCGGGAACCATTAATAAATGGCCTTTCCTCCTTACCCAGGGTTTTATTTTAGAAGCAGAAATTGAGAGGGAAAGCATTTATGTCCATGGAGAGGAAGAGCTTTATCTCCAAGAGGAAGGAAAACATGTACTAAGCCTTTTTTTTTTTTTTTTTTTTTTTTTTTTTATTTTTTTTCTTTTTTTTTGATTTTCTGTGTTTTTTTTGTTTTTTTTTGTGTTGTTTTTTTTTTATTACTTTTTCTACTCAAAGATTTTGAGTAGAAAAAGTAATGGATTGAAAACAACTGATTTTGCATATCTGTGTAGGACCAATGTTGAACATGGTTTCAGCAACACAGCAAGTGCATTGTGCTGAAGTGAGGTGTAGGTAGGCTGGGCTATGTCAGATGCGAGCTTGGGACTTTTTATATAAATAAGACACTTAGTCTGTGAGTTTTAGACCAGTGTGTTCTCCCTGCTAAAAACCTAAGGGCAAACGAATTGAAAAGATAGATGCTTCTGCACTCATGACTATCAGGTAGAGTTAGGGAGAGTTGCTAAATACTTCTTGGATGCGATAATCACGCTATGGTTGTCTATGTGAACCAAGAAACCCTAAGTTCTAAAGGTGCATTCTACAATATTTATGGGTGGAATATAACGACTGCAATTTTCTTTCATGTAATATGGCAAGGGAAAGTAGGTATTAAACATGGATGAAGAAGTATAGGCTAGAAATAAAGCCGGGTAATAGAGACTTATTACCTCACTCTGCTTACATATTTGGGAATAAAAAGTTCTTGGAAATGAACAGAAGGCAGAAGAAATGGCTCAGTGGATAAAGTGCTTGCCGAGTAAGCATTGAAGACCAGACTTCAAAAGCCTAGGACCCATGTAAAAGCCCAGCACTCTAGCATGGGTCTATAATTCCGTTGCTGCTGTGGAGAGATGGGAAGGGAAGATCAGAGAGCCTGGTGTGTGCCTGGAGAGCCTGTTTCATACAAATGGAGGAGGACACTAAACATTCCAGGTGTCCTCAGCCTTCCATGTGGCAAGTGTTTGCCCCCCTCCTCTGTGTGTGTGTGTGTCTGTGAGTGTGCAAGCACACACACATCTGTCTGTCTGTCTCACACCCACACACATACACACTCACACATACAAACACACAAGAACCACAAACACTAAACTTACTGAGTACAAATTCATCAGTATTTTATCAAGAGTAGCTACAGAGGGTTTCCAGGGAAGGAGACACCTAAAAATATCAGAGGTTTGATTGCACTGTAATTATATGCAGCTATATATGGCTATATGATTTTAAACCCTAATAATATTGTAGTTTTATTTTAATTAAGATAAGCCCTTGCTTAGATGAAAGGAGAAAGAACCCTTGCTGTTTGACACAACTCTTTAATTCAGCAAATGGGTTTTGAAAGCCCCCTTAGTGCCAGGTACTATAGTGACTGTAGAAAGTTCACAGAGGAACACAGACGGGGCCTTGTACTAATGTCTCTGAGGAGATTTGCCTGGGTCATTCCACAGTATGGTGTGATAAGGGCTCTAATGGACTTGGAGAAGGTATGTGGGAACACAGAAGCCAGAGTGATTCCATTCTGCTTTGGAAAGCAGAAGTGGGCAGGTGAGGGGAGGCTTAGAGGGTCTGGAGAGAAGTTTGCATCTCTTGTGCACCCTGCAGAGGTTGTAACCAAGGGGCTCCAGATGTAGAATGGAGCAGGGGCCACAGCACAGACCTCCGGAGATGAGAGGAGTGTGCGTCTGCATGCTGTGAGTGTGGGGGGATTGGAAGCAGGTTTGAGAACACAATAAACTTGGAAAGGCAAGCTGCACTCCCTGCCCCCAGTCAGAGGACAGCATGCCTACTCCCACTAACCTGATTTCCCACTTCCCATGTCAGACTGTACTCCATGTGACTTTCAGTAGAGTTTGTCACCTCACCTATTGAAGGGGCTCTGGGTGTCCTAGCTACAGTTCTGCTTTACTTGGGTGCAAGGCTGGTGTTCACAGACAAGTGAACTTGACTGAACAACAGCCAGCCAGACTCTCACCCCCCTGCCACACATTGTTCCCAGGCTTTAGTTAAAGTTTTCCACTTGTAGTGACAACTAGAATTGTGCTGGAAGCCATTGAGTGACAATATCCTTGATACTTCTTAGTAGAGAAGACCCTGGGAGGCCTGAGTTCTTCAGACCAAACCAGGGGCCACATGACTGACCCCCGCTGAGAAAATAGCACCCAACTGTCAAACTTCAGCATCTGAGACAAGAGATGGACTGCTGAGCCCAGGTGGGTTTTTAGTAGAGGCGAAGAAAGCAAGGAAGCAGGGTGGTCTGTCCCCTCACTCGCAAAACTCTGGGAGTGCCTAGCGCCGGACAGACTGACATGCTTTGCTCTCCACTCCTAATTTAGTTTTCTTCAGGATGAAACCAGACACATTCTGCTTCTGAACAACACATGGAAGTCCTGCTGTGTTGTACTTTTCTGTCGTCATTCTGAAAAGAACAACACAATATTTTCTCCTCAGCACAATGTTTTCCCCTCTGCAGATAAGTCACACGTTACTGTGTAACGGTGTGTAAGATAAGTCACACGTTACTGTGTAACGGTGTGTAAAATGGAACCCTGTGCTGTTTGAGGGAGACATAGGTAAGCTTCATATGGTGAATAATTTTGAAAGAACTCACCCTTCTTGGGGACACTGATCTGAAGGAAACTTTGATACATTTGGCTCCCCCCAGAACAGACTAGGTGGCGTGCTGTCCTGTCTTCAGCATCTTGCACCTTGCTTCTGGACACCGATCTCCATGCTCTCTGGTAATCTTCACCCCCTGACCTTTTGCTTTCCTGTGACCTTTAGAGCTCAGTTGTGTGAGCAGTAACAGAATCCAACATTCTGAGGATCCTAGAAATGAGCACATTCGTTGGCTTTTTCTGCAGACTGATGTCTCCATTCTAGATTGAAGAGATAGATAGTTAAATTGGCATTGTACCTTTGAAAATCTTAAGATGCTAGTCTTGGAAAGCATCATGTTAACATTTTCAAAGATGCAGACCATAACGTGGCAGAATGGCTATACTCTCGGGACAAGGCAAGGAAAATACAGCATGAACCTGGACTAACTTTTTGAGTTACAAAGTAGAGGGAATTGTCAAAAGATCAAAGGGGCACGGGCCTGATGGATAGATGGATGGGTGGGCTCCTACTGGCCAAACTGGGAGATGTGATCATCATAATAGATATGGATTATAACCTGTTTAGTAAAATATGAATCGATAAGTCAATACTGATATAGAGGTTGATAGAACAAATAAATGAGCTGCAAGGTGGGTGTAGTTATTGAGAGCCCATCAGAACTATAAAGAGGAGCGACAGAATTATGAACTCACTGGTGTGTGCAGAACTGGTAAGTGAATATTTGATCAGGATCAAAGCATTTACAGAGCTTCAAAATAGCTACCCACAAATGACTTTTTAATTACAAAGGCAAATTTAATAACTTGATAGCAGAGGAAGATATCTCTTTAACCAAATGATCCAGCTTCATTTTATCAAAGTCATGGGCCTCTTTTGTTTGTTTGTTTGTTTGTTTTTTGAGACAGGATCTTTCTTTGTAGCCTTGACTGGCCTGGAACTCAACATGTAGACTAGGCTGGCCTAGAACTCCCAGAGATCCACCAGGCTCTGCTTTCAGAGCATTGGAATCAAAGGTGTGCAATGCCGCCACCCAGCCATCATGTGCCTCTTGATAGGATGCACTAGGAAGACCACGGAAATAGTTACGCGTTATTCTAAAACAAAAAAGGGTAAGCTTCATCTAATGATGAAAATGGCAGACAGACACAGCCAGAGGGACTGGAACTTCAGTCCTAAAAGGGGTCAGATTGCGAAGACAAAGACATTCCAAATTTGGCAAAGGCGAGGGCTGAATCGCCCAAAGTTGAAGAAGAAGAAGTGCAATCTTTTCACTTGTGGGAGCTCCTGACTTTCCTAGGTGGGGGTTCTGGAGCTTGTGCCCAAGTTTGCTCTTCAAACAGGGAGGGGTGTTCAAGGTCTAGATTTCAGAAGACATTATTGGAATACTGGCATAACTTGGGTCTCCTTTAACAGTGGGATGATGGGAAATGATTTTGCAAATGGCAGCTGGGATTCCCGGCTCTGTGTGTGCTATCAGGGCATTTATTTTTATCTAGCCTTTGTTATCTGAGGTTCGTTTGTGAGAGTCTACTGTCGGAGAGAAGTACAAAGCTAGGTGAAATCCACAGATAATTATACAAATGTATTCCATTTCAGTGTTAAACTTAGCAGAACTGATTGGAGTGGTTTAGGCATGTATTAGCCAGTCTCAACGGATGGCTGAACATCCAGTGTGTCTGTAAGCATCTGTAGCCACAGTGCGCTGTAGAATATTATGCAGCCTTGGCTGGGAAGATGGCGTGGGAAAAGGGGCATGAGTTCCATCCCTGGCACCCACGTTAAAAACAAAGCAAACCTGCTGGAATGGCACACACTTTTAATCCTAGTGCTGGGTAGGCAGAGGCAGGCAGATCCCTGGGGCTTGATGGCCAGTCAGCATGGCAAATTGGTGTGTTCCAAGTGACACTCAGAAAACATGTATCAAAACCCAAGGTGGATGTCAACCAGCAGAAGCCGGTCTGAGGTTGGTTAACCTGTGGCATACACATATACACATACATATAAACATACATAAACACATACACATGCACCTGTGCGCATATCCCCCCCCCCCTCTCTGTCACACACACACACACACACACACACACACACACACACACACACACAC
>JANHMN010000001.1:95300920-95318683 GCA_030674055.1 Rhabdomys pumilio
CATGCACAGATACACACACACTCATGCACAGATACACACACACTCATGCACAGATACACACACACTCATGCACAGGTACACACACACACTCATACACAGATACACACACACTCATGCACAGATACACACACACTCATGCACAGGTACATACATACTCATGCACAGATACACAAACTCATGCATAGGTACACACACACACACACACACACACACACACACTTGTAACTCATACCTGTACATACACACACATACCTGCACATGTTCACACACACACATTCACACAAACACACACTCACATGCCACACATATCACAGAAACATACACACACCTTCATATGCACACTCACATACCCACACACTCCTGCAACACACACCTGCACATGCACACACACACCTGCACATACACACATACCTGCATACACATATACACACATCACACATATACACAGACACACACACACACACACACACACACACACACACACACCTTCACATACACATCCCATACACCTCAAAACCAAGAGTACTTGAACATATCTTAATGCTTTATATAAAACCATAGCTCCAATACGCTAGTTTAATTTTGTATGTAAGATGTCTTTATGCACAAACAAATCTCAGTTCTTCCTTCAGAACCCAAACAAACACACATATAAACAGCAACAGTGCAAGAGTTCCAATTAGGATTTTCAGAGCACAAATACCCATTTAAAAAAATGCACCTAACAATTCTCTGCTAGCAGCCACTGTAAATTATTGTTCTTAAAAAAGAAAGAAAGAAAGAAAATCTAATATAGTTGAAAGCTTTTCCTTTATAAATACAAGTTATTTAGCCACACTATCTGCAAGAAAGACAGACTCATGTCTCGATTTTTGGATCTGACGCACTCTGACTAATCAGAAAATCTTTATTAATTGCGTTTATAACTTCTATAACATTCCTTGGGGGCGGGGGGTTTGAAATTTTTGTGTTGCAAGATACAATGATGGGGGAAAAATTCATTTATATTATCTTATACTTTTATAGAATGCATATGACTGAGTTGTGTTGCCCCCCCAACCCCCAACCCCAGGATGACTTCTAGTAGAAGTGGAGGGCTAGTCCTTCCTCTACTGGAGAGGAGGGTGGAGGACTTTCCTCCTGTGACCAGGAAACCTGCATCACTGGGGTGGGCGGGGCATTACCTCTGGAAGAATGGGTTTGGGTATGTGCTATATTTCCTGCCCTGCCAGTCAGTTTAGTCTGTTTTTTTTTTTTTTTTTTTTTTTTTTTTTTTTTTCCTGAGATTTACCTTGGATTTGTACAGCTTTGGCTTCCCTTCTTGCCTTTGCTAACATTCCCTCCCACTCCCTTTGTCATGGGTGATTGCAGAAGGCCATTTGCTAGGGACACAGGGACATCATGAAACACCACAGACGACAATAGGTGATTTGAGAAATGGAGGAAGCCGGGTGCATCCCCCAGGCCCATCAAGACTAGATGGGCAGTTTCAGGAGTTGTGATGGTCTGAACCTTGTGCTTCAGAAGTCCCTGTTGAGGCTCTGCTCTAGGTTGTAACTATATTTGGAAAGAGGCCTTTAATAAGGGAGTAAGGCTAAATGGAGTGTAGGTGGGGACCCAGTTGATAGGACTGGTACTCTTATAAATGAAGAAAGAGGCCCAAGAAAGATGGCTAAAAGACACACAGCTGTCTGCAAGCCATGAAGTGCTAGATGAAACTAAGCCTGCTGGCACTTTCATGTTGGGTTTTCATTTTCCAGAATTGGAAGAATATTAATTTCTGTCATTTGAGCTGCTTGGTCTATGCTATGTTGTTATGGTAGCAATAGAGTGTTACGAAATGCAAAAGTGTTATGAAATCTCTCTAGATCCCTAGGCTTTCCACCTGTGAAATGGCAGTAAGATTAAGGTAGGACGGTGGACATCTATCATCCTTAAATGTATAAAGTTGAAGCAGAATCTTCTGTTTGGGGCCTGCCTGGTTAATACATCGAGACCTTGTTTTAAACAAACAATATTAGAAACTGGTAAATAAAAAAGTTTTTTTTTGTATTAAATTGTGATGGCTAATCTTGGTCGTCCGCTTGACACACCTGAAAGGAAGGCACCTCAATTGCAGAATTAGCCTATAGGTATGTCTGTGCGGTTCTTTCCGGACTGCTATTTAATGTGGGATGGTTCAAGCCCCTGTGGGGAGCACCATCCCTAGGCACACAGGTCGGGCTTTATAAAAAAGGTAACTGAGCAAGCCAGAAAAAGCAAGCCAGTAAGAGGCATTCTTCACGGCTTCTGCTTCTAATTCTGCCCTGACTTCCCTGTTAAGTGATGGACTATAACTTGTAACCAAGTAAGCCTTTCCTCCCGTAAGTTGGTTGTAGTCAGTATTTTATCACAGCAACAACAAGCAGACTAGGACAGAAATTAGAACCAGAGAGGATGTGGTTGGGGTGAACCTGACCGTATTATGTGGGGGAGGATTATGGAAGTGTTTTGAACCTTCTGGAAGTGTTTTGAACCGTGATCTGGAAAAGCCATTGAATGCTTGCAGCTTAATGCATTGTTCTGTGGGATCTTAGAAGTGTTTGAAAAACACAGGCAATGGAGGCCTAGCTTCTGAAGTAGTTTTACAGGGCAGTAAAGACCCCCTCTAGGCTGGTCAGTTGTGTGATATTTTCTATTAAGACTGTGGAAGTGAAACCTTTGCTTTACTAGAATAATGGATGCTGGTCTCCTGAGGCTCAAAAATCAGCTGTGGTTTATAAGAGACTAGCATTATTGAGTTGAAATCTTCTGAGAATATTTCCTCAGGGTCAGCACACAGAAGCAGTGGTCCAGAGGGGGCAAGCCTGCATCTCAAGCTGACAGCAGAACTTGATAATATGTGTCAGTCTCCCACACGATGTTGGTTTGGGCTTCGTAAAAGCTGCAGGGTTGAAGAGGTCCTGGAGAGGTCGGGTGGTGGTGGTGCACGCCTTTAATCCCAGCACTTGGGAGGCAGAGGCAGGCGGATTTCTGAGTTCGAGGCCAGCCTGGTCTACAGAGTGAGTTCCAGGACAGCCAGGGCTACACAGAGAAACCCTGTCTCGAAAAACCAAAAAAAAAAAAAAAAAAAAAAAAGAGGTCCCGGGGAGAGCCTGAGGGGTGGCACTGGGAGAGGCCATTGGTGAAGTGGCAGCCTCAGTTGTAGTGATGTTTCTAGTGGAGATGCTAGGATTGTGGAAGGACCACCAAGGACAGCAGCAAATGTGGAGTCAGCGTCAAACTATTCCTGTGAGACAAGCTGCATGTATTGTGGCCGGCATAGCCAAGAGGCGGGGCCACCCAGCTCTTTAGAACCCATCAGATCATGGATGAGCCCCAGATGTTGGAAACGCAGTTATTTTCATCACTAGATTTGGGCTTACTTTGATAATTCCATCTATGCTCTTAGAATAAAAATAGTATGTGACTTAATTTTGATTTTACAGGAGCTTTTTAAAGAGACTTTGGGAACATATCTCAGTAGTGAATTAGAGAAGGGCAGTACCAGTGCACAAGTCTAGCCTTTCTTAATCATCCCAGGAAACCAGGAGACTTTTATAGAGGAAGTAGAATTTGAGCTAGCCTTGAAAGGGACAAGGGTCTCTGCAGTGGGAGGACTGGCATGGAGGACATCCATCTGGGGGAGCAGTGAAGATCAGTATGGCAGAGCATACGATGTGCTCCAGAAACAATGGCTTTGTCCTGGAGCATGGGGGACCATGGTCACATAGGGACAAGGATGGATGAATCTGGACAGGTGGGTTGAGGGCTGTGTGGACTTCATTCTGACTACAGATTTCTTTTGAATAGGATTGCCATAAGCAAGATTTGAGGCAGAGAGTACTGTCATCAAATTTCCAAGTTTTGAGGGCTACTTCTAATAGTAGGTCTCAGACGGTTTGGTTTAGAAGGGTTGCTGACAAACGGCTGAAAACTGGCTGGAGGATTATGGGTAGAGAGAGCTACAGTAAAAATGGAGGGAAATTAAAGCTTGTGAGGATGAACATTGCAGAGAGGGAGTTTGGAGGACAGCTGGTCCTGGAGCCTCTCCTTATGCCTTTTTTACTTACTTCTTGCAAAAACCAGGCTTTCAGGTGAGGTTAATGAGGCCTGGTAACACTTAAAATCCTTCTTGATGGTAGATAGTGAGAAGTGAATAGGGTTGTGCTTCAAAACTAAGGGTATCAGAGTGCACAGTGCTTCTGGCTTCCCATAATTCCTTACTGCCCCGCCCACTGGCTTCCCATAATTCCTTGCTGCCTCGCCCACTGAAAAGAGAGTTTCTTATTTGCGAATTATGGTGCTTGGTTGTGTCAGGGAGAAAAATAAAGGACTCAGGATTGTGTTTCAGCCTTGAGAACAGAAAATGTTTTACTTTTGAGTTGTGCGTGTGTATGCCTGTGGATCAAGCATGCTTCTGACTTAGATACAGTTAATTTTGTAAAGATATAATTTTTGTTGTTGTTGGCAAACAAGAAGTTTGCCAGTTCTATTAAGTGAAGCGTTGTAGATAAGGAAGTATAGGAAATCTACACTTTCTCTCAATTTTCCTGTCCCTATATTTTACACACTTATTCTTGCCTTAATATCTGGTTTTATTGCACACTAGAGTCTTGTAAACAAAGACTCTATTGTGTCTCATACGAACGCACAAGACACCAAAGTGGGGGCTGGGAAAGAATTAGGAGGAAAAGTGAAAATGACTCAGAGAGTTCCAGAAACAATGGAGTACTTCATTTGGGAGCTTCCTCTCAGTTGAGCCTTGGTTTCCCTCCCCCACTGTGCCCCTCACCCCCAATAAATCGCCTTTCTTGTTTTAAGAACCAAAAGCAGCATCAGTGCCTGTCTCTTGAGTTCATTAGCTGTCTGCACTGGGCCTGGGTCTCTCTAAACCTCCTCTTTCTGGTTCTCAGGTGAATTGCCTGTTAAGTATGGCAGCCACAGGGTTTGTGCTCAGACTTCTGGGTACAAGCTAGAACTCACTTGAAGATACAACCTTTGTGTCTTACTTAGGGTTTTACGGCTGTGAACAGATACCATGACCAAGGCAACTCTTATAAGGACAACATTTAATTGGCCTACAGGTTGAGAGGTTCAGTCCATTAACATCAGGAGCATGGCAGCATCTAGACAGGCATGGTGCAGGAGAAGCTGAGAGTTCTACATCTTCATCCGAAGGCCGTTAGGACAAGACTGGCTCCCATGTGACTAGGAGGAGGTTTTCATTGGCCACTCCCACAGTGACTCCCTTCCTTCAACAAAGCTACACTAACTTCAACAAGGCCACACCTCCTAATAGTGCCACTTCTGGGGCCAAGCATATTCAAACCACCACACTTTGTTTCAGGCTATATTAAGATTTTGCAGATATGGTATTTGGAAAATAAGTCCCATGTCCATAGTTCCACGTTTACTTGGTTTTAGTGGCAGGTTTGCAGAAGCCTTGCTAGTTCCTGGGGATGGCATATGAAAGATGAAGAGAAGAGAGAGGCCTCTTTGCTGTTGTTGAGCTTCCTGCAGGCCTGCGCCTTGGATAAAACCTGGCCCATAGTAGATGCTCACTGCGTGTACTGACCAAATGATGGTTTAATGGCCACATGCCAAATTCTACTAAGCATTTGGCATCTGATCTCTCATTAGATCTTCCTAACAAGGAAACAGTTCTCCGTTCAACAGATGAAGAGATCTGTGTCCAGGGAAGTTGAGTGACCTGTGCAAGGCTGACTGGTTATATATATAAAACATAGCATTCAAACTTAGATTTCTAGAGCTCTAAACCTTTGGCATATCTGCAGATATTTTGAGTGTACCATAAATACTCTTCATCAAAATATTATCTCAGTGCAAATTGACCCACTTTATATGTGCAAGATAGAATTTACCTCAGCTTTAAAAATGAGAGCTTTAAGGATCAAGCACATAATGAATGCTTGTCTTAGGGTTTCTCTTGCTGGGAAGAGACACCAAGACCATGGAAGCTCTTAAGAGGAAACATTTAATTGGGGCTGACTTACAGTTTCAGAGGTTTAGTCCATTTATCACCATGGTGGGAAACATGACGGCATACAGGCAGACATGATGCTAGAGAGGTAGCTAAGAGTTCTATATATGGATGGGCAGGCAGCAGGAAGAATGAGCCACTAGGCTTGGCTTAAGCATCTGAAACTCCAAAGCCCAATTCCCAGTGACACACTTCCTCTAACAAGACCACACCTACTCCAAGGCCACACCTCCTGATCCTTTCAAATAGTGCCACTCCCTCTGAGCCCACAGAGGTATTTCCATTGAAACCACCACAGAGTGAATAAATGCGGAATTTATTTTTATTTATTTTTGCTTTTTGGGGGTGGGGTGGGGAGTGCAGAAGATTTGGAAGTTTGTTACTTTAAATAAATTATCTACTAGACCAATCTCTTAATATAGACTGGGTGACAAAAAGCCATGGCACTCAGCAGCAGCCAGTCAGAGATACAACATTGGAAAGACTGCAGTCACATGTATTGTGAAACGTGTTTACTTCCATCTTGTCTGCAGGAGGAACAGTGAATGCCAAGGCGCAGCCATGGAATGTCTAGTTTTGTCCCATCACTTTCTTATCTTCATTTTCCATATCATTTATAGGATTAACTTTTTTCTTTCTGTCTTCTGTCAGCCCTTCACTCTTTTCCTGTATTATATTCTTTCTTGAAATATCCTGTTTGGGAGTTTTCCCCTTTATATTCTCAAGTTTTCCCCTTTATATTCTCATTTCTTTCATTCCAACCCCCCATCTTTGCTGAACAATAAAGCAGTGTCCCCTGCGGTCCCCTTCCTTGTGTTTTCCTTGACTGCCTGGGGGAAATGGTGGCCATGTGACTGTCATGGAGTGAAGAAAACTGGCTTTTACCCTCACTCTCACGGACGCTGCTTCTGTACAACCAAGAGTTCTGAGATAAAGAGATGGAAGGTTCAGGGAGAGAGAGAAGGAGAGTGACAGGGACTGGGCTGTCCAGATCAAAGAAGGACCTGGGGTGCCACACAGCTGATAAAGTGCTAACCTAGCATTTGCAAGTTTCAGGCCTCAGCACTTTGTAAAAACAGGCTTGCCTGCAGTTTCCAGGGCCTGTGAGGTAGAGGCAGAAGTTCAAGGTTATCTATGGCTATAAAGCAAGTTTCAGGTTAGCCTGGGCTACGTGTGACTTTGTTTACCAACGGAAAATTATTTCCACCTGGAGCTGCCTAAGAGTCCTTTTACCTCCTGTTCTTTTGCCAGCTTAAATATCATCTTAGGCTATTTGTGGTTTTCCTGGACGAAGAGGAGCCCATGTTACATTTGGTAGCTTCTTGTTTCTCCATGTAGTAAAATAAAATGCATATCCAAATGTATTCCCATGAGCATCAAGTCGATTTAGGCTGCACACTCCTGGTGGGGAAGTCCTATGGTGTGTAGACCTCGGATCAAGCTAAGTGATGGTTCATTTCTCGGGTGTCTCTGGTTTCTACCAGCTCCAGATAAACACAGGATGCTTTGGGAACGTTAAACCATTCTCCTTGCCATGAATGGTTCTTAAGCCACTCTAGACAACCTTTTCAAGCAGATGGTAATGGGAGATGCTTTGCCTCTCTCTTGTTATCCCAGCCATCACTGTGGGGAAAGCCTACCTGTCACAGCATGTGCTGCCATCACTCGGGTGTGAGATTCTAGAGCTCTGTTGTTCTAAATGTGAAATGCCTCTCAGCATGCTGTCTCTGTATTCCTTTAAAGTTTGCCTCTGTCCTCTTTTTACCCCATGGTTAGTACTTCACCCAAGTTCTTGTTGGTCCCTTGGAGCACATTTCTACTCTGCCCTTCTGCTATTTTTGTTCCTGGGGAATGGAACTGGTTAACACTGACTACTTATATATTGTGGCAAGGTCTCTCAGTTGAACCTAGAGCTTATCGATTTGACCAGTCTAGCTAATCATCTTGTTGCCGGTAATCCTGCATGCTGGGATTATAGGTGAGCCAATTCCTCTCTCCTTCAAGGTAGACTTAAAACAAGAAACAGTATTCTGAAGGCAGACTGTACAACTCCATGAGTTCTCAATTGAAGAAGCTCTGGAGTGTGCGCGCGCACACGCATGCATGCACGCGCACGCGCGAGTGCACACACAAGCACTTTCTAGAACATACTTTGTCTTCTCAGAAGCATGGCTGACTGAGGATCCAAGCTGGATTCTGGTTAGTTAAGATTTTAAGATAAGTGAGCTGTCTTGCGGGGGTGACTCATTCTGTGCTGTTTTAAGCAGTTCCACAGCCTCAGAGAATAAACGGATGCCTAATCATCTCCTGCTTCCTGCCATGGCTGACGTCATTGTCACCGTCATTGTCTTCATCATGTTAAGTACCCCCAAAGCACAGAAGTTGCCAGACAAAATATGTTACATAGGTATCATCTTTGGTGTCTGGACGTCTGCTGTCTTTAAATAGATAACTCCCAAATGGATCTAATTGAGACTCAGATATTGATTGATTGCCCTGTGGTAAGGAACAGATGGCATTAACCAGTAATCTGAAAGTCCAAATACAATATTCTAAATGCTGAGAGTCTACTGCGTGTAACAGGTGTCCATGGTGTGTCACTGGGTTCTGAGGCTAGACCATGAGAGTGGACACAATCCATAGGAGCTCAGTGCAGTGACAGAGATGTGTCTCAGAGTTACAAGAGCCAGGAAGAGCATCATGGAGCCCAGTCTCTAGTTGGGGACTGCTTGAGCAAAGCCATGGGTTTAGCTGGGTGAAGTGGTAGGAAGGATAGTGGAGACTGAGCAGGGCATGGGAGATTCCTAGTGGAGCAGAAGACGGATGCTGGCAGGACTGAGCTCTGCGACAGTGGAAGGGAACAGCTTTCAGATGCCACGCCGAGGGGCTTGGAACAAGTGGGTCATTAATGTTAGCTCTTTCCTGGTGTTGGGTAAGAGAGACACAGAGGAGGGCTTGCGTCAAGCTAAGAGGCGGTGCTCTCATTTCTGGGTTCTGGGAGCTGGATTTGAGAAATGTGAGTGAAACAAAATGCAGAAAGCTTTTGATTTTGGAGATGGGAGATGAGGAGGGCACAAGAGCCCAGCCTAGAGGACAGCGTGGACCATCAGTTGGAGGGTCTCTTTAGAAAGAAGACGTTGTTTCCAGTTTGGAGTGTGCAGGTCTATGGGGAGGCACTGAGGTTCAAAACAGGCTCTCGCTATCACCCTGGATAACCCACAAGTGACAGAGTCATTGATATTTGCTCTGTCAAGAAAGGGGGAGAAGAAATTCGGGGAGTGGTAAAGTGGGAGGAGCCTAAAGCTCTTCTCATGAGTCAAATTGAAAATGACGGAACCATGGAGAGAAGGATGAACCCAAGGTCGGTACACTGTGAGGTCCTTTGAGGAAGAGGCAGGACCACAGGCGGAGGCAACTCTGAGGACCTTGGGTGTCAGCAGCCAAGCCGAAGAAAGACTGCTCCCTCCTTGCAGTAGGCTGGGATCCGTGCTGCTGATTGGACAGCTCGGTGTTCTTGGCTATCGGTGGCAGGCTGCCAAAGCTCCGCTGGGCTGTCACTCACGGCGGGGAGGGCGGACGAGTGGAGCTTGCCTCTCCAGAAAGTCTTTTGGCCTTGAGACAAAAGAAAAAGAGCAGCTTATCTCACACTTCAGGACCCAGAGAGCCAGCTATTAATGAGCTGAGAAACTGACGGAGGAAATGGGAGAAGGCAAGGAAGGAGAGGTTCAAATGGTGGTTCTGTTTAGATGATAATGATGATGATGACGACGATGATGATGATGACGACGACGACGACTACGATTATAAAGCCTTTCAAACACAGTGGAAAAGAGGAGAAAGTTAGACTCATCCGGTCCTTAGGAGCTTTCTTTTGGGCCACCATTATCTGAGGAGCCAGTCTCCATGCTCAATTGTCCCCAGTGTGATGACAGAAAAGAAAAAGAAATCCAGCAGCTTCAGATTTACAGATTTTCTTAGTAATAAGGCTAACCGAAAATGAGGGAGAACAAACGGGAGGCTGTGGCCGGCGTGGGCAGGCTGCCTCCTTGTTTTATTTTACTGGTGATTTTCCTTTGCTTTGCACAGATCAGATTTCCCGCTCTGGTATTCAATGAGGAGCACATAGCCGGAGGATAGCAATTAGCTCTCTCTGAGCCCACTCTCCTTTGCACAGCCCTGGCTGACGTATGCAATTACTAGCACCCCGGCAGCTCTTTTCAGATCTCGTCTGTGCACAGTGGGAAGTCAAGCCCACCGTCCCAGAGCCCTCTTCCCAGACTCCTCATCACCTGGTGCACAGGGACCTGGCCTGCAAATAGAACTGACGTGCCAGGACGTCATCGGGCCTGGCAGAGTTCATTGGCAGAGAAGTTCAGAGTTTTATTTTCAACCCAGAGACAGGCGGAGATAGATCCAGCTAGAACAGGTCTCTTCCGGCTTAGGCCCTCCTCCCGAGGTTGCTGGAGTCGTGGAGGATGGAATGTCAGAGGGAGCTTGCTGCTTATAGCCTCCCGGCTCACAAACTGAGTTGGCTCCCTACCCCGCTGGCTGGTCCACCATCACAGTACTCCTACAATGTCAGACGGGAACTGCATTCCCACACCTTTCTTCTCCGCTTTTTTCTTTCTCTACCTTGTGTGCTCAGGGTGTGTATGTGTGTATCCCTCAGGTAGATTCAGTTCCAAATGAAGACTCCCAGCTAATTTAATTTCAGCTAGAAAGTTGCCTGGGCAGACAAGAGTAGTTTAAAACTTTAGGAATAAAAACTATAATACTGTGCAGGGAGTTTTGGTTTTGTGTGGGAGGCAGAGGAAAGCAAAACCTAAAAAGCCATGATCCACTTCCACTCAGCCATCAAGGGAGGGCGTCTTTGCCAAACCTGACTCTACACAGGATTCTTAAGTGTTTTTGTTTTTGTTGTTGTTGTTGTTTCAGTTTTCTGATCTTGTTGGACCCGTTCACACCTGCCTGTGCCTTTAAGGAATGTTTTGGGGGAAGGACAGGGTACTCTTTGAGACACCCTTCCTATGAATCCCAGGCTGGCCTGTAACTCATGATCCTCCAGCCTCAGTCAGCCTACTGAGGGGATCTCAGTGGTACTGTGCCCCACCTATATGTCTTCTTTTAAAATGGGGAGACTAAGTATATGACTTGCCTCTGACCTAAAATTCAAGAGATCTCAAAAGCAAGCTCTAGTGTGTTCTCGCAGAGCTAGCTGGGAAGGCTCTCAAGTTCCGTGGGATTTTAGGGCGGAGCTAGAAGAGGGACAAGGGCCCGCCACTACTGGACCCCCAGCCCCTACTCTCATTCTTTGAAAGAGCGTTGTGGCCTGAAATGAGGTTTTCCTGCCGTGACTTCTGTCTCTCTCGCTTGTCCTGATTTAGTAATCGTTCATTGTGACTGGCTTCCGTACTTCAGCTTGCCTCCTGTTCACCATCACACTAAGACTAAATTTTTGTTGCTTTTTAAATATCGCCATCATTATTTGAAACTGACGCCATGTTTTAAGCGGGATTTTCTTCTTCTGGGTTGCCCCAATGAAGAGGCCCTAAAAGGAACCCAGCTGGAGCGCAGTGGGCCTCTCCTTCCAGGAAGCCCCTCGGCTGCTCCCACACTGGTGGGTTGTTTGTGTCTTATGCCATCAGCCACCAGGTCTTGGTAGGCTCCTGTCCCCCATGGGGGGTTCTCTTGTGCTGTATTCCCGGGTCTGCCCCCCCACTCCCCCACTCCACACATTGAAACGCAAATGACAGCAGTAATTGGCTGAGAGATAAACCACAAAGTAATTGGCTGAGAGATAAACCACAAGGAGTGTGAGTCGGGCTGCGGGGAGTTAAGTGGCTAAGTGACAATTACCGTGCCGCAGCCTCGGGATCAGGAGCAGCCAGGCCGTTCGTACAGGGTTTTAAAGGAGCAATATCACATTAATTGGAGGCAGGCTTCCGGGTTAACAGGCCTTACCCAGCTTCCCAGCTCATTTGACTCGACTTTCGGGATGAGAGTGAGTGGGTGGAGAAAGTCAAGTTTGCCTACTCTCTCCTCTCAGCCCCATTCCCCTCTTGCCCACTCCCCTGGGAGAATTTGAGAAATTGATGTCTTTGATTCTGGTAGACAAATAGTTGGTTTAATTTGGAGATTTTGTCAAAGTTCCTTTGCAGTAGGAGGCGATTGTGGTAACTGTCAGTCCTAAGGATTTGGTGGCCACAAAGGACCTTAACTCAGCCAGACCCGCCATCTTTCTCACCAGGCAGGCAATTAACCCTCTGATTTTTTTTTTCTCCTATTAAGTTTCTATTCCAAAACTGAGTCTCTGTCAGGTATAGCAATAAACAGCAAAGGTGACACCTCCCTGCTGCTTGTAGCTCTTTCCAGTCGGAGTGAAAGAAATCAATAAAACTGTGATTCTCTTTTGCCTACTCAGTAGAAACCCTTACTACAGAGAAATGTGGAGTCCTTGGAGGGAGAAGAATCCAGTCCAGTATGAGCTGGGACAGACTTTCCTGCCTAGAATGAAAGACCACTAAATCCTATCCTGGCCATAACCAACCATCAAGATGATTGGTTTAGACTTGAGATAAGCAGACTAAACAAGGCACAGAGAAGCCGAGAACCCTTTCTTGTCCAGCTACCTGCTGTCTACTGCACTGGAACTCTGAAGGGCCCAACACCTTAAAAAACAAACAAACAAACAAACAAAAAACAAACGGTGTCTGATAGGCTCACTGTTTTTGTTGGTTTGTTTTCTTCAGCCTACACAGTACAGCATGGTCTCTCTCTCCTTTTACTAAAATATTCCCTCTGTGTTATAGGGATGAATTAGTTTGTCTTAACCTTAGGAGAGAGCTGGCCATTTCCAGAACAGGAACTGGTCTGGTTAGGGTCATGCTTCTACCCAGAGGCCCAAATCTGCATGAAACTGCAGTTAGCTAGAGGAGAATCTAGTGTCTGACTAATGGAAATACCCATCTTCATCTGTCAGATGTTGAAAGGCTTTTAGAAAACTCTCTTTAGCTCCCAGCCAGCCTGTCTGGGAATGGGAGGGGGCTGGTTAGGAGCTGTGCCTGGCAGGCAGGCAGAGTCTTCTTGGAGGGTCCCCACTGTAGATCTCTCCAGGATGTCATCCGGTCATGGTAGAGAAGGTGGCTTGACACTGTTAGAAGGGCTTCAGTCCGTCCTCTGAAGGAACGCTAAATGAAATTTCATGGTTTATATAGCAGTCCCCATAGCTTTTCCAAGAAGATGAATAAATTATTTAAATAAAGCTTGTCCAAGACTGTGGGGAATGGCTCAGTCAGGCAAGTGCTTGGTGTGTGAGCGTGAGATCCCAGTTTGACTCCTAGAACCCTTGTGAAAGGAACAAATGGTGGCAAATGCCAGGACCCCCTGAGCTGGGGAAGCAGATCTGTACTTGGAGTTCCAGAAACATGAGGGACTGGTGTCTAAAAGCAGATAGATGATGTCTGAAGGACAATATTGGAGGTTATCTTCTGACACAGACACACACAACACATACATAGACACAGATGTACACATGTATACACACACATGTACACACACATGTATACATGTGCACATACATGCACAGGAGTTTTTAAATGAACTGTTTCAATACAGTGACTTAGCTTTGCGGTAAAGGACTGTGCTGTCCAGCTGTAAATTCTGACTTCACCACTTGCTAGTTCTTGGTTTGCCTCAACTGTCAAACGAGAACAGTATTTCCCATTGGAGGCTTATTCTGAGAATTAAATGATCCCGGCACTTAGTAGGACTATTCAGATACACTTAGAAAAGTACCCAGAACAGACCACCCAGAGTGCTCATTAAACATGTGTTGCACTGTTGACTGCTGGGCCATTACTGCCTATCATTTCTGGGACTGTATCTTTTTGGGACAAGCCATGGAAGCAGCCACAGCATCAAGCACCACAGGACAGTCACACAGGACTGGGCAACACCAGCAGCTTTCCCACTTGGGTTCCTTCAGTTTCTCGTCATTAGATGTAATATATCGAGAAAGACGCCTACACAGAAAGGTTAAAGACAATAACCACAAAAACCAATCAGCTAATTAATTGAACACATTGATTAGGTCATCATTCTTGGAACAAATAGTTATAGCAATACAGAAGAGCAGTGTCACTCTCTTGGGGCACTGTACTCATGTTGAGGTTTTTAAAAATTTATGCAAAATTGGGAAAAATAAGTTTTTTAGTGAATTCAGTAATTTAATTAATAAGAAATAATGTTACTGGGTTTTGGTGTGCTGTTTTGGGAAGGTTGACAAATGTCACCACCACCACTACTACAATATAAAACTGCTCCATCATTTCATCCCTGAAGGACATTTTTATGCTACCCCACTGCAGCATACAGTCCCATTCCTCAAATCTGTAGCAACCCCCCACCTGCCCTCCACCGGTCCTCATCGTTTGTCTTGTGAATATAAACACACACCAGTTGTCTGGCTTATTCACTTAGCACAGTGCATTTGAGTTTCTTTCAGACTGTCCTGTGTGTTTGGAAATGTTTAATACTCATAAGTCAAATCTTAGAACTGTAGAAAAAAAAACTTTAAAAAAAAACAGAGTCAAAGATTCTTATTGCCTATTGCCTGGGTGAGGGGACCGAGGGTGGAAGGTGAGGTGACTTGCCCCAAGGTTGTGGAGCTAATTAAGAAGGTGGGCTGAGCCTGAGCCGGGAATTCCCTCTGCTGAGTCCCAGCCACACCTGCTAGATCACACTGGGATTAAGGGCATGTGGTTGCTTGTCAGGAGGGGCTCCACTCATTTTCTAATTGTTATTTGGCAAATTGAGGCTTACTTGTGACTTGAGAATTAGTTTCTTTTAGAAGGTGTGTGGATTAGACTCATCTTGCTAACACATTCCTTCTTGGGGGTGGGGGGCGCACATCTGTGTCTTCCGCTGGAACCTGCCTTAGGTGGGAGATAACAGAGTTTACACTGAAGGCCCAACACTTGTTTTGCCTTCTCTAACATTTCTTCTCAATGACTAATTGATGAGCCCGTTCTTAGCATTGCCATCTTTCTGTGCATTCACTTCCCATGTTTCCAGGTGGGTTACTGACATTGACAAGCTGGTGGTGGGTCTGACTGTCATGTGGCTGTTGGTTCCTTAGTTCCCGGATTAATGATTTATGCAGCTTCACCCATGAAGGAACTGAGCTTTGGGAGATACGATGGGAAACACTGTATTAGTGACTTTACACTTACCGACTAGACACCTTGAAATGGGCATATCGGAATCTCTAACGTCAACTCACATCTTAAAGCTCTTTGGAGGAGACTTGGAGTCTTGTTAAGCGCTAAGAAAATGTGGCAGCCCAGAAGCTGTGAGCTAACACCTTTAAAAGGTCCAGATAAAGAGTTACTGGAGATGAACTCTGTCTGCTGTGAGAACGCACTGAAGCTCGGTTAGGAGGCTGCACAAATGCTCAGGAGAGTGTCCAGGGGAGGGACCAGGCCAGGGATGCAGGGAGAAACTGGCAGCTCAGAAACATTCTCTTGGGCAGAAGTGAGGCAGGCCCATGGGTAGCAGTAATCGAATAAAGAGATGTTTTGGTCTGAGAAATACCCACTGGATATAAAAACAAGGTTCAAAGGAGACTAGGGGGAGTTTACCTAGATGCCTAGGCAGCCGCGCCATGCTAAAGCAGGTTGTTTTCTTCTGGAGAAGGAGTGTGGGAGGCAGGCGGATGGTAGGTCTGGGGCCCAGGAAGAAGAGAAAGGTGTTCTTTCTTTGACCGGGTCAATTTTGTTTTCATGTGCTTATGTGGGAGCCTATTAACAAGTATTTATGCTTGATTGTTACTCATTTCCAGAAGGCTAATTATAATTGCATTTTCCTTCAGCAGGGAATTCTGGTGGTTTCTTTTTTTTTTTTCTCTTTTTTTGTCCTGATTACATCGTTAGTTATAATGAAACAAATATTTTTGGGCCCCTTTCCCCAGATGACATGACTGTATGCTTTTAGACCAATCAACTGAAGGAAACAGCAGTCACAGAGTGACACGGCAACTATAAGTTTTAAGAGTGTGTGTGTGTGTGTGTGTGTGTGTGTGTGTGTATAAAATGTAGTCGCCCTAAAGAAAGAGAAAGAGAGTATAAACCCAGCATGGATCACGATATGGACAAACACCTTCACTTACACCATGCTGACGTTTTTGTAAGTCTGGCACAACAAACTCTCTGTGTAGCCCTAGCTGTTCTGAACTTGCTTTGTAGACCAGGCTGGCCTTGGAGTCAGAGATCCAGCTCTCTTTGCTTCTCCAGTCCTGGGACTAAAGGCATGTGCCACTACACCCAGCTGAGTCTGGTAATAATTGAAAGAGAGCTAAAGCTTTGCGTTATTGCCTAAGTCCCATAGGAAATTCCAGATGGGTTTGTTTTGTTTGTTTTGTTTGTTTTGTTTTGTTTTTGAGACAGGTCTCTTTGTAGCCCTGGCTGTCCTTGCTCTGTAGAGCAGGCTGGCCTTGGATTCAGAGATCCACCTACCTCTGCTTCCTCAGTGGTGGGATTAAAGGTGTTCCCAACACTGCCTGAAACTTCAAGTGATTATAAGGAATGAAGTATCTCGTGTCAGGATGAGAATAGTTATTAGAAATAGACCCCAAACAGTCAGCTGCTTAGTAAGGTATTTTCTTTGGCTAGACACAGGCTTCTGTGGGTAGGATGGGTATGTACAGCCCTATGGGGACATGCTCAAGAGAAGTGTAGCCTCCCTGATTACAAAACAGGAGGCAGGGGCTTTCACTGACTTAAGATCTTACCTGGTAGTTTAGGCTGGCTAGGGACCCACCTGTCTGTGCCTCATCAGCACTGGGCCATTGCCATGACAGGTCTTTTTAACAGGATCTGTAGTTCTGACTCAGGTCCTTGTGTTTGCCAGGCAGACACTTAGCTGATCACTGAGTTATTCCCCAGTCCTACACTTACCTCTTAACCTGAGTTATTTTCCTTGCCTGCTTCTGAACTGCAAACTAACTTGTGACTTGATAGAGATTTTAGTGTTCGTTTCTGTGTTGGATTCAAGCCCATGTACTTGGAGAGATTTCAGCGCCATTGTGAAATAGGTAGTTTTCCCCTCTACTGCTTTCTACTTTAATTTTTAGGTTTAAGCAAGCTTGATTGGTCAGCTGCTCAGGTTCATTTCAGTACAAAGGAAAAGCAGTCCTGATAGTGTGAAGGCGTAGGCTCTGTGCCCTGCAGACGAACTCTTATGATGCTTATCGGTGCCTAAGATATCACACCAGCACTTGTGAGCACACACACCCCTCGTTTTATAGAAGTGTCCGTAAACCCTAGTCATTTATGCAGTGCACTCTGAAAGATCTGATGGCCGTCTTGTGTCACTTTGGGACATTGGAATCTTTTCTGTGCAATGCATGCTCTTGTTATAACAAAGCTCTTCAGTTGGAATTCTTTTGCAACAATATGAGAGCGATGTTTTTCTTGGTTTTCTCTGTATGGCTACATTCATCTTCATTTTACTGTTGAAACTTGCTTTTCCATCAAGGGCATAAAGAGAAAAGAAAACAGCCATCATTTTTAGCTACCTTGGGATAATCCTTAGGTTATAATTTGTACCCTATTGTGTTACATTGTTACACCATATTGTATAACAAGACACTTGGACTGATTCCTCATGTTTAACTGTGGCTTCCTATAAACATGGAACTGTGTGTGTGTGTGTGTGTGTGTGTGTGTGTGTGTGTGTGTGTGTGT
>JANHMN010000001.1:95324580-95375102 GCA_030674055.1 Rhabdomys pumilio
TCTCTCTCTCTCTCTCTCTCTCTCTCTCTCTCTCTCTCTCTCTCTCTTTCTTTCTCTCTTATGTTCATGTGTCTGGGAGCTTGTTAACTTTTGAAGGTATATGTAGAGGCGAGAAATAGCATCAGGAAGTCTTCCTCAGTCATCTCTCCCCTCCATCCACTTTATTTTTTGAGGCAGTGTCTCCCACTGAACTTAGAGCTCACCGTTTCAGTCAGCCACTGAACTTTGGGGTTCTGTTTGTGTGATGGGGACTCAAACTTGGATCCTCACACTTGCAAAGCAAGGACATTACCCTAAGGACCCATCTCTGCATCCCTCATAGTCATCCATTTAGTGAGAGGAAGCCAGTTAGTGGGGATTTGATTGATGGTGTTCAGGAGTGGGTCATGGGCATGTGTTTACATTCGTGTTCAGGTTCCTCTGTATACATAGAGCTTTGTTTTCCTTGTGAGCTTAATCTCATAACATTAAACATTTTTTTTTCTTCTCATTTGTACCTGTGCTTCATCAGAAACAATTCTCTTGTGTGTGGAGGTGGGGTGGGAGAAGAATCTAGACAAATGAAATCTAAAATATGTTTAGAAGATACAAAGTGACGTTGATACAGTCACAGACATTCAAATGGAAGTGTTGCAATACATTACTATAAAGGATTATGTTATAATATGTGAGTGAGAGGAATATATTATATAATCATATTGTATCCATGTATTGAAACACAGCCCTTTATAGTAAGGCACAAGGGAGAATGCACTCACCTAACTGCTCATATATACGAGGTTTAAGGATATACAAGTATTTGGCTATGGTTAATAATTAAAATGATTAATTCCCCTTTCCCTAGAAGAGAGTGCTTAGTGCAGAGTTTCCTTTTATAAATAAACAAATAAAAAGATCACATGGGGGTTTGCCTCATATGAGAGCACTGAAAAACAAAGATATGTGTTGGTTTGAATAAAATCGGTGTTTTGTGCTAAAATAGCTATCGCTGGTAGCCTCTGCTTAACCAAATAGACTTCTGTGTTGGGCAAACACAAGCCAAAGATACACACATACAGACAATCAGAAACTGGAAATTTTTCTTGTGTAACTCCACAGTGGGTGATGTTCACTAACCTAATGGAGATGTGTGTGTGTGTGTGTGTGTGTGTGTGTGTGTGTGTCTGTGTGTGTGTATGTGTGTGTGTGTTTGTATGTGTATATATCCATATAATGTCTCATTATGTAATGGAGGCTGGGCTTCAAAGCCTCTGTGAAGTGCTGTTGGTGTTTTAGGGACTTGAGTCCAGTGGCCATAGTTTGAGGACGCACATCCTGATCACGGCAGGCCCACCTGCTCATCATGGCTGAATGGCAGAAAGAGCCTGAATGAGATACGCCTCCACTTCTACTGTCATGCCTCGGCCTCCTGTTCTAATTCCTTGAGCAGTCTGTTTCCCTTCCTTATATTGTGTATGGTTGGGTTCATTACACACGTCTTAACTTCTCATTTTCCGCAAATTAACCTTTACTTCAAAAATGTAAGTGACTAAACACTTTTCTCCCTTCACAATTGCTACTACTTACGCTGTGGTATTCTTTGTTCAAGGGAGTATTGCATTATTTTCTTTAATGCATTGCAAGCAAGTCCAAACATCTGTCTTGCATTTTGTAAAAACTTATTTTAGAGTGATTTACACCTTTGTGATTCTGAATGTTTTCCAGGTTAACCTAAGACATTTTTTCGTAACAAGTAAGGAAATAAATATATTTCTTCGCCCTGTCTGTGGCCTTGAGTACCTGTATGCAGGCCATGGGGACTAATACAGAATTTTCTCCATATGGAGTCATTGGGAAACATCAGCAGCTTCCTCATTTATGGTTGAAATGACTCATTGTCAAGAGTCAGAGGAAATTTAGTCGAGGAGGAAGATTTAATTGTCTAGCTTCCCAACAAAAGGAGACCAACCATGAGTGCACATAACAATTGCTTACTTTCTGAAGGGCGTTTATCTATGATCAAGTCTCCCACAGTTTACTCTTTAAAGCATCATCATAGTTGAGGTTGCCCTCCATACTGTAGACTGAGGCAGGAGTGTCTTTACCAGGACCCATGAGAGTACTGAACTTTCCATTCCTGGGCATGTCTACTTCCCCAGTGACCTGGGATTGGTTCCCATATCTGGATAACTGGGGACAGTTAATTTAGGACAGCCTCAAGTATGGCTTGATCAGGGTATAGAAAGGAGTCTTTACCTTTAAAGTTTCCAAGAGCCTGATACTGAAAGAGACATGGTCTAGATCATGTTGCTGTCCTGTCACTTGTCAGCAATGTGACCCTGGGCCAGTGGCTTCACCTTGCCAAGCTGCAGATGGCAGTAAAGCCTGCCTCAGGAAGATGTATAAGCCTAGATGTGTAGTCTAGAGCAGGTAGCCCAGCAAGCAGGCTGCTGTATCATTCTTGTGAAGTTGGGACTGTTGTAGCAGCAGCTGGAGATCCTGCCTTAGATTTCTTCTGAGACCCAACAGCTGCTGGCAGAGAGATGGAAGACAGCGGTGGGTACCACCAGGGGATGGATGAGCGAGGATGCGCTTCCCACATCCTTCACAGTCTCAGCCCCTCCTTTCTCTGGTTTCCAGCACATGCTCTCTATCTGCCTCTTGATTGATTCTGCCTTTCCATTCATCCTTAAGGCATCTCTGATCTCTTCCACACAACTCTCCTGGTCTGAGGGCCGATAGTGAAGTCAATGCAGGGGCCATTTTGAAGACTGATTTGTGTAGAAGCTGTGAATGTTGATTGATCTTCACTCACAGACTCCTCTGTAAAACCATGAGCCAAGCATCTGCACGTCCTCACTTCCCTGTAACCCTGTGGGTGTCTGATAGAACATCTCATGCCCAGTATGTACTGAGTGCAGGACGTGGAGAGGTGAGGGGGAAGAAAGATGAATAGTGCCAGGGAACTCATCCATCCATCAGAGTCCCTCTGGTGGCTATGAACGAGGAGTTGAGCTGGAAACATGGATATGGTCTGGTATAGAAAGCAGAACAGTTGGACAGATCTGGGTCCTCTCATGGGTTTACTTAGTCCTGGCCACCCCTTCATATACTGTCTGTTGGCCAAATGGGGTAGTGAATTATATTTACAGAAAGCTCACCCTGGAATCCTAGTTTTTGGGACAAATACATCAGACCCTCTGTTTCTTTTCTCATAATCAGTATAAGCTAAGACGAGAAGCCAGAAAAATGGCAGTTTCTCTTCGACCTCCTGGGAGAGAGTTCTGTTTAGGAGGAATCGTGTCTCGAATGGAAGGATCATGACAGCTACTGGGACCTCCCCCTGGTTTTTGTCGACTGAGTGGGTGGAACAGGAGCCGGAAGTGTCTGGTGGACGTGCCAGTGTTGAGGAACTCACGGCTGCTGTTTGATCACAACAGGCTGTCTGTTCTTCCTCCCCCACATCCACCACATGGACTCATGTCTTAGACACGAACACATTCTTCAAATAACACATTCTGGGACATTCTTGCACCCCACCCCAGCCTGCCCAAGGACTCTCTGGTAATGAATGGGAGCTTTCTTAACTAATGGTATTCTTGACCATCTGTCCAGCTGGTCACTGAGAACAGAAAGCAGATGCCGCTTTGCTTCTTTTCCATCGTGATCCCACAAAATTAGAAATGTAAAGATGAGCTCTTTCCTGAGTCTGGAAAGAGAAAGTCTCCCGATGCATCTCATGAGAGATTTAGATTTGGTTGCTGTTGCTTTTGAAAGTATGAGTCCTGTGAGGCTTTGGATCTAGAGAAATGAATGTCTGTCAGTTGGTTTTGTCCTAGGTTAATGTGTAAGCCTGTGTTTGTTCTCATATGCCACTTTGAATCTCTTGACATTAAAAGGAAGGAGATGTCTTGGTCCTCTGCTTTTTTTTTAATATTAATTTAAAATAAATATTTTTTTCGTGTAATATATTCCGTTCACGGTTCTGTTTCCCTTCCTACTTCTTCTACTAGATTCTACACACACACACATATATATGACACACACACACACACACACACACACACACACACACACACACATATATACGACACACACACACCATAAAAACTCAAAATTGGAAGCCATAATATATAAGCAAAAGACCAGTAAGGTTAAAAAAATGCCCCCCCCCCCCAAAAAAAATCACCAAAAATACCATTGAGTCATTTCATGTTGGCACATCTACTGCTGAACATGGATGGAGCCTCCCTTAAGTCCGTTTTGTATACCCAGTGAGAGTCCCTTTGTGAAAGCTAACTTTTCCTTGGCAAGTGGCCCTCTATTGGAGACAGTGTCTTGGTCAGGGTCGAGAGTTCATGTCCACTTCTCTCTTCCTTCCTCTCCACCTGGGTTGGCCTCTTACTTGGCATAGATCCCTGAGGCCTGCTGACCCGCTGCTTTTAGCATGTGAGTTAACATGAGTAACTGGATAAGAGGTCCCACCTCTAGGTCGAGTTAGAAAGCTAGGAAGCTGAGGAAGTGCTTGCCCCTGCAGGGCTTCTGAGAGCTGCAGAGATGTCTGCAGGAATGGGGCAGGGGTGTCAACCGGATGGAGCAAAGTCAGGCAGGCTTGCTGTTTGCACAGGTGGAGTGACAGGAAGGAGGGTGGGGCCTAGGTAGGCTGTGTGCCCTACCCACCAACCTTTTCAAGACAGCTGCCTGAGAAACCTCCTGATGGTGACAAGGGCCCAACCGACCAAGATGACTCCAGCAGAGGGAACTTGGGCGAGTGGGATGCTCTTGTCTGATGTGGGAAGCATGTAGCAGTTGTCCGAAGGCCCGAAGATCAGGTTGAAACAACACCAGCAGCAAGGCCTGGTACCTCAAGAGGTTATCAGCAGGGAGGAGATCCACGAATCTCACTGCTGATGACTCCAGAGTGGTGGATCACTCGGTGTGAGTGCAGGTCTCAGGCAAGCTTGAGTGTGATATGAACTAAACCATATACAAGTCACCCTTGCTGGGCATCCACCCCGCTTTGTGGCTTATCTGAAAGCGTCTGTCCTGGTGGTGTCCTTTCTCATGGAGGAGGTACTATTGCATGTGAGGGCTTTGTTGTCTGTGTAGTTCTAACTCAGGCATCCTGGAGCTAAGACCAGTTTCAATTAATTTGTGAGTGTCAGTTGCAAACAGGCCCATAGGCATTTGTTTGTTTGTTTATAATTTTTTGTGCATATACATTGCATGTGTGTGCAAGCTGGAGGCCAAATTTGGATTTTCTTTCTTTCTTTTAAAGATTTATTTATTTATTTTTGCATATGAGCATACCACCATTGTGCTCTTTTCAGACACACCAGAAGAAGGCATCAGGCCCCATTACAGATGGTTGTGATCCACCACGTGGTTGCTGGGAATTGAACTCAGGACCTCTGGAAGAGAAGTCAGTGCTCTTAATTGCTGAGCCACCTCTCCAGCACAGATGTTATTTCTTAAATATCGTTTGTCTCTGTTTTTGAGTCAGGGTCTCTAACTGCCCTAGAGCAACTCCAGCAGGCTAAGCTGGCTGGCCAGGGAGCTCCAGAGACCTGTCTGTCTGTCCATAGTTCTGTCATTAAAAGGATCAAAATCAGGTCCTCCTGCTTACAAACCAAGTCTGTTACCCACTGACCTACCCCCTCGTCCCCGTTATTTTTGTGGGTCCTGCCTTCATTTTTAAAGCCCATCCTTCTCCCCGTCCTTCAGCGGTTTCTGCTTTATTCTGATTATCTTCATCAGCGAACTGGAAAAGTAAGCTCACTTTCAAAAGGGGAAAACATTTTCATAATGGAAAAACAAGATTATTGTAGATTAAAATACGATTATCTCTGGCTTCGAAGTTGAAGTACTTACTTAGGCTAAAATATTAAGAGAGATCCTTTCCCAGCCATTGATTTGATGTGAATGTAGGCGACTCATTCAACAAATTATTCTGAAGTACTCTCTGAGCGCTGAGTGAAGTCACAATCAGAACCGTGGTGGGGAGCAAGACAGGCGATTATCCCGGCCCTTAGAAACCGAAGTGACAGCCAGCTCAGTGTTGGCTTGGGGCTTTTTATCCTTTCGTTTTTCTTTCTTACTTTCTTTTTTTTTCTTTCTTTTTCAAAATCAAGCCCCTCCCCCAAACCAAACAAAACAAAACTACAAAAACCAATTCCAGTGTTTTCTTTCCCCACAGGATGATTTTACAATACATATTCTTTCTCCTCCCTCTCTCTCTGGTGTATATGTATTTATACATACATATACACGCATATATGTGTGTGTGTGTGTGTGTGTGTGCGCGCGTGCGTTCATGGGTGTCCACACATTTGTTTGCCTATTGCTTTTTGCCTTTCTTGTACATTTTATTTAGTGTGTGTGTGTGTGTATGTGTGTGTGTGTGCATATATTGGAGGTCAGATGACAACGTGCAGGAGACAGTTAGCTCAAGCTTGGCAGTGGTTGCCTTTACCTGTCTACCAATTAAATGTTGTCCTTATAAGAGTTGCTTTGGTCATGGTGTCTGTTTATAGCAGTAACCCCCTAACTAAGACACTGGCTTACAGGTTCAGAGGTTCAGTTCATTATCATCAAGGTGGATGCATGGCAGCATCCAGGCAGGCATAGTGCAGGAGGAGCTGAGAGTTCTACTTCTTCATCTGAGAGGCACTAGGAGAAGACTGGCTCTCATGTAACCACATGAGGAGGAAGGTTTCATTGCCCACGCTCACAGTGACACACTTTCTCCAACAAGGCCACACCCACTCAAATGAGGCCACACCTTCTAATAACACCACTTCCTACAGGATAAGCACATTCAAGCCACCACACCCAGTGATGGTAGAGGACTATGTTTTGTCACTAGAGAGACAGTACAGAAACACTGTTGTCTTAGGAACTTAATATGAACTCTCACACTCCTCTCTTACTGCCCCAATTACTGTTATGCACCGGAACATTACAATTTAATAACACATAGGCGTTGTTAGCAAAGTGCGCTAAAATACCATGTGTGCAGCTTCTGTCCCTGACACTGTGGCTGTCCCCAGCTCTTCTCTGGCATTGGCAAGACTCTTGGTGCTTTTGATAACTGGGCTCAAGTCACATCCCTGAGCAGTGGAGAAGATGAAAACCTCTGAGACCTTTGCACCTCTTTCCCCTATTTCCTCCTCCTCCCTCCTCCCTTCCTCCCTCCTATCTCCTCCATCCCCCTTTCTCTTCAGCCTCTCCTCCACCCTAGTGCTTTCATTCTCTCTCTCTCTTCCCTAAGATGTCCTGAAAGACCCACTTAGGTCAGAACATTTAGCAGTTACCTTGATTCCTATCTGGAGTTCCTGTAAACTAGTGTGGACATTCCAGAAAGCTTTGCCACTGAAGGGAAAGCATGCCGCACTGCATCATTCAGAGATTGGTGCGTGAACATTAGCTTTGAGGTTGCTCATATAAATATTCTTAGCCCTAACCCATTTACATAAAAGATTGGAAGTCTTAGGGATTAAAAATAGCCACTGTATTACCAAATCCCCTTCGTTCAAGTCTGGGTAATTGGCACTTAAAGATTTGCGGTTCACCTCTCAGGGCTGGTCTACAGATATTAGGTCCAGAGTGAAGCTTTATGGTGCTGTAATTGGACATAATCTTCTGGAAAGGAGGCAGCAGCTGATGGCAGAAGAGGGTCCAGGCCTTCCTGGATCTGTGTGCCCAGTGTAGCCTTTAGACCAGGTCAGGCTGTCACCCATGGGAGTGGCTCCCCATAGGCCCATGCTCTTATGCATGTCCTCTGGTAACCTTGCAGGGGTGGAGAGCTGGACTTCAATTACTGTGTATTACTTTCATAATTATTCCGCATTTTCAGCAACATGATTTCTGTTGGTCCCTCCCCTTTCCTTCCCATGTGAATAGAGGAGTATTCTTATTTGAAGTGAAGCTCTTTCCTCCTGGGTATTTTCCCCAGGGCACACGTTTTCACATTAGCACCAAACTGGGAGAGGTGACCTGTGTGGTCTAAGAAGTCTGTGCTTGAGAGAAAAACTCTACCTTGTAAAGATCAGACAGCATTGTCATGGACAGACAGGGGGCAGAGCTAGCAGATGCCAGCCAGCTACCAGCTGTATGCATGGGGAGAAGCCTTTATTACATGCCTACTGTATGATAAAGACACCGCCAGCCACCTTATAGTCCTTTGTTGCCAAGCAGTCACCTGCAGGATAACATTCCCACCTCAGCTGTAATTTAGCTTTTAAGCATTTAAGCATTTAGCTTCCGAACATTTGTAATATGTATCTAGTAACAAAGTGGCAACCACATCCAGACTTGTTTTGTTTTGTTTTGTTTTGTTTTAAGACAGGGTCTCATGTAGCCCAGGCTGGTTTCCAACTTGCTTTGTAGCTCAGGGTGACCCTGAGCTACTGATTGTTTTTCATCCATCTCCCTGTGCTGAGATTACAGAGGAATGTGGGATCACAGGTGTGTGCCTCACTGCACAAGTTCATGTGGTGCTGGAGACTGAATCCAAGGTTTTATAGGTGGTAGCCCAGCATTTACCTAACTGAACTGTGAGTAAGGTTATGTAAGTCCAGTCAATCTTGAAAAGCAGAGGTCAAAGTCTATGATGTTTAATGTCTGTGGTTTACTCATTTTCGGCTGGTGTTTTGTTTTGTTTTGTTTTGTTTTGTTTGTTTTTTTGTCGGGCTAAGTCATGAGACACATATAAGTACCTCCTGAAAATTGTCTGTCAAGTCAGTTGCTGGCAATCGTGTGCCTCTGGAGGCCTGACTAGTTCAGTCGTACAAGAGAGAAGACCTTGAGTAAACCCTGTCACAAAGTTAAGATGTCACATCCTCACCTATTAGGTATTTATCGAGCAGCCTTTTCATGCCAGGAACCATTCTGTGGTTCATCACCTCACGGAGCTCTTCCTTCAGTGGAGGGGCTAGGATGTACTTCTGAAGGGAGGTCAGTCAGGGACCACTTTTTATACCAGAAGAATAATTACACACTGATTACGTTACACTGTAGTGTCTGATTTTCACAGGCTGTGTGTGTATGTGTGTGATGCGCATGTGCACATGCTGGTGGGTGGGATCACACACACTGGGGAGTGATCTCAGGTCCTCAGGCTCCTATTGGCCTTTCCTGACTGAGCTATGTCCCAGGCTTCAGATGAGGCTATTCTTTAAAAAGGGATAAACTTTACAACTCCAGTATGGAGACTCTGAAAGGGAAGCCCTACTAAAGGGATCAAAAATCGTAATGCAGAAGCGCCAGGGGCCAAATTTGTACAGTGAACTCTGCTCTGTTTGCATCTTGACTTGAGGGTGAGTTGTGAAGGTGAGCAGAGACTGTCTGGGTCGGGGTTAGCCTTGAAGATATTGAAGCTGGCAGAGCTACGAGTCATGGACTGAAAGTTCCCACTTTGAGGGTAAGAGCCTGCTGTAGATTGCTAGTACAGAAGAAACAAGCTACTTATTATATGAGAAGGAATGAATGCAGACGGGCAGCTGATATATACAATAATCACATAGTAAGATACAGACTAGCAATATGTATAGAAATTTATTTATTGTTGAGACAGGATCTTATGTGTCCTAGGCTGCCCTCAGACTCACTACATCTCTGAGGATGGTGGCCCTGAACTCTTGAATCTCCTGCTCTCAAAACCTAAGTCCTGGGGTTACAGGTACAGATTGCTAGGCCTCGATTATGTGTTTGCTATAGACTGAAACCAGGGCTTGTGGTTTCACAAACTAGGTAAGAACTCTATCACCTGGGCTATTTTGTAAGTCCCACTTTGCCTGCTTGTCTGTTTGCTATGTCCCTTTCGCATGCTGGTCCAGTGTCCTTTCACTGAGCTACACCCCCAGTCCTGGATTGAAAAAAAAAAAAAACATAATAAAAACAGAGATGCGTTCAACTTTGATGACTTTTATATAGGAAAGAAGCAGTAAACTGTATGTTCAGATATACCCTAGAACATAACGTCAGCGGAATTTATAGTTCCACGTCTTATCTGTACCTTCACAAAATGGTTTTAAGACCCTGCTTGCAAACCTCTTGTAGAAAGCAAGTCTTGGCTTCTGCTTCACCGTGAGTCTTGGTATTTAGTGAAGGAGACATCTTCATGGACAAGACTCTCTCCTCAAATGCCTGTGCATGACAGGCCAAGTGGAGACAGCCTCACTCCAGCTGGTTAGAAAAAATGTCATCAAGTGATTTAAAGGGTTTCTAGTTGATAATTTTGGTAAAAGATTTTCATTTTGAAGAGATGAGTAGTTCAGAGTTCTCATTGTCGTCCAGCAATTTGCAAAAGGTATTTGGAAAACCCTCTCGCAATTTGAGGGGAGGTCAAAGAAAGAAAATTTAAGGGGCTCACTTTAATTTTAGGGATAGCTGTTGGTTTTGTGGTGAGGTAAGGAAGGATGGGCATCAGGGAGATGACATTTTTGAAGGGATGGGGAAGGGCTATTGTCTATACCCCTCAGTACTGGGGCTTCTGGGGAACAAGTCTCAGCAGGCTCTGTTCCTGTTAGTTTGCATAGCAATAGGGGTTCCAAGCCTCATGGTCAGTGTTTACTTCTTCCCGAGGAATCAGATGAAAAAATAAACTAGTGCTTTAAGTGTGGAAAGACAAGAGGCTACTTCTAGCCCAACTACATAAGCAACAAAAACACTTGCAAATTAGTAAAGCATTTGAATATGCCACCAGAGTGGGAAATCCCTGGATGACTGTGGGAAAACCCTGGATGACTGTGGCCCACGTACACTTCATCTTACAGAACATGTCATATGTGTTTCGTATATTGTCCTGTCATGAGTGACTTATCAGAATGCCATTTTACTTATGAAATAGGTTGTCATTTGCCTCTTATTTCAGTCTTTTCTGGGGTCACTTTATAGAATCAACTCCTCCACCCAATCACACACCTCTGCAAGGATTCCAGGCCCATTTGTGTGATTAATATGGATTATAATTGAGTTATTGATTAATATGGATTATGATTGAGTTATTCAGATTCTGCCACTGATTTTCCTCAGTAAGAAATAAAGAGCTACAACATTTCCCAGCAACTTCAAAATCCACAGAGGTCCCTGACGCTTGAGATGTGTGTTCTCCTCTCCCAGTGTCCCCACTGCCGCGTAAAGAAGGTATTTGTATATTGTATGTGTCAGAGAGTGCCTCATGGCATCTTATAGTTTGACTGTGTATTTAGCCAAATATTAGACCCAAAGAAAGAGATAGTACATACTCTACCCGCCTCTCTTCAAACAAACAAACAAACAAACAAAACCAGAGGACATTTTAATTCATACTATCCGAGATGATCAGTTATTGACAGTTTTAATATGGCGCGGCATGTGGTGGAAGATTCTCACACACGCTGGACTAGCGTTGAGCTATGCCGCCTGTCCACATTCTCTGTTTAAGAAGGCAAAAATAGCTTGTGCTCCCGTCCAGGCAGATTTTCTATTTGACTCATACTACTTTTGGTATCTAAAAAGGGAAAGTTGAAACTATCCAGAAAATTATCCTCATAGATGCTCCACCACGGCTAAGTCAGGCACATCTGCCAGGTATGTCCTGGGCTGGAAGGTGTCTGTCCCCATATGGCACTGCCCACATGGGGTTGTGTGGGAGGTATTTGTGTTGGTGTGAATTCGTAGCTCACACTCCGTCCTTAGTGCCTTTCTAAACAAAAAGACTTCAGAAGCAGATGTTTTTCCCTGCCACACCAACTGTTTGATTCAACTTAGCTTTCGTAATAGTGGAGTTTGTTTCAGTAACAATGTCAAAACACTGTGCTTTCTGGTGGTATCGTATACAGGCACCATATTGTCATGTTCTTCTGTTCTTCTGGCAGCAAGTAGGGATTCTTGCCAGTACGAAATGAAGTCTAAGTAACAAGCTGTGGACCAAGGTGACCCTGTGGGAAAGGGACAACAGCCTTCATCTCGAAGGCCATTTCCATTCTGACAGTCGTGTTTGGTTATTGTTTATTAAATAGGTGGAAGGTGTATCTAGGATGACACAAGTTATTGCTGGCCATAGTGTGTTTGGTAAGTGACTGTAAGATTGGTCTTGTTACCTCCCTTGGGTTGACCTACTGGGATATTTGCATTGTGGTTAAAAGAGTTCATTGCTTTCATTGCAGAAACCGTTTAGGATCCTCCCATACAGGACCTTCTAAGCAGACACTTTTGGTTTTTGTTAATCTTCCTCTCGTATTGAAGGCAGCGTGTCTCCCAACTAGAGAGAAAGTGCAGCCTTCCCTGTCATCGTGAGGGGGGTATTTTCATTACCCTGACTTCTCTCTGTCATCCAACTCCTTGATGCTCTGAACTGTTTGACTTAGGACCGTGTTTTCTTTTGAATTCAATTCTAGAAACAGTGAGGACCATTCACTGGAAAAGTCTGACTTGGGTTTGGTGTGAGGTTTGAGGGAGTCCAGCTTTGAAAACTCACCCCTGCTCACTGGTGCTGCAGGGTCAGCTTTGAAAGCGTGTGCCTTTTGGTAGCTCCTGACTCTGTGATATCTAAGTCATCATATTACTTTCTGGTAACTTGAAATAAAAGTATGGATTTCTCTGAACTCTTTCTGCCTCTCCCATCCATTTAGCTGAGCAGATTATTCTGTTCTTTTAGCACTGGATATTAACTAGAAATTGGATCCTCTGCCCCAAATCCAGTGGCTTGTGAAGTTAGTTATATTTTTATTTATGCATTGTTACGTTGATTGTTGTATAAATGCTGTAATTTAAAATTGGAGTTATTTTTATGTGAACAATACAAAATGTTTAGTATCTGCAAATGGATATACAGTTTGCAAACTGTAATAAGGACATTAGCATATCAGTATGATGTCTGAAGTAGGCAACGACTGGTAGTTTTCTATCAGTGCCACAAAATATCTAAGTAATGAACTTCAAAGGGGATCAGGTGAGTTTTGGAGGCTGTAGTCAATGACCATTTGGCTATATTGCTTTTGGGCCTGTGATGAGGCCATGTGTCCTGGTCTAACTACTTCTTCATAGTGACTGGGAAGCCCAAAAAAGGAGGAAGAGGAGGAAAAGGAGGAGGAGGAGGAGGAGGAGGAAGAGGAAGAGGAGGAGGAGGAGGAGAAGAAGGAAGAGAAAAATAAGGAGGAAGAGGAGGAGGAAGAGAAGAGGAAGAGGAGGAGGAAGAGAGGGAGAAGGAGGAGGAGGAGGAGGAGGAGGAAGAGAAGGAAGAGAAAAATAAGGAGGAAGAGGAGGAGGAAGGGAGGGAGGAGGAGGAGGAGGAGGAGGAAGAAGAGGAGGAGAAGAAGGAGGTTGCTCCTTCCTTATATTCCTAAGGATGTCTGATCTAATGCATCCCATTAACTCCCACCTCTAAAAGGTTCCACCACTTCTCAGTAATGCCATGGGCCAGGAACCTCACCTTTAACATTTTAACCTTTTGGAAACACTTATCCATACCACAGCACTGTTTTATAACATTGATGTGGGAGCTGGCAGACTTTCTAGGAGAAATCCACAAAATAAGCCCAATACATAACTCTCCATGTAGTGTCTGCTTCCTTTGAAGTGACTTTCTGTGCTTGTACTGTCAAAGTGACTGTCAAGTGATTCCTGTCCTAACACACTACCCAAAGACATCTTTTGTTTTAGCTTGTTTTGTTGTTGGTAGGGATCAAACAACCCAGGGCCTTCTGCGTGGTGAGTAATGGTTCCCAGTACTTTAAGATCTGGGTTAGTCAGCAGTATCTGAGGAAGGGAACAGGGTTAAGTTAGAGGAGGTTAGCTCAGTTTGGTTCAAAATTTTGACTTTGTGTTCAGGATTGTCACTTCTAATGTCTATCTATCTATCTATCTATCTATCTATCTATCTATCTATCTATCTATCTCATTCCAAATCCCAGCAGTTGACTGTCAGACATTTAATAATATAAATAAAAACTGGTATTACATAAAGCCAAAACTTAGGGATCCTGGACATTCCAAATACATCCAAGAACTGCTCTGGTGAAGGAAAACATTTTCATCTCCATTTGGGATAGCTTTCACATTTTAGAAACCTTGACAGTTTCTACAAAATTAAACATCGTTTGATATTTTTCCTATTTCTCATCTTAGCCATTAGTTCTTATAAGCGAACTTGAAATTGCCAAGGTCAGCCTTCAAACCAGCCTCTGTAAGGATTGGCTTCTTACATTATCCTAATGCAAACTAATGATGTTGGACCTCAGATTGTATTCTGGTTCACATAGGCTAATCCCTTTTTTGAACATGCAGGCATTTATTTTATATCTTTTAAAAAATAATGATTTTAAGTGGTGGATTTTTAAAAGATATTTATTTATGTAGGGGGGAACACATTCTAAAGTTTTGGATGTAGAGGTCAGAGGACAGTTTGCTGGAGCTGGTTCTGTCTTTCCACTGTGAGTCCTCTGGGGATCGAACTCAGGTGGTCAGGCCTGGTGGCTATCACCTTGACTCACTGAGCCATCTCCCAGTCCCTAATTAATTTTTATAATGAGAGTGTATTTTATTTCCTTAAGAAACAGATTAGAACATCCTAGCATTTCTTCTGCTCTTAGCCTAAATCACCAGTTCACGATGCTCTTACCTGTACTTCGTAGGAAGCATGGGTTACCAGGTGTGGATACTTTCTTGGCCCCGAGTCTGCACATAGTGGGGATGTGATTTTTCCTCCAGGAGAAGAACAGCTTTCCTGCCTCTAGGCATTCCCGTGTTTTGTTGTGAATCCTGTCATGTTCTGCAAGCACTTACGGGTTAATTGACACCGAAGTGTACATATTCATGAGCTACTGTGTGACATTTCTGCACATGAATACAGTGTGATCAAATTACAGTAACTGTTATATCCATTACCTTAAACCACAATCATTTCTTTTTGGAAGTATTCAAAATCTTGTCTTCTGGCCATCTTGAACTATACAATAATTGTCGACTTTAGTCACCTCACGATGCCTTAGAATGCCAGAACTATATCACATGATCAACTGTGCTTCCGTCCGATTAGCCACCTCTTCTTACTAGATCCAGTCCCCTACCTTTTCCAGACCCAGCCATGGTTGTATAATACCTGCTCTGTCCCTATGAGTATGCCAGGGATGTTACAGTTGGTCAGACAGGCAAAAGAAATGGTTTTCTTTCCTTCCTTAGGCTTATCGCTCTCCCGGAGCTTCTGGTGATAGGTTGCCTACTTCTCTACTTCTTTCAGACAAATGATTCAAAATGAGAGTAAAGTCCAAGTAGAAACAGTAGAAATTGTTCTCAAGAGCACTGTGGCCTGAGTCTGCTCTGCTCGTGGGCAGCCTTGGCAATGAGAGAAAACAGTCTTTACCCGAACTGTAGTTGCTCAGCACACAAAGAAAGAAAGAATGTCGTTACTAGAATTTTCAGCAAGACGCAGTGTCCTTCTATGGGAGACAAGGTACCCCCAGACTCCTCTTCTTCTTATGAAAGATGGAGTATCCCCAGACTCCTCCTCTTCTCTTCTGTGAGAGACAGGGCATCTATCCTCAGCCTCCTCCTTCTCCCTGTGTTTCATACATATTCCCTCTTTCATAGACTTCCTTTAGTCTGTGGCCTACGCTGAGATTTCATATTCAGTTAGTAACACGATGATTCATGTTTACACCCAAAGAGTTTATTCAGGAAGACTGGGAATTTACATGAAATAAAACTCATTGTGGTGCTCTTTGGAACAGCAACAACAAAGCAAAACCAAAACATGGAAACAGTTTGTGAAACAAACTGAATGATCAGATAAATAGAAAAACAAAGGTTCTAGACTACCATACTGAGATAGAGAGTTGAGACACAGGGAGCTGACCTTGATGGGCACCGAAGCCACTTAACCCAGACAGGCAGGGTACGGAGGTGAATGGCATCTGGTATCTATTTGTCCATCCACTGACTGAAAGCGATCAAGCAAGCAGAGGAAGAGAGCTGAACAGATAAAGTATGCTAGCTAATTTATCAGGCCAATAAAATGAAACTTCTCTAGACTCCGTATTCTGGCTTTCAGGGAAGGGAGTTTTGAAAGGAAAAAAAATGAGAGGAACTCTGCATGTTTCTCTCTTTCTATCACCCCCTTCCCCTTCCCCTCACCATCTGTAGACTGGGAGTGCGTTCAAAAATGAAAAATAACAACAACAAAAACAGCTCAGAAAGAGGTATGTATTTGGGATAGGAACAGCTTCACATTTAACTGTGACAAGGCATGTGACCATTTTGGGATTCCAGAACAGCAACCCTGAGACGTGAAGTTGGCAGAGAACAGGGAGAAAAGCCGAGTTTCCAAGCAGGAAGATATAGTCGTTTGGAGTCCTTTAGACCAAGAGACAATTCAGAGAGCTCTGCTGGTTTTAGACCTGGCCCCTGCCTGGACATCTGTTACCGATGTTCATGCTGTGTTCTACTTAAGAAAACAGGATTAGACACTGACATGTTTTTGAGAGATGTCCTGACGTCGAGTTGTGCTTTAGCTCTGTGGAGTGCTGTTTTCCTGTAAACCTAGCAGTGTTATTTTAGCCTCTGACTTTGAATGGTCTTGCTGGCCAAAGGCTGTTTCTAACCTTTCTTCTATTTTAATGCCTTTACCTTGGTGCCTGTACACAGTAATCACTTAATAATTGTATGCCTTCCTTATCATTGCGGGCTTGTATTTAAGATCAGAAGGTATAGAATGTGGTTGAATCTTTTCTGAGTCATTCAAAGAAGCTATGAAAAGAATATTCAAGTTAGCTTGGAGTAGACTGTGTGCCCTTAATGGAGAGATGTCATAGTGCCTTCTAGAAAGAGCTGGGAAGGGAAACGTAGGGAATTTACTCTTTCAAACACTGGTTAATTTGCCGAAGTGAACAGAGGCTTCATATGGCAGGAACCATAGAGCATTGGAGACTATGCGTGTATAGACGCTGACAACCAGTCAGTGTGACTATCCCACCCATTTTGTTTTCAACAAGGAGTGACCCTTTATTAGATGGCCAGCATACCTTAAATAGGTTGGGGCTTCTGCTCACTGTCACTGGTGCTGAGAGTCCTGCCTGGCCTGTGTTAGTTGCTCAGCAAGAACTCAGAGGAAGAAATTCATGTCCTCTGAACCTATGGTTATTACTGTTGTGTGGAATCAGGTGTTTAAGGAACTGTATTTTTACTTTCACAAGGGAGGTAAGAGTGTTTTCAAGTTCCTTTTCAATTTAGTGTTTTTCTAGAATTCTACAGGATCTAGAGAGTCAAAGTCAAGACAAGAATACAGATGCAGCTGTCTTTTACCTTTTGTCCTCTAGTCAGCTGATGAGCGACACCACTCTTGACAGCCTTTTACAAGGTAAATGAAATAAATAAAAACAAAAAGCCAACCCTCTTCAGGGGCTGTCAAATAGGGAACACCCCCGTCCCCAAACAAACCAAACCAAACCAAACCAAACACAAACAACTTAGTGCTCTGGAATCTTCAGATTACTGCTGGAAATCAGAAATCTAGCAAATATTTGAAATCTTGAAAGAAACAGGTGAGTACCATCTTATAATATACCTATAGACTTATCAAAAATGGCAAACTAATGGGGTTTGACTATCTGTGGAGTAGGCTAGTGGCCCGCCTATGAATCACTTAATTTTAACAAATAAATGAGCTGTCTGGGAGAGGAGAGGAGAGGAGTCAGTCAAAATAATGAATTCTTGAGTGAGAATGGATTTTGGAGGCCATGTGGTCTGACCTAAATAATACAGGAATTCCATCCACAGAATCCCCGACAGATGGTCATACACTTGTGTTTTGAATACTTTTTGGTGTGAGGAAATGTGTTATTTCAAGAGGCAGCATATTTTATTGTTGGACAGTTCTAAAAGTCAAAAAAATAACATTTTTTTTTTATGCACAAAGACAAAATTTCTGTCTTCCTGGCTTCCATCTGCTGATCCAAAATATTTATTAAATACTCCTCAGTTGAAAGAAGTTCAATAGCTGTGTTTTAGCATGGAATGAGCAAACAGGTAGCTCTCCAGTACTTAGAGGAAAATTAGAATATGAGAAAAATATCTAAGTAAAATTACTTTATTCTAATTAACTCTCAAGTAAGAAGAGCAATGGCAAGTTTAAGGAAGCCACTCACTCCAACAGTGGTCTAGCCTCATACTCCACGTGACTCACTGAATTCTGCACAGGTACAGTGACCTTGCAGAAGCCACTGAGCGTCGCTCAGGGTTTCACACTATTCACCTCTGTTCCTGTTGTTTCTCAAGACAGGCTCGCACCGTGCAGTCCTGGCTGTCCTGGAGCTCACTCTGTAGACCTTGAGGCTGGGCTCAGACTCAGAGATCTGCCTACATCTAAGTGCTGGGATTAAAGGCATGTGCCACACCTGCTGACTTATCTACTTTCAAAATTCACTTATCCACACAAACAAACAAAGCAAAAACCTAGGATGGAGTCTAAACTCAAGCAAACGCTTAGCTCAGTATCCTGTCTCATGGCTCGTGGGTCCTTTGCCTTCGTCCAGTCTTCCTTGTCACTGATATGACCTCCTCTTGGTCTCCCTCCTAAATGTCATTATGCCCATATTTATATGTTTACCTATATCCTTGTATATATTTTAGGCTGGAATTCATAGATGACGGGAAGTGCATAGTTTTCTTTCTGAGTTTGGATCACCTACCTTAATATTATACTTTCCAAGTCCATCCTTTTTGCTATAGATTTTGTGATTTTATTTTTCTTTGCCTTGAATAATATTCCATTTTATGTAACCACATTAAAAAACTTTTTATTGGTTCTTTGTGAGTTTCATATCATGCATCCCAATCCCAGTCATCATTTCCCATCCATTTGTATCTGCCCTCCACTCTTGTAACCTCCCCCTAGAAGGAAAATAAGAAAACAAAAAAATAAACAAACTGTAAAAACTTGTAGTAGAATGTTAGCATTAGGTTTGATGTGTGTGTGTGTATATACGCACACACACACACACACACACATATATATGTATATACATACACACATATGTATACACACACATATATATATGTATACACACACATATATATGTATACACACATATATACACACATATATATGTATACACACACACACATACACACACACACACACACACACACACACACACACACACACACACATCAAACCTAATGCTAACATTCTACTAGAATGTTAGAAGAAGGCAAACAGAATTTCCTCTAAAATCAGGAATAAGACAAGGATGCCACTTTTCTTGTCTTATTCAATATAGAGCGCAAACTCTTAGCTATAACAGTTAGAGGAGAGAGAGAGAGAGAGAGAGAGAGAGAGAGAGAGAGAGAGAATGAAAACAGGAAAGGGAAGAAATCAAACTATATTTGTAGATTCCACAAGTCTGTTCTAGAGAATCTACCTGAAAAGTCTGAGATCTAGTAAACCTGAGATCTAGTAAACACAGTAAAGTCGCAGGATACAAAATAAATATATATTCATTTATATGTATATATGTATGTAGCTTTCATTGAACTCTTAGAAAAAATCAATTAGGGAACTATCTCATTCATAATCAATAGTTCTAAATTAATAAATAAAAGATCTAATTAAAGAAATAAAAGACTTCAATAATGAAAAATTCAAAAATTCCTTGAGAAAGGAAGTTCACAAGGACTGTGATCACACAGTAGAGAGACCTTCTGTGCCCCTGGATTGGCAGAATTAAAATTGGGAAAATGGTCACACCGCCTAAACTGATTTACGGATTTTAGTGCAGTACTCATGAAAATTCTGATGCTATGTTTCACAGATGTGGAAAAAAACCATACAGACTACAAAAGAGCAGGCAGAGGCAAAGCAAGCCTGGGAGTCAGAACACAGGGGAGGTAGTATAATGCCTAACCTCAAATTATACTGCAGACCAGTAGTGATAAAAACAGCCCGGCGCGGCCACAGAAACTGTTATGAAGAAGTGAGGAAAAATCATGCTTTTCCTCCCCCGCCCCGCAGACGAAACCTGCTCTAACCACTTGCTGTGCACCTGAGAATCACGACCAAATCCTCCCTGGTCTGCCACTCATTTGTGTGTGTCCACCATGACTTTTAAACATATTTAGATGTTTGGAGAAAATTTGAAAGAGAAATTCAGATTTTTTTTTTTTTTTTAGAGTTTGTAAACAGCGATTTGAACTTCGTCTATCAAGTTTTTATGAAAATCAATCTTTTCTCTTGCTGTCTAAATACTTATATAAAAGCCTTGATTTTTGACCTTTGGCTCTCAAAGCCTCCGATATTTAATTAATAAAATAACCCTTTCCAGAAAGAATTTTCTTGTTCCTGATACATTCATTCAGAGATCCTTCATATAAATATGTATGCATGCATGTTTGTGGTCATTTTGTTTATTTATAAATGTGTTATTGGGGCTCGGCAGAAGGCCCAGTTGTGAAGCACTTGCCCTATGGGTGTATAGGCTGGGTTCAGGTCTGCAGAGTCCATGCAGAAGGTTGAGCATGGCTCTATCTGCCTGCCATCCCAGCACTGGAGAGATAGAGACAAGTGGATCTCTGGGAGCTCATTGTCCAGCCAGCCTAGCTGAACCTGGGAACTTTTTCTCAAAAGCTAAGTTGGCAAGGCTGGAGAGATGACTCACTGGTTAAAGAGCAATGGCTGCTCTTCCAAAGGCCTGGATTCAGTTCCCAGCACCCACGTGGCAGCTCACAGCTCTCTGTGTCTCTAATTCCAGGGGAGCTGATTCCCTCTTCTGTCCTCCTCAGGGGCCTGGCACAGACAAGCACACACAGGCAAAACATAAATACACGTAAAATTAAAATAAAAAAGGAGCACATGCAGGCAAAACACTCATACCCATAGTGTGTGTGGGGTGGTGGTGGTGGTGGTGTATTTATTTAATACAAAAGAGGTTGAAAGTGGAGAATGACACCTCAATATTAACTTATGATCTCCATGCACATAAATGCAGGCACATGTACAATGTACATTTGTTTGAATATATATATATATATATATATATATATATATATGACATATATGCACCCCCACACATACATATGGAGTGGCGGGACTATCTGTGATCTCTGTTGTGACAAAGGTGAGCAGGCCTGAAATGATTAAATTAAGTAGGAGCCCCTGTTGGTTGCACTGATCAACGGTGTCTGGAAGCCAGGGGGCCAATGGGGAGAACCATGGGTCTGGGTTTGTAGCACCCACAAGAGTACAGGTGTGTGCTAACATGCTCTCCAGATAGACAGGCTGACTTGGGAGCAAGAGGTGGAGCCAAATGTCATGCATTCTAGAGCAGTCCAGGGGATGCGCCCACCACTGAAGGAGATAAAGTGGGGCACACCCAAATTGCCCCCCACTTCCAGGAGTGACAATCTTAAAATGGACCGTATCTTCCCAGCACTGAGACAGAGCCAGCAGCTGTTGACAGATGGACTGTGTAGCACCTTCTCATGTGCAGCACCTCACCATGTGTCCCCTCTTACAGCTGAGTTCATAGAATATGACTGACATTTTGAATGAAGGGAATTCAGCGATTCCTACTATTGTCTGTTGGGGTAGTTCTGGGTATTGAAACTTCATGCTTTAGAAACTTCTGGAAAAGGAAGGGACATTAGTTAGTGTTTCCCTTCCCTGTTAGGAGAAATTAAGTAGAGGTTTTAAAAGACTTTGACTAAAGGGGCTGGGTTTGAGGGACACTGGAGGCTGCCATTTCTAACACTGTCATCTTTCTGGACTGACTCTCGCACGAGGGCCAGGTGACCTATGACAGGACAGAGCTCTGCTCTGCACATGCCACATAGGCTTATGCCTCAGTGTGTTCCCCAGTGAGTCTGTGGGAAAGAATGAAAACGTCACAGCTATGCTTAATTAGCCTTCGAGCTGCCTCCCCACCCCCGGCCCCCCGGCAGCGGCACCTTGTGGATCTGTCTCACAGAGAGACAGTATGATTACTTGCTTGGTAGCTTTTCACTCCATGCACATTTTAGTGTGTAGACATTAGAGGGTTTGGGAAGCACAGGTGGGCAGAGGCAGCCTTCTATCTAGCGTGTGTTTGAACCACATCTGCGTTTCACCGGAGCCTTCTACATCCCCATTATTTGTCCTTAATCCATGTCATGAAAGTATGAGAAAGCTCATGATGAACATGAACATCTCTGAAATGGGGCGCAAATGAGCACACGGAGAAGAGACAGGCTGGTCACAGTGGTCACAGTCAGCATAGCCAGACTGGTCCAGCACCATGGGTGGTTTTAAGTCAAGAAGCCTGGCCTTCGATGCTCCCACTGGCTTGCTCTGGGATCTTGAGCCAACAGCAGCACTCCTGTTTCCTGGTTGGGAAATGCGAATATCGAGGCTCAATATTCAGTTATCCTGGATGCCTGGGAATCAAAAGCTAAGCATGTGGTGATGCTTGTGCTTCCTGCATTGCTGTGTGTTCTCATGCATTGCTGTGTGTTCTCATGCATTGCTGTGTGTTCTGTTTATCATGCAGCTTCCGTGGGTGAAGACGCCTTATATAGTCCAAGATGAAAGGAGTTAGGGACTTCTCAATAGCTGATGCTGTGATCACCCAAACCAACTGTTCTTGACACTTCTAATAGGACTTTAAGCCCAATACCTTTTTAGCAGTGTGTGTGGTGCATGTATAGAGAGTGTGTGTGTTTGTGTGTATATGTGTGGTATATGTATGTGTGTGTGTCTATGTGTGCTGTCTATCATGTGGATGTGTATGCGTGTGGTATCTATCAGTGGGTGCGTGGTATATGTGATGTGGGGAGGGGGAAGTTATGTGTGGTATGTATGTGGTACATGTGGTGTAGGTGAAGCGTGGGGTGTATGTGTGTGTGTAGTGTGTGTGCGTGTGGTGTGTATGTGGTACATGTATTGTGGTATAAAATGTGGTGTATGTGGTGTGTACGTGGTGTGTATTTTGTCTGTGTGCTTTGTGTGTGTGTGTGTATATATGATGTATGTGTGTGTGTGTGTGTGTGTGGTGGTGGTATTGTAGGTGTAACCAGTACTGTTTATACTGTTGCCTGAACTTTCCTGCACTTGTAGATGTTGTCACCATCATTACAGGCATTTTTTTTTTTTAAGCTAGGCTTCAGAAGACTGTAACCTGCTTCCCTAATTAAACTGATTCTTTCTCCACATGGGAGGGAGTCCCTGGTACCCAAAGAACTATACCAGACACAAGGAATACAGTTTGACTGACAGTCCATCCTACAACCCATGGAAAAGCAGTTTCCATGAACCCTGTTACAGCCCTAGAACTTTCCTCCACGTTTTCCTCTATGAAATTCAGTGGATACTCTGTTTCTCCCAGAATAATTCAGTCTATTTCTGAGAAGATGAATAACGTGGTTTCACCTGCACCTGTTTTCTGTCCCTCTTGTGTAGGGTCTCTGCTAATAGCAGGCTGTATTCCTATAAAGGAGGCCTGAGTATCAGGTGCCGAGGCCAGCCTGTATGTGAGGGCTTCGAGAGCCCTCATTAAACTGTTAACCTGGGGTAGGAGAGGAGTGTGCTGTGGTGCCCCAGGAGTGGGCCCAATGGCCGCCTTGGAGAACCTGGCTGGAGCCCAATGGCCGCCTTGGAGAACCTGGCTGGAGCCCAATGGCCGCCTTGGAGAACCTGGCTGGAGAAGGATGTACAACTGCTCTTGAGCAGTAGGTGTCACTATAGTCAGTGGCTTCTCCGACTCAGCACGGAAGGGGTTAACTGGGTCTGGTTTAGACAGTGCTGGGGGTGTAGCCCATCTGTGCCCTCCACAGAATTGGTCTTTGTCTCAGGGCACCAGTTGACACCAGGGAAAGACCCATGTTGACTAACTACATTTTCCGCTAAGAAATAAAGGGAGGTACTTTGTCATCTGTGGTTTGGTGTCTAAGATCAGGTCTTGGATGTTGTGGGATGGGTTGGCTTTAGTGGATACAGAGGTTAGGGGGTCTTTATAGAGCATTGTAGGGAGGTCTAGAACAAGTGGATGGGTGTTATGTACTTTGAGGGGATATGAACTAGCTGGATACTTTTCCTTGTTGTCACTGGCACGAAGTCTGCCACACTCAGGCAGGGAGAGCTTCAGAGCTCATCCCAGCCTCCTCAGGATGCCCCTTGGCTCACAAAAGCAGCAAAAGGAAAACCCAAAATCTGCCCCCCCACATACATACTCATACATACACCACATCACATATATACCTATTCACATCTCTTACACACACAACCCACGTCTCTCTCTCTCTCTCTCTCTCTCTCTTTCTCTCTCTCTCTCTGTGTGTGTGTCTCTCACACACAAACACACTACACTACATATCTCTTATACACACTCCCCCAGGTCACGCCCACACACACATTACATACACATCTATACACATATCACACACACACATCTTACAGGATTGTCTTTCTCTTTTGTCATTTTCTATTCCAAAAGGCTAATTGTCAACCACTATGATGGAATTTAGTACTTAGAAACAGCTACTGTGTTGACTAATTAAAAAAAAAAAAAAAAAAAAAAAAAAAAAAGGAAGAAAGCCATGATTACTACCTAGCCAATTGCCTTTTCAAGCACACTCAGTTTTACTTTGTCTTTTCTAGTAATACCCAGTGTGAGAACAAATAAGACTGACTGAACCACTGAGAGCTGTAGATTCACCCCCACCTCCCAGATAACCATCTATCTTCCCATCCACCTTCTTTGCAGCACAAGTAGATTGTCCTTTAAAACAAAAACTAAGTGTAGACCTCCTAGGGTGATACAGGCATGCTCATGAGACAGAGTTCCTGTCCGGTTTTTGCCTGGCTGGCTGTCTTTATCAGCGTGATGAAGCTTCGTTCTTGAGAGTACAATATGCTAAGCTAGATTGCTCTTTCTTCTCCCCTTCTGTCTCCCTTTTAAAGCATCGCTCACTCCCTGGGCCAGGTGGCGTTGCTTCCTGCCTCCGCTGCTCGCTGTTGCTAAGCGAGAGGCACCCGCTCGTACATGAAGCTGAACCAATAGCGTCCTGACCCCCATTGGCTGGTAAAAGCCAAAGAAAGAGAATCCCACCGCGCCGCCTGTGACCGGTGGGTCCTCCTCCCCCTCCCACCTTTTCTCTTCCGACAGGAAGGGGCGGTGGCGAGGGCGATGGGAGGAGGAAGAGGGAAGAAAGGGTGGGGGGAGGCGAATCCTATCACGCTCTGCTGTACTTGGGATAAATGCCATTTTTTTTTCCTTTGTGAGGCAAAGGAACAGTGGCTTCCCCATGCCGTTGCGCTTCCTCCTGTCCCCAAACTACCCCTGCTGTCAGAGCCCATACTCGGAAAGAACCGGTTGTTGACCTGTAGACCCGTGCTTTTTCTCACTCCGAACAGGGCCAAGCAGTAAAGGTCCTCAGTCTTGGAGGCCTTGGGACCGTCTGTCCCTTCTTCCTCCTCATCACCCCTCTCCTTTCCTTTGCGTCTCACAAGATCTTCTTCCCAGAATGCAATTCATTTGAATGTTAAAAATTAGCAGAGGGTGTTTGTACATCTTGTGAGGACACCATCAGAACATTGGTTGGGGGAGGGAGATGAAGGAAGAGGTATCCGTACAAAAGTAATTTTTAAAACTCCCCCATTCGGATTCTCAGTCCTTGGCAAATTCTAGTCAAGAACAAAATGAAATGACAGGCGATCTTGACTGGCAAACTGCCAGTGTAGACAGCCAGTGGTAGGTTGGAGATTATATAGAGGAAATGACCTTTCTCCTATAATTACCTGGATATTTTGAGAAACATCAGACCCGAGTTACCTGGATAATTATAGCTTTGCAGACCTGACCTTAGGACAGCACAGATTTCATGGAGAATGCTCTCTTTGGTGATGTAGGTGAGAGGCACCACTGCTTTTGTAGCCCCGTCCAGGAAGCTCTCCTGTGTGGGGTTGATAACTGCACTGGCCTTTAGCAGACTCTACCCTCATCCTGGATTTACCATTTGGGTGCACTGTCAAAAGGATGAAATCTGCTCCATTCCTCACTCGGGATCCTGCAGAATAAAAGATCCTTCTCCCTCCCCATCTGCCTTTCCCAGCCTTTACACAGATTTTTGTCTTTTTGTCTGAACCAAAGCTAAATAGCTTTCATAGGAGGAAGCACAGCTAAAGCTAGATTAAGCCAAAGGGATCACACTGGGAAATGTTTACAAAGGTTGAGGAACTGGAATGTTTCCCTTTTAGTCTGAAGAGCAAAGGTAGCCAGTGCTGCCTGCTGCCTTTGCAGCAGTTAAGACAAGGTTCGGAACCAGTCTACTTGCTTCTGGTTTCTTCTGGGTTAAACCAGAGGCGTACACACATTGTGGAATATCAGGTTCATGCAATGCCTTTGTCATCTACTGTGCCAAAAGTGAAACCCCTAAAATGAATGAAAAAGGAAGGAGGAAGAGGAAGAGGAGGAAGAGGAAGAAGGAAGGAAGGAAGGGAGGAAGGAAGGAAGGAAAGAAGGAAGAGAAAGAGAAGGGGAAAGGACTGACCAGAGAGTTCTGTATACTTGACTCTTCCTTTAGCAAGCTCAAGCTCAGCTTTGATATATTTACTCCTCACCCCCACCCCATCCCCCTTGTCCAGAGCAGAGTAGGGAGCCAGGCCCTGACTTTATTATTGAGATACAGGCGCCATGCTCCAGCCAAGGGAACCTGCCAGGGCCTGCTCTGTTTCTTTTCTTCTTCCTGGTTGAGAATTTTCTCCTTCAAATCCTGGCTTCACACCCACGTCCTAACTCAGCTGGCCAAAGGCAAATCCCTCTATGTCCGTAGGTATTCTGCCTCAGATTCACACTTGTGAATCTAACAGCCTTTGGAGGTGCTGGGTGTGATGTTTCTGCAGGACTCTTCTGCATGTCTGATATGTGCTCTGCTTTGTCAGCTTGGCTCCCCTTCCACACTGACTCTTTCCATGTTGAACTTGTGGCCACAAAAACACACCTCAGATACCATTTCCTTGGCAAGCCATCTCTCCGTCTCTTCCGGTGGGACCACATCTTCCAGCCCCCTAAAGTACTAAAGGCCACGTTTTCCCCCCTTCTCTTTTAGAACTTTCTGTCTTCTCTTCTGAGTTGAGCCTCTTATACTCTTGGCCATACCAGCAGCAGCCTGACATTGGCCTCTGTATAGAGCCTGTCTCTAGATGCTATCCCAGAATCCCCTTCAGCATCCCTGAATCACTACTTCAGATAAGTGCATAATGAAGTGCATTGAGCTTACTGTTCAAACAGTTTCAGACTGACCCCTGCCCAGGCACCTATCCCTGTAGGCCAGTTGCTAGCTCTCAATTCCTTCTTTGTGGGAAATTAGAAACTATATTTCCTCCATTTTAAGTTGTTCAGGGCCTGAGTTTTGTCCTTTCTGTTTCCTGTCACATTTCCTCATTAGTCCGTTTTTCTATTGCCATAACAAAATGCTCAAGGCTAGATAATTCACAAAAAATGAAGTTTAGAGGGACTGGAGTGATGGCTCAGTGCTCGAAAGCACTTGGTTTTTTTTTGTAGAAGTCCTGGGTTTGGTCCCAGTACCCACGTGGTAGCTTATAACCATCTATAGCTACAGAGAATCCATTTCCCATTTCTGATCTCCTAGGGCACCAGGCACACAGATAGTAAACATACATATACATGTGCTAAACACCCATACACATAAAACAAGTCTAAACATTTTTTTTGTTGTTATTTAAAGTGTACAGCCCAGTTCTAGTACTGGGTAGGCAGAGGCGAGTGAGTCTCTGTGAGTTCAAAGTCAGGCTATTTTACATAGTATTTTTTAAGCCAGCTAAGTTATACAGTGCTTTTAATTCTGGAGGTTCCAGAGAAATGACCAAATCATCTGGCCCTTTCTGGTGAGGGCTTGGGGGGAAAGGATCATATACTAAGACAAGAAGTTACAGGACACAGGGCTATGATCCTAGCGACTTGGGAGACCAAGGAGGGATGATGGCAAGATTAAGACTTGCTTGGGTTATTGTAGAGTGAGTTCAAGGCCAGCCTGAGAAACTTTGCAAGCTTCTTTTTCAAAAAGCAAGCAATCAAACAAAACCCAGAAAGCTTCAGGGTCAAGCTTGCTCTATAGCATCTCACTCTCACTAGAACTAGTCGAGGTCCCATGAGAGAGTTTTCGGTCATTTCCAAAGGCAGTAGCCCCAGTCACCTAAACAGCCCCCTCTAGGTTCCAGCTCTTAAAGACTGCATGATCTCTCAGGGCTGCTACAGTGAAACATGTTTCTAGTATACACTCTTTCTCTAAAACAGTGTTTTGAGAACGGTTTTCTCCCCAATTGGCAAGGAAGAAATACCTGTTGATTCATTGCATAATAAACCCAGAAAACCTGAAAACTCCTGCTGCCCGTTTGCCACATTTCAAACTATATGAATAGAGAAGAATGAAACTATCTGTGAACCTTTCAGACTAGATCAGGAGATCACAAAGAAGTACAGTTAAATGTTGTTGAACTGGCCAGGCAGAAGTGAGGACATATAGTAAGAAATAAAGTAAGGGTTTAAACAACCACTGTCCTCTTGTTTGTAGTTGCAGGGATGTAAGCTCATGAGGAAATAAGGACCCTACTTGTCATGGTCACCTGGGGACCTGACCAATCCAGCGACTGTCTTAACACTGATAGTTGTGAGGAAAGAGAGAGTGTGTGGAGGGTCTAACCTGAGTAATGGAATGTTCCAGAATATTGTCAGACTGAGTCTCATGATTCCAGCTAACCACACAAAGCCCAGGAGGCGCAGCTCTATCCCAGGCCTATAGCGGCCTGGAAGATGTCTGGAAATACACAGTGAAACCAGCAGCTCCCATATTGTACTCAAGCCTGTTGGAGGAAGCATATGTTTAATACTGACTTTAGATGCATGCAGATCTACAGAATTCCTTTATCTTTGCATGTAGCAGCGGTTCTCAACCTGTGGGCTGTGACCCCTTTGAAGGTCGACCGTCCCTTTCATAGGAGTCACCTAAGATGACTGGAAAACACAATGTTTATGTTATGGTTCACAACAGTAGTGAAATTACAGTTATGAAATAACTATACAGTTATGATCAGGGGTCACCACCACACGAGGGTCTGCATTAAAGGGCCACAGCATTAGGAAGGTTGAGAGCCACTGGCATATATCATTCTTCCATTCCCTCACCAAGTCAGATTGCTCTGTTTAACTGGAGAAAACTGGGCCAAGTAGGATAAGTGATTTTGCTTAAATTCAATACGGAGCCCTGCCCATTGTTCACGCCTCCTCTGCTGTTCTCTCCCGTGTTGCAGAGTCTCTCTGACAGTTCACTTCTCCTCCAGGTCCCCACCCCACAAGGGCTGTTACTACCACCCAGTCAGAATCACAGGACATCTGTACAGGTTTTACAAATGTGTTATATGACACAATAGTCACATTGTTTCTCATCGTGAAAAAAAAAAAAAAAAAGAGATGCCACCTAAATGTCCAAAGATAGGGAGATGTGTACACTTTAAAATACATAAGGAGATGGAAACATATTTGCAATATTCTAGTAGCTGAGTTTAAGAAAGAAGGTAGCAGAACGGAGGGTGTAACATTCTATCTTTTAAAGACATGTGGAACTTGGGAGTAGAGTGGCTCCCACTTGGGAGTAGTGGGGTAGAGTGGAGGAGACATGAGGAAGGGCTGAGCCCTGGGTACCAAGCTATAAGAGCAAGAGGCACGAAGTTTTAGAGGACTGTGCGCTGTAGGGTGGCTCCATATTGTCTACTGCAAAAAGTAGAAGCATGTAATCTTGGAGGAGGCAGATAATTTAACTCGATTCTGATATATACACATCTCAAAACATCTCCATACCCCGTTACTATGTTTAAGGTATCAGAGATAAACTGTAAAACTATGTTTAGATGTGTTTAAGGTTGTGTTCACTGTATTGGGGATACACTGTAAAATACAATGTAAAATATGCATTTGAAGCTAGAATTAAAAATACTAATGTCTGAGTGTAAAAAAAAGATGTATCTTTTTCTCTCGTATTGTGTGTGGGGGTTTAGTCTTTTTTCCTTTGTCTTTTGTGTGTATGTGTATATGTACTTAGTCATGTGTATGTAGGTACATAAAAATGTGTAGAGGCCATGAAGACAGCCTTCATCCTTAATATCTTTTGTCAGTATCGTCTACCTTTTTTTTTTTTTTTTTTTTTTTTTGAGACGAAGTCTCTCATTGGACTGGAATTCACTAATTAAGCTAGTCTCTAGCTATCAAGTCCCAAGGATCTTGCCTGTCTCTGTTTCCCCAGTGCTGCTGGGATTACAAGAATGTATCCCACCTTGGCTTGTTTTTGTGTATGTTCTCAGAATTACACTCATGTCTTTGTGCTTATACGGTGAGAACGCATTTTACCAACTCAGCCAGTTCTTTGGTCTACCTGCTTTCCCTACCTACCCCCCTCCCCACCCCCTGCCGCCAGTGTGTGTGTGTGTGTGTGTGTGTGTGTGTGTGTGTGTGTGTTAAGCAGGACCAGCTTCTGTTATAGCTAAAGATGTTGGGTAACTACCTCTAATCCCTGAGTATGTTAATTTAGGTTGCATGCATAATGTTATTTCTTTTAGGTTAGTGGGTTAGTGTAAGACATACCTATCTCTACAGTGTACTGAACCGGCAGCTACTGGGATAGACATTTAACGACTGCTCCAGTGGATCTGGGGGGTAGTTTGATGTCAGTTAACACACATCTGGGTATGGGCATTTCACCATCTCTTGCCCTTTCGTCTGCTGAAGAGCTGTATAGATCTTGCATGGCATTTTGACTTGGCATTTCCCAGCTGCTGCAAGTCTGCCGAGCAAGGACTTGACATTGGCACTTTGAGGCCACTGGTAGAAGGTTGGTTTGTAAAGAGATGCTACATTTGCTGAGATAGTGAAAAGCTGGCATGTATTTATTTTGGGAAGAGACGGACTCTTGTGAAACAGGGGCCCATTCTGGAAGAACTTGTAGCACTCATCCATCTCGCCGTGTGCACGGAGCTCTAATGCTACAGCTGTCACCCGTTTTCAATGAGCGATTGTCATATTGTCAATCCACGATAATACAGAACAATTTCCATTCTCCATGTTGAAGCATCGCCTTTGTAGTGCAATTCAGTTCGTATTAACAATGCTTTGATGACAATTCCTTCCCACTCCACCCTTCCAGCCCTCCCTCTCACCATTTCCCAACCAGAGGAAACCGTATTTTGACAATATCTCTAGTGTTACCAATTTTCTGCTTTAAAACATTTTGGGCCCAGAGCCCTCACTGAAACTGCAGAAAACACACCGATCTGTTTCCTTTTTTTTTTTTTTAACCTAACTCTCCGGGGATTGGGTAGTGGCTTGCCCAGCAGAACTAAAAGCATTTTAAACTGTTACTTATTTCTTCTTAAAACATCTCTATAAAAAAGAAATGTTATATGCCTTATTATTCCCTTTTCATGAGGAGTATATTAGAAACAACTCCTTTGGCTTTGGTGTTGTGAAGAGATCCATCAAGAAACTTGGATGTTTTTCCAGCTTTAAGAGTGGTGGTAGTCCTATATACAGACGAGACATTGCTACCCTGATGGATTAGTACTTGCTGATTCCCCCTAGAGGCGAAGTTGGTTCTGTGTATGAGCCCTCCACAGGTATCTTAACTGTCTCAATTCACTATTTTAAGCTGGTTGAGTGTTGAGCTTTTCTGAGCCCGCTCAAGAACTAGATCTGGGTGGGCATAGGTGTGATTCAGACACACCCATGCACACTTGTATAAGCTAGGCCAGAACCAACACTAAAATGCAATTATCCTGGTGGCTTTGGGATGTTTCCATTGCTCTCATTTAAAAATTTCTCACCAGGGAAGTTGGAATGATCAGAGATTTTATATGGTCCCCAATGCCCCAGATAACTGGTTTACACTTCGCCATTAAAAAAATAATAATAATAATTAATCAGTGCTTTTGAATAGTATAGTCTTCAACTATAGGAAAACCAAACTTCGCGCACTGAGTGAGGGAAAGAATTGAACAGAGCTTTAGGTAAATGAATGTGGATGTGATGAACCTCAGTGGAAATTTGGGAGGTAAAAGGAAGAGAGGAACAACCAGAAAAACCCACTGTGCCTGTCCATAGAGCTGTGGCTCCTGGGAACAGCCTTGACTTTGAATAGCTTGTTGCTTTGCTTTGTCCTCATAGGTGGACCTGCTTTTCTTCCCCACTTCTATCCCAGTGCAGCTCAATGTAGCTGAGCTATTCAGGGCGTTCTGCTACCCTAGTCTTGAGGTCTTAGGAAGGTGAAACCCAAGTCTTGCCCAATAGCTTGGGACAGGAAGTGGAGAGGACTGCTAACTGAAACTTGAGACTGTATGTAAAGTCTGTGCTGGAGCAGCAGGGCAGATGTTTCTTCTCCAACAGGAAGCACCCGGGGCCCACAGGAAGCTCCAGTGTCCCTCACACATTGTCATCCTGTATTTGCATCTCTGCATCACTGCATTGTCACATGGTCTCTGTGTGACTGGAAACAAAGGTGGGGCCACGGGGGAAGGAATACACCACATGGTTATTTACCCAGCTCTATTTTCTTGTAAGTGTTCATAGCATTGCTTGCAGTCCTTCAAGCCACAAGTTAGACATAGCCACTGTAGCTGTTCCACTTACCCACCTACTCATCCGTCCACATGCACCCTAATAAAATGGTCAGTGGTGCGGGGTCTGCAGTCAGATGGCTGGGTTCAATTCCCGCTCCCGAATGAAAGTAGAAGTTGGGGATGTTACTTACATACTGTTAGTAAGACACAAATAGTAATTCGGTATGTCATGGAGTGTGAGGGAGTCAGGGAGTGAGTAGGTATCTGTGGAAGGCCTTTAGACCACACTGAAGATTCACTGTTTTATTCATTGATCTCTTGAATAAGAAATCACTACACATGTAGTTTTGTAGAAAGTCCATCTTTCTGGATGACAGAATTACAACCTTCCCCTTTAAGTCCCCAGACGTATGGTTTTTCTTGGTATTTATCATTGTGTAGACATTTTATTTTATTTTGTTTGTTTATTTTTGTTTTGTTTTGTTTTTGTCTTTGTTTTTCAAGACAGGGTTTCTCTGTATAGCCCTGGCTGTCCTGGAACTCACTCTGTAGACCAGGCCGGCCTCGAACTCAGAAATCCTCCTGCCTCTGCCTCTCAAGTGCTGGGATTAAAGGCGTGCGCCACCACTGCCCAGCATCTAGACATTTTAAAAAGAATAGATATTTTTAAAACAATGCCAGGGCTGAGACCTTTAGTCCATTGAAGGGAGGAGCTCTGATTTCAATTCTGGTTGTTTGATTTTGAGTAGTTAGCTCATCATTCCGCCTTCCCCTCTGTATTTTTGTCTTCTACCTCGATATTCCTTTACTCCTGGCTCTCTTTTATTTTCTGACCTTTGGCCTACTGCCCATGGCAGCAGAGCTACCGCTGTGTGTGTGGCCATGCTTGTTCATGGCTGTTCTAAGACCCAGTCACACACTGGTATAACTTACATCTTGAAAACTGTGATGAATCAGTTTGCATTTATATAGAATTGGCAATTAAGTAACTGTCGTTGTAAGACGAGGTATTGTGTTGAATACTGCGTGCACAGAAGTTTAAAAACTAGTGATTGTGACCACAACACAACGATTGGAGGGTGTCACTGTGGAAGCTCTAGACTGTGTGTCAGAGTTTAATGGCTCAGCCACTTGATAAGTGGCAATTGCAGTTCTGTGTTTTCAGGGACTTGAGTCGAATTAACTGTATCACCTCGGATTGTCACAATGTCTAAGGAGTGGAAGGGGTGCCATCGCTTATGTTTATGTAACAGTGAAGAGCTCTGTTTATTATACACAACTCAGGTATTTGAATCCTAGTTAAAACAGGGAAGAGTTGGCTCCTGGAGCTGATTCCCCTGTCTTAGTTAGATAAGGTCAGTACAAACGAAAAGGCATAAATACGGCAATTACTCTCTGTGAAGCTTTACATTTTCATTCCCTCACAGAATGATGATGTCCTCTTGGCTGGCATTTTCGGCTCTGCGTTGTTGACTTTTAGAGGGTCATGCTTTGGAAATGCTCATCTCTGTTGAACGCAGGACTCGAAGGGCTGTAGCGCAGGATATGCGTAAGGGTCTGGACCACACTAACCGTGAAATAGAGGCAGAGGGGCTCTGTACACTCAAGTGGGAGGATTCCTCCCCTTACACCTGAAGGTGGTGAACTCTACCATCTTTTGGTGGCGGAGCAGGTTCAAGACAGGATGTCTCTGTGTAGCCCTGGGTGACCTGGAACTCACTCTACAGGCCAGGCCGACCTCAAACTCAGAGATCTGCCTGCCATGGTGGCTGAAAACCACACTGAGAGCCTTGCTCCAGGAAAGTTAAGCACATTTTGAGGTGGACCTCCTATATCCAAGATCTGTTTCTTTCCTTTCTTTCTCTGTAGCCAATCACAGACACAGAGAGCCTTCCGCGCTATGAGGGAACACAGTGGATGAGGGAATGCAGTCTCACTTGGCAGATCCTTGTAAAGCTCTGTCCTGTGCCTTCTCCCTTTTCTCCCCCTTTCTAGGAGACTGATACACACACGAATCATCAGAGGCAGAGGCAGGCGCGTCCCTTCCTTTACTCTGGTGAATGGAGAAGTTAGCAGGGATGAGAAGTCGGAAGCATTTGTTCTTAAGTGGTAAAAAGTGATGGGGGGGTACCCTCAGATGTGCCTGTGGTCTCAGTGCTGACCTTAAGTACAGTGTCTCAGGGCCAGCCTGGGAGATACAAGTCTCCTTTAAAGAGAGAAAGGAAGGTGAGCATGAAGGAGGGAAGGGAAGAAATGCCTAAAGGGACATTCTTAGGTGTGCCACGTCAAGGTGGCTCCTGTGTTTGTGTGTGTTACAATCACAGAGGTAGTCCTTTGGCCAAAATCTGCCTGGCCCCCTCCCTGCATTCAGGAGACACTGTGAGGAGGTAGGACACAGATAGGACACAGCAAGCAGTGACAGTACACGGCCCCCGAAAGAGTGCCATATGCTGTATCTAAGGAGCTTCAAGGCTCTGCAGGAGAAGCAGATGCTGAGGCCTCTGGGGAAAGTGAAGTCACCATCAAGTTCAGGGCTGGGCGACTCAGATGGGAGCGCAGAGACCACTGTGTATGCAGGATACAGGTCTGTGAGGGTCTCTACCTCAGTGTGTCGGGACAAAACAGTACTCTCTCCCAAAGCTGCAGTGATCCACTCCATCAGCCCCGTCGGCCTCACCTCAGCTCGCTCTCTCTCTCTCTCTCTCTCTCTCTCTCTCTCTCTCTCTCTCTCTCTCTCTCTCTCTCTCATCCTGCCAAGGAATGTCACAGCATTGTTTAGTTTGCCTTACTCTTTCATGGCGCTACTCCTGCGCATGCTGAAGTCATCTTCTCACTGACTTGGCACCCCACCCTGTCCCCAAGACACATCCCTGTATTGTGGTACATGAGCTGAGTATCACTCATATACTAATATCATGGGAAGGTCTGTCCCTTGTGGTTTGTGTAGATGGACTGAATCCTCAGGACCACATCGGAGGTGGGGTGGGGACTGTTGTTATCCACAGTTGACACGTGGGGAAGCTGAGCTTGTCTGAAGTCACATAGCTAGTTAGTAGTGTTGTGGTAGGGCACAGTGGATTAGGGGACTAGTGGTTGTTGATCTAAATATCTTGATTATTTGGTACTTCCTCAGGATGCAAAACTGTCCTGCTGGGTCCCAGAAGTCACTGAAGTAACACGTAAGATCCTTGCCTTCACTAGAGAGCAGAAGTACACACATGATATGTTATTATCAGAAGTCACTGAGAGCTCTCTCTATACTGATGGCAGTCTTTTTTTTTCTTTCTTTCTTTCTCTTTTTTTCTTTCTCTCTTTTTTTCTTTCTTTCTTTTTTCTTTCTTCTTATTTATCTATTTAATTATTTTTCCTGTTTTGGGGACCAAACATAGGGCCTTGAACATGATAGTCAAGTGTTCTTTCACTGAGTTATAGCCATAGTCCTTGGTGAGCCCTTTTTGAGGGAAAGTCTCTCACTGGACCTGGGGCTCATCACTTCAGCTAAGCTGACTGAACAGTAAGCTCCAGGGATTCTGCTCCCACTCCTTTGCCCAAAATGAAGTAACAGACATGAACCCCTATGCCTGGCTTTGGTTTGGATGCTGAGGGTTGAGCTCAGGTCCCTATGCTTGAGTGGCTGGTCCTTTACTGGTAGAGCAAGTATCTATCTACTCATTCTTACTCTTAGCTGTTTGATACAGGGTCTTGCTATGTGACCTTGAACTCTTCATGTCTGACCTTCTCTTGCCTCATCCTCCCCAGGGCTCTGAGTACAGTTATCACCACACCTGGTCATCCCTAACAAATTTATTCATGTCAATGGGACAGGTACCATTGTGAGCCAGCTGGGTGACCTTGGACAAGTCATCACATCCCTGTCTTAATGGCAACTGGGAGGATGGCATCCACAGGTCCTTCAGGCTTCCCCTGTCTCCCAGTTATTTCTTTATGTTTGTTTGGAGGACTCAATGATGGAAACTCGTAGCTCTTCCAAGTGCTACTCTCTGGTTTCCTTTTCCCGTGTAGAATTTCTGAAGTGTCCTGTGATCTTTATTAATCACACAGGGACTGCCATCCCTCAGACTCTCATGGAATGGCTAAGGTGCCCTCTGCAGAAGATCTCTCGGCTAATGTTCTCATTACTGACTAATTGGCTAAAGAGACTTCTCTCGAATTGCATTTATGCTGATTGATAGTTTTCTATCACCTGATGGGTGGAATGGACAGCCAAAGCAATTACCACTGCAAAGAAAGCCCCACACAGCTGAGCTGCTCAGCCCAAGACAAGAGGCCTTTATGGATTGTGCTTGTTGGGGGGTCTGTTAGAGTTTGTCAAACAAATGGTTTTCAGGCAAGAATAGCTTGCCATGCCTTGACATTCGCATGTGTCAGGTCACTGTTAAGCTCACTGGGCCTTGTCTTATTGGAGTATGGTGTAGTTCTGAGTATGTTTCAAACACAGGTAGCCTGGGTAGCTCGTTAGCTGTGTAACTCACAGCAGGCACCTTTGTGCAGGGTGATAGCCTATAGCCCTATGTTCTGAACTGCAGTTGCTGGTGTCCTGTGAGTCACATCACATCGAATGGAGACGATCAGTAGACATGGGGCATTGCTCAGATTCCTTCTTTTCATGTTCTGCAGGCTCTTTAGAGGATATAATCTGTAGGTCGAGGGTGCTGTCATTTAAATGGAGCCCATTTCATTCCGAGTGGATGCATTCATCTATTGAAGTCTCTTTGTTAAATGCTAGCTCCAGTTGCAGAGTGAAAGGTAATAATGTGTTTGAGAGTTTATGTTGAAGCATAGTCCAAGGAACTTTTTGGTTGAATTATAACCAGAGAGTCAGAAGTCACTTAGAATCTTCCCTACAAATGCCCCTAGTTTGGGACTTTTCTAGAGGTGACAACAAAGGGCTGGAGGTGCCTTGTTTTCCTGTGTATCTTCTAGGTTGTGCTCCATAACAGCAATGGACAACGCAGCAATTAATACACTGCCTTCCATGTTAGGGACACAGCTCAGCTTGTGGTGTGTATGAAGCTCTGTGCTCCATCCCCAACATTGCATAAATGAGGCATGGTGGCTCTTACCTGTGAGGTGGAGGGAGGGAGATCAGAGGTTCATGGTCATCCTCAGCTACATATCAAGTTTGGGGCTAGCCTTAGCTACATGAGATCATCTATTTTATTATTATCATATATAATAACATTATTACATAGAAATATTATGTAATACTAAAAATAATTAATAATAACTACTAATTATTATTATAGTATCTTCTCCTTCTGTTGCTCCAATAGTAATGTCCTGACACTTTGGACATGTGTGATACCCACAGTGTAATATGGTTATCTATGTTGGAGCAAGTTTGGTCCATCCTGGAAAGTGGGATTGAGAAGTACGAGAAACCCTTGTCATCACATCTCATATACCAGAGTCTCTGAGGCCTTGTCACCTTGAAGGTGTTTCTAAAACGTAGGACATGAGATTTTTGTGCTAAGTAATCAATTCTAGGAGACCAACTACTTGGAAAAGTAATGAGAGAAAGCAGGATTTTTTTTCACAATTCGAATCCTGAAGTCCTGTGTGAGTGTTAAATATGCAGAGGAGGGGCTGGGCATGGCATGCATGCTTGTAATCTACACTTACAAGCATGAGGAGGGAAATTCAAGGCTGGCCTAGACTGAGCTATGTAGTGAGCTTGACATCACGTTGGGCTATATGAGAACGTATTTTAAAAGAGGTCTGGGGAGGGGGAGGACATGTCACTTCTAATGAAAATAGCCAGGCTAGAGCAAGTTGGTTCAACTGAAATGGTTTCCAGGTCCTTTCTGCTCCAGGACAGGAGCTGTGTGGGGAGCTGTTAGTGTACAGCCAGTCTGCAGTTCTTCAGCAGGAGAGAGCTGCCAGTCTAGCTCAGTGCATGACTTCCAAAAGCCACTATATGGCCCCTCAGTGCCCAGGCTGCTTTCAGGAAGGATAGATTTTAAGACCCTGTAACCTTTCATTTTCTGTGTAGAGAATCCTCCCACTGAAGGCAGAACCCAGGAACACCATGTTCTTGAACACCACAGCCTCTCTCTCCACCTCTCACATCACTGCCGTATCTACCTGAGGCAAATGGCTCCAAGAGAGTCACGATACAGGCTGGGCTATGAGAAAGCACAAGACTGCCCTGCCATCCCCTCAGCACAAATGCACTGGATAAACACATGTTTGCCTCTCAGTACCTGACAGGTGTGTAAGCCCCATCCACCCAAGATGTACTGGCAACCATGTCTGTAAGGAGAATAAGGCAGAGATATAGTGACGAGCCATTGAGAACATGTGTGTGTTGCCATTTTTGTACGCTTGTACAGTCTTTTTCTTTCTTTCACAGACATGTTTTGTTTCTGGTGTGACTCCATCTCCATCAGATGTGCATATATGTGTGTGTGTGTGTGTGTGCGCATGTGTGTGTGTATATATATACACATACATATATATATATATGCATACATACACACACATATCTCTAGATAGAGATAGAGATAGAGATAGAGATAGAGATAGAGATAGAGATAGAGATAGATATAATCTTTACTGTGCCATTTGCCTATCTCAGAATTTGTCAGCAAGAACAGCCAAAGAAAAAATAGATAGAAAGCTGTGAAAGGCCTAAAGTACAGCTTTAGCCTTCAGCCTCAGAGGGAGCCATTTTTTCAGTTAAATTTCAGTGTTTTATAGCATTTAGGAGTGGTCCTTCACATCTGTTACCTAGAGGTAAAAACATGCTTTATCTCCACCGATGTAGTATGAAGTTCTGATTCCAGAATGAGATGAGATGAAGACGTGGGTCCTGGTTTCAAATATCAGACCCGAAAAAGACCATGTTGGTTTCATGTAGTTGGTCACAAACATATCCTGCAGATTTAAACTTGAGTGTTTAATCTGAGAAATTCCTTGGCTCATGTTATTGGAGAGTAAGCACATTTTTTGAGCTGGATCTGGCAACTGTTTTCTAGCAAAGGATGTCCATGCATCTCTGCCTGCCTCTGCCCATGTATTAGTCCCACCAATATGTTTGTATTGTTTAGTTACTTATTGTGAGCTGGAATTGACTCTAGAAGTAAGTTTACTGGGAGTAGACATACCATTAAATAATAGCAATGCCTTTTTAATTATCTCCTCTTCAAATCCAAAGCCAGACAAACGTGTGTTCAGTTACTGAATAGCTGGTTTAAACATAACTGAGTATGGGATCATAAAACCCCAAACTGCTGAGGGTTTAAAGTTCTTAGTAATCCATCCCATTTCAGTCAAAGTAAAATTCCAACCAGACTACGGCACATCAGAAGTCTATTTGCAAGGAACTGGTTTCCTAGTGGAGTCTAGGGGACAGTTAGTGTTCAGTTCATACTTTCTTTAGAGACAATTGGTGAGCTGTTGCCCCCTGGACAAGACTCTTGGGTCCTGTCTTGCCTCCCTCCTAATATTTGGTTGGCTTACATCACGGAATTCTTGTGGATTCTGTAGGAGTGTTTTGTTTTGTGTTTGTTTTTCGATACATGCTCTCTCTACAAAGCCCTGGCTGTCTTGGAACTCACTTTGTAGACCAAGCTGACCTCAAACTCAAGAGATCCATGTGTCTCTGCCTCCCAAAGGTTCACACAACTGCCATCCAGCTTGTTGGAGTATTTTGTAGGTGCTACATAAAGGTTACTGTGGTTATAGTAGTGGTTGTTGCTTCTCTCTCTCTCTCTCTCTCTCTCTCTCTCTCTCTCTCTCTCTCTCTCTCTCTCTCTCCCCTCCCCCCATGTGTATGTGTAACGCACATACAACAGCATCTGTGTGGAGGCAGAGGACAACCTTGGGTGTCTGTCCTTGCTTGTTTGAGACAGGATCTCTTAATATTAGCTTTGGAAAATGCCAGTCTATCTGGCCCATGAACTTTCAGGATTCTCCTCTGTCCATTGGCCGTCCTGCAAAAAGAAAACGGGGTTTATAAACCTGCTATTGTGTCTGGCTTTTCTTGGGTTCTAGGGATCAGAACTAAGGTTCTCACACTTTCATGGCACGTTTTTTTGTTTGTTTAGTTGTTGGTTGGTTTGTTTGTTTGTTTCCTGAAACCATCTCTCCAGGCCTGTTGTTGTTGTTGTTACTGATATTACTATTGCTGGTCCATCTGTGAGAGGAATTGTGTCTGTGAAGCTGTATCACAGGATGGTTAGACAGCACAAAACGATGTATTTATGTGCAGACTCCTGTGTTTCCAAAGGCACATAAGTTGTTTGATATAGTTCACAAACTTTTCACATAGAGCTCGAAATTCATTGAAGAGTCTTAGGTCATTGCTTAATAAAGGCAGACATCATTCCATTTTATGACTGGTACCTTGCCAGCATTTGAACATTTACCCATTCTATACTCATAAGGGACTCAATTTTCCTTATACCCCTCGCTGTGAATCCTGCTGTTTTTCTCATTTTACATCTGCAAATACTGAGACCAAGGGTGACTTACCTTGATCAGAGAGTTGGTAAGCAGTGGCGTTAGTGAGCATCTCAGTGGTCAAAGCTCAGCACCTCCCACTCCCATAAATTACATGTTTTGGAAGATGGTCTTACGCTACAGTGTGTGTAGAGTCAGGTTTGACCTTCCCTACTTGGACCCCCGGGATTCAAACTTAGGTCGTCAACTTTGGCATCAGGCGCCTTTCCCTGCTGAGCCCTCTTGCTGGTCCTAACGCTCAGCTCTGTCATCATGTGGTGTGCTTCATGTATCATCCCAGCACCCAATGGGTCTGTGGTATGGATCACTGTGTCAGAGAGCTAATTCCTGCCAGTGGGGCTGTCAGAGTCTTTGCTTATGGGCCTTGTCTTTCTGTGTTCAGCCCTTCAGCCCAGACCCTTCAAAAACAGTGGCACTTCATTCTGTGTCTTCCTGAGGCTTGAGTTCTTCCTCCTCCACAAGCCCTTGGAGCCGAGCACGTGTGTAAGGTCTCCCCTCTTCAGGTTCTTTATTATGGATTTGAAAATTCATTTCAGGTTCCCATCGATGGTCACCTTTCCACATGCTTGTGTCCTTCAACAGGACACAATTATAAGGAGCATAAGAAAGCCCTTGCTGCCAATCCCTTCTCTGGTACAGTGAAGATCGTAGACCACACCAAACCAGGATTTCCAGGTCTCCCGGCCGCAGGAAACTGGCCTGGAGCTGTGTTCCTCTGCAGCTTTCTTCAACCTACTCAAAACAAAACAAAACACAAAACCAAGTAATTACAGATATATAACCATTACTCATAAGAGAGAGGAGAGGGGAGGGGAGAAGGGGGAAAGGGACGGGAGGGAGGAGAGAGAGAGAGGAGAGAGAAAGAGAGAGAGAAAGAGAGAGAGAGAGAGAGAGAGAGAGAGAGAGAGAGAGAGAGAGATCAAGCAGGGTATAAGACCCAGAAGGGACCCTGGAGTGTGAACTGCCTGGTCGTTCACGTTTTCGTTTTCATTCTTCACAAACACTGAGAATACTGTCTTTCAATGGCAGTGTGTCAAGTTGACACACCTGAGGAGAATGAACCTCAACTGAGGGCTTGTCTTATCAGACTGGCCTGTGGGCATGTCTGTGGGGCACTTTCTTGAAGGCTGATTGATGTGAGAGGACTCGGCCTACAGCGAGCTGTGCTGCCCCTGGGTCCTAAGATATAGAAGAAAGTAGTTGGGTAGCCAGTGAGCAGTGTTCCTCCACGGTCTGCTTCAAATCCTGCCTTGAGTTTCTGCTTTAGCTTCCCTTAATGACAGGGTCTGACCTATAAGACAACACATATACACACACAGACATGTGCACAGAGAGACACAGACACACACACAACACAGAGACACAGACAAACACACAGACACACACACAGACACCCACCCACCCAACACATACACACAGACATACACATACACACACAGATACACAGACAGACAGTCAGACAGACACACTGAGACACACACATAGACACACAGACACAGACACACACAGACACAGACACACACACACACAGACACACACACACACACACACACACACACCTCTGTTGCTTTCACTCAGTGTTTTTATGACCAGAATACAGAATGACATAAATTCTCTGAGTAGAATTTTGTATCAACAATTAGAAAGGCAGAAGAATCAAAATGAATTCTACTTATAGATCCCTACCTAGTACCTGTTCCAGAGAATGACATTTAAAAGTGACGTTGATGTGTTTAAAAAAAAACAGTTCAAGTTTAATTTATACTGCCAGAAGGCTTTGGAGGGTGGCATTCTAACAATCTACCCACAATGACTGTGTGGGTGTCACACTCCAATGTTTACATCATGAAATGATTCTCAGTTAACTTAACGATAGATATCAATAGCTAAAGAGCTCTCCTTGAGCCTGCCTAGGTTTGGCAAGGGACAGAGTAGAAATGAGACCATTTTAAGTAACCCCCCTTTTACTATTACTACTTGGAAACTTAGGTTTCCTTAAGAACATTTTTTTTTTGAGACAGAGGAAAGGGTCTCTCTATGGAGTCCCCGGTGTCTGGAACTTACTAAATAGACCAGCTGGCTTCAAAATCACAGATATTCACCTAGTTCTGCCTCCCCAGTTCTGGGATGAAAGGTGTGAGCCACCATACCTGGCAAGAGCATAATTTTCAAATCTGATGTTTTCATTCATTTTACATTGAGGTTCCAATAAACTGGACCAGTTAGAGCTGCAGGAAGAGGTGGGAGCAGCACGTTCAACTTTGCCCATCACTGTGGTAGGGGAGCATTTTCTATCTTTGAGCTCTACCATTTTTGAAAATAAGAAAGAACTAAATCTTATTTGAAACCATGTCCAATTCTGTGGTTCTAGAGCCACCTGTGAAACTCAGCCTGGGTAGACTGGAGGAATCCTTTGGTGCAGGAAGGGTAGAAGGCAATTAGCTACAAATAGGGCCCAGAGTCTCATTATTTTCTTCTGATGCTTTTTACTTATTTAGTGCTTGCTATTTTAAGATGTGTGACCAACCAGTCAGCCAAGGTAGACAGAGACTATACAGTTAGTCCAGTAACAGTGTTTCCCACAGCCAAGATAGAAAAGTGTAGATAAGGCAAGGCTGGAAAGAGAATCAGAAGCAAATCTGAGCATCTTCTTAAAATGGAGAGATCACACTCAGACTAGAGATAAGGAAAAAAATCTCGAAAAACAAAACCAAAACCTCGTTTCAGCAGCCCCTTGGTAGGCGGAGGCAGTATGTGACAAAGGTACCGCAGCCCTTTCCAAAATGTTCTGGCGGCCCTGATGGAGAAGGAGGCTCCTATGTCACCACAGGGCTGCTATCAAGTTTAAATTAAATCCAACTTCAACAAATATCACTCACTTTTCATCTTCATATAAGCAACGTGGCAAAGGCTTTGCTGATGGATTGCAGATTTGAGTCAAAACTGAACACAACAAAATTTCAGGGGAAACGTCTTGTCAGGCTCCCAAGGCTTGGTGTCTGTCCTGGAAGGACATGGCACTGTCTTCCTCAGGGTGTTTAGAGAACTTATGGTAGTCCATAATAAAAAAAAAATTACTGGTTTCTTTTTAAATATTTATCCTTTCTCTAATAATATTATACACACAAAAATCTCAGCGTTGACCCTCAGAGGAGAGCCCCGGGTCCAGCGTTCAGCTGACTTTGTGTAGACACATTGGCTGCATGTGAAGAATAAATATTTAAATCATTGGATGAGAAAGCATTAGAGAAATCCTGGAGAAGCTTTCCTTTTGTTAATCTACTTAAGCTTGAATTTCTGCCTTTTAGTTTTTGCCTCTTGTCATCCTAACTAGTGGCCGTTTTGAAGACAAGGCATTTTTCACGTGCTAATGTACAGAAGGGACCCGGGATGAGAACACCCTGCAGTTGCTTCCTAGTCGGTTCCGTCTATTCTGGTGCTGCCAGTAGATCATGGACATTCAGATGATCTTAATGCCGAAGCAGCGTTACCAACCTGTGTAATTTTAGAGTTTCCCAGCCTCCATCTCTGCTGACACCGCCGTGCCTAGGGAGGTAATAATGATGATGCTTTCTAGCATCCCTGGGGTTTAAAATGTCTCCTGCGAGATGAGGCTGGCCCAGTGGCAGGGGGTAAGCCCACAGCTCCCCCTCAAGCACTTTGCTGGCAGCAGTTGGAAGCCTGCATTTGGATCTCAGTAAGCTAGGAGATGAGCGTAGAGAGCCCAGAGGGAGGGGTGGTAAAATGCCCAGGGAGATGCAGAGCAGTGCAGGGGCTGAGATGAGGTAAAGGCATCTGTCCTTTTCAGGAGACTCGGGCAAAATGGGTAAAAATGCCAGGGGGGAAAGGGAAGATTAGGAGGAGGTAGGTGGGCTGAGAATGACACGCTTTGGAGTAGCTATTCTGAGCCTGGTCCCATTTTCTTCTGTCCTGCTAATAAAAGCTGGTTTTGGCTTCCCATGGTGTTAGTCTCCACCCCAAGGAGACAGGCTTCCCCGGTCAGTTGGACAGAGCTGGTGTGTGTTGTCCAAAGCCGCATACATCATTGTTTATCAATTAGCATGGTGATTTTAGAGTTGCTTAATTCCCCAATTGTCTAGAAGATGTCTTAAGTTACTGCTGTGTGGCCAGTATGCTGTTCAAAAAATAAAAATAATTATCCTTAAAGTAGCGGGCAGGACACAGAGGGATGGGAAAGATCTGTGTTAGAACCAAAGACAAAAGTAACTGGGAAAATGAAGATTTGGGGAAATCAGGATGGGCAAAGAGAAAGACGACACAAGCAATACTTTCCTTTCCCTCTCTGGTTTCCTCACACAGCGACACAGTGGAATGCCGTGCCCACTCCCAGGTGAGACTGTGGAGACCCTATGAGAAGTTCATGTTCAGACAAAGGAGCGGAAAAATCAGCTTAGTTTGGTCCGTCATCTTAGGCTGACAAGCAAATAGTCTTGAGTTAGCCAAAGTGTTTTTTGCTAAGATTGAGGGTGTAGGAATAACAGATTGAGCTTGCTTTATCTGGTACGACTTTTGTAGAATGCAGTAAATTGGCACCTTTACAAACTGGCAGTTTGGAGAGAAAAAAAATGTGCTTATTTGCTAAGCTGACATAAAAATAACATTTACGAAATAATTGGGAGTCTCCCATCCTGGCCTTACAAAGCAGGTTTGAACTGAAAAGATGGGTGGGACACTCACAAAATATTATTATATTACTAATATAGTAATGAGGTCTCTTCTTTAGTTTGGGCTATCGTTCTCACTATACTGTCTACAGTGAATCTCTTCTTGATAATACCTCCTTATTTAAAAATGTATCTGTGTGCTTCCGACAAAGATTCATTTAGTACCACAAATGATAGGGGCAAATTCAGCCAGCACAGAACCAGGGTCTAAGTGACCCGATGCTCCTAAGTACAAACATTAATGTGTCACCTGAGAAGAAGAGTATTTACCACTTTCCTCATCCCCCTGGCTTTGTGGCATATTTGGCCTGTGGGGAAGCCATCATTGGAAGAGGCCAAGGGTGTTGCTCTGAGGTAGGAAACTCACAAGTCTCAGCCATTTCTTCCCAGTGGAGTTTGTTCCCATTGAGAAGGCAGGCCTCTGCCCCTGTGGGGGAAGCAGAGTAGTTGTGTGAAGAAGCTCTATAGCTCACGCCTTGTAAGTTGGGGTAGTGGCTTCATTACAAAGGCCAGACATTTTTGGAAAAAAAAACAGATACTGTCCAAGGAATAATGATAACTGTACAACAATACACAGAAAAAAAGACAGAGACAGTGGGGGAGGGGATGGGGAAGGGAGGGAGGGAGAGACGGGGGAGGGGGGATATGAAGTCTGTCTGTAGAACTCTCCGAGGAACACATGAATCATCGAAAAGGTTCCAGAGTTACAGCCGGGAAGTATTTATGGCAATCAGTGGAGCAGAGGGTAATAATACAAACATAATAAAGAAGAGAAAGGAGGGGACAGCAGAAATAAAGGCGGCCGGCATTAACAAATAGGGAGATAAGCTTAACGATTATGTGCAAATGACGGAGCTATTGATGGCGAAATAGCTGAGCTTCTGAACTACTTCTTAAAACTGGCCGTTTAAGAAGACAAATAAGGATAATTAAACAGTAATGAAGACCTGAAAGGAGAGGAGAGAGGAAGGGAGAAGAAGGAGAGGGAGGGAGAGAGGGAGGATGAAGAAGACAAACAAAAGAAATAAACCGACCAGGTCTGGAGATGATATGCCATGTTACCCAGGGTTAATGCAAGTAGTAATGGAGTCATCAGAATAGGGAAGATGTCCTGTGGAAACGGGAAACAATAACGAGAGGCGAGGGAGAGAAAGGATGCAGACTTAACCCGAAGGTATCTATCCCTGGCAGATCAAAGCACAGATTCTCATTATTATCTTACGATAGCCATCTTGTCCATATTCCTTACCCAGGGAACCTGTTGAGTATGACTGCCAGTAAGAGATCATACAGATTTCTTCCTTTTTCAGCCTTCAGTGTCCCAGAATCACTAAAGGTGTAGCTTGAATATCAGGTTAGGAGATACTCTCCTCTGTAATATTTCACAGAACAAGAGCCCCTGAATAATTAATTTCCAAGTCAAAGCAGTCTGGCGTCTATTCCAAACATAGTACCTGCCTTTAGTAAGGATTCCATGAGTGTTTGTTGAGTGCATAAATGAATTAGGAGACTACATTGCACACAAATAATAGAACAATTGGAAAGATGAAGCATTCGAACGTGTGGGGTTTTGCAGCCATGAGCTATGAATAACACAATTTATATAGCTTCTTTGATTGTTCTAAATTAATTGATCTTGTGCTTTGAAAAAAAAAAAAAAAACTTACGAAACAATAGACAAAAAGAGGGCACTGGTTATATTATCATTTTAAAACACACCCAGCCATCAATGGAAGAACTGGTAGCAGGTCTCAGGAAATGTAGCTCAGAAATGCACTGAGATCAAGTCGAAGGTGTCAAATTGATTGAAAATTGCCTGAAGGAAGAAAAGCGCCATGATAAATGGCGGCACACTAGGCTTCAAGGAGGTGGGGAGTCTGTGTTCAGCTGGTCTTTCTCTTTTTACAGTCTTCATTAATTATCTGGGACAGGATGTAAACAGCACATTCATTACGTTTGGAGGAGCTAAGTAGAGAGGTGTTTTCAAGTGGTGGGGCACCCGGAAATACAAAGCTACCTGCTTGGGAACTGAGTGGTGCTCACAGTCTGACTAAAACCAACATAAAAGTGTTGGCTTTGGACAGAGCTCAGTCTCAGGCACTATAGGTGGTGAGATTCAACAGAGCTTCTTAGTGATCCAAGGCTTGCTTAGCATTTATGAGGCTCTGAATTTGATCCCCAACAGTTAATTAATTAATTAAGAATCTAAAACAAGATTTAAGCTGGAAGATCATGAAAGCAGAGAGCTATAACACCGGGTAAGATGAAGGAGGTGCTGAGGCACGGTAGCTTGCTGTGAGAGTTGGGAATGGGGTGGGGAGGGATGGAATTCCAAATATCAGATTCAGGACGGCCAAGTCCTATTGTATGCTGTAAGGAAAACATTTGGAGCAAAATCCACCAAAGGGACTGGATGAGGGTTCATCGAGGCTGGCTGCAAGGGCTTCCACACTCTGCCTTGAGGCAGAGACTTCTTTCTCCAGGAACATAGTATCACAGACAGCAGAGTGAGGAAGCCCAGCGCACACTCAGTTGTCAATGGCACCTGTGCCTTTCATTATTAATATTGTTACCATCATAATCTTCATCATCACTACTATGTGTGGGGTGTGTGTGTGTGTGTGTGTGTGATGTATGTGTGTGTGTGGTGTGTATATGATGTATGTGTGTGTGTGGTATGTGTGTGATGTATGTGTGTGTGTGGTGTGTGTGTGATGTATGTGTGTGTGTGTGTGGTGTGTGTGTGGTGTGTGTATGTGTGGTGTATGTAGTGTGTGTCTGTGTGTGGTATATGTGTAGTATGTGTGTGGTATGTGTGTGGCATATATGTGTGGTATGTGTATGGTGTGTGTGGTGTGTGTGGTATGTGTGGTATGTGTATGGTGTGTGTGGTGTGTGTGTGGTGTGTGTGTGGTGTGTGTGTGGTGTGTGTGTGGTATATGTGTGGTGTGTATGTGTATGCTCTGTGTATGTGTATGTGGTGTGTGTGGTATGTGGTATGTGTGTGTGGTATATGTGGTGTGTGGCTGTATATGGTATGTGTGTAGTATGTGTGTGGTATATGTGTGTGGTATATGTGTGTGGTGTGTGTATGTATGATGTGTGTGTGGTATATGCGTGTGGTGTGTGTGTGTGTGGTGTGGTGTGTGTGTGTGTGTGTGTGTGTGTGTGTGTGTGTGTGTGAATGCACATGTGTACATTTTTGGCAAAGGTTAAAAGAGGATCTCAGCTGACTTTTTCTATCACTTTCTTGGTTTTTTGAGACAGGGTTTCTCTGTGGGACTCTGGCTGTCCAGTGCTGTGCATGTGACTCTTTCTCTAGTGTTTTATTTTCAAACTGCTTTAGCTACCTTGTAGTTCTTTTTATCAGGATGAAAATATTTCTGTGTTTATTATCAAAATATTTTTAAAATCATGAAAATGTCACATATCCAGAAGCTTAGAGTAGTCCAGTGTCCCCTGTGTGCCACTGCTAGGATTCAGTAGGTATTAAGGCGTTCTCAACTTGTCCCTCCTTGTTTTCATTAAAACAAAAGGACACTGCACCACTTTACCTGTGTCTTGCAGATTGCTTCTTTAAAAGGTGGAGATTCCTGGGGCTGGAGAGATGGCTTGGGCAGGCATACTGCTCTTGAAGAAGACCCAGGTTCAATTCCCAGTATCTGTCCACAATGGTGGCTCAAAATTGCCTGTGGCTCCAGTTCTAGGTGATCTCCGGCCCTTTTCTGACCTCGGCAGGCTCTTGCAGGCATGTGGTGCATTTATATACACCCAGGCACACAGCCATTCACACACATGAAATATATATATTTGAAGTGGGTACTTTTTATATAACTTCATTCTCATTAGCAATAGTATCTTGGCTATATCTAATATATACTCCATAATCAAATTTCTTCCAGGAGACCCCCTTAAACCATCTTTGCTAATTTGTATTTATCAGTCAGACTCCAGCAAAGTCTGTCTTTTGTTTGTTTATTTTTGGAGACAGGGTTTTTCTGTGCTGTCCTGGAACTTGACCTGTAGACTAGGCTGGCCTGGAACTCATAGCGATTGGTTTGCTAAAGGCTTGGGCCACTGTGGCCTGGCTATAAGATTCATCTTTATTGTTAGGTTCCCAAAGTGTTTTTTAAAATCTCAGTCTGTTCCCTTGACCCTCCTCCCATGAACAACATTTTCTTTCTTTTTTTTTTTTTAGTGTCTTCAAAAAGTAGTGGGAAAGTCTGGCAGGTGAGCTTGAGGACAGTTAATTTAGCTTGTATTGGCTTCTGTGAGAACTTTTTCAGAATTCCAGATGCTTCTCTCTCACATTTCTCTCAAACATTTGGAGTGGACACTCATAGCTCCAAGGTGAGCCTGGTGGATGACCTGGCTCAGGGATCTGTTTCTTTCACAAGTCAGGCCTTTCCCTTTTGCTCTCACTTAGTTGGAGCCCAGAGATCAAAACTTCCTCTTTCTTTAATTGTATTATAGACTCCTTGACTTTCCAAATTACAGCCCCCTGTGTTTTGATGACCATGGTTTCGATGTTTCGAAAAATAAACAAGATGCCTGACCCAGTTGCACAGATGCAGAGAAGGACTCAATTCCCAGCAACTACATGATGACTCACAACCATCCATAGTGGGATCAGATGCCCTCTTCTGGTGTGTCTGAAGACAGTGGCAGTGTACTCACATACATGAAATAAATAAATTAAAAGAAAACAAAAAACAAACAACAATAAAACACACACACACACACACACACACACACACACACAGAGAGAGAGAGAGAGAGAGAGAGAGAGAGAGAGAGAGAGAGAGAGA
>JANHMN010000001.1:95375112-95392197 GCA_030674055.1 Rhabdomys pumilio
AGAGAGAGAGAGAGAGAGAGAGAGAGAGAGAGAGAGAGAGAGAGAGAGAGAGATATTTCTATAGCTGAGTAGACCTGAGAAATTCTTTGTGTACTTCCCTCTTAAGATAGTGAGATCTCTGTAAGAGAAGGCATCTGTTCAACACACAAGCCACTGTTTACAGGGCATTTTGATCAACTTGTCTGCTTTGTCTGTTAACATACCTGCACAGAGAGATTCTGAGAACACAGGAACAGGTGGAGAGCTCACCAAACCCACATCTTCCTTTCCTGGGTGACTTGAAGAAGTCATTGAACCATTCTGGACTTGAGTGTCCTGAAAAATCTGGCCCTGTGGTGGTTACAAGCTATGCCAGCCGCGTGGTTTTTATACATCCCTGGCTGGGCCTACAGTGTGGAAAATGGGGTTTGCAGAGTCACTATGCAGCTTGTCCCCTACTAAGCCCATCACAGGAGTTCTCTGGTCACCCAGAGACAGCTGAGACAATGGGTCCTTTACACACTCACATGTTCCAGCTGAGCAGTCATGTTCCCAAGACTACTGGGGGCAAAAGCAGAGGCAGAGAATGTGCAGGGGATCCTTAAAACAAGCTTGCATTTGTTCTTGAAAACATGTTGGCATTCAGACACGGTTTTTTTATTTTTTATTTTTTATTTTTTTATATTTCCACTTAAATATGCAAGTTTAATAAACATTATTCACCCAGAACATAGACATGAAGCAAAGCCTTATAAATGAGTCTCAGGCCACATTCTTCGATGTTGTCCCTTGAAATGTCAATTCTGGCATTTCAACTTTAAAAAAAAGTTGATTACAATCTAGAGGCTTCTTCCTAATATTAAAAAAATGTGTGTCCTTTATTCAAATTTATAAACCTTTTACTTCTTACATTTATTTGTATGTTATTTTGCTTTCAAACAGGGATAAAACTAAAGGCTATAGAGTTAAAGATGGAAGTTTTTCCTTTTTGATTTTACAAAAAGAATATATAATGACATAATGAATAGAGGGAGGTGCCCATTCCAGTGGCTGCAACCCCTGCCCCCACAGAGTAGGACAAACCGTGGGTCACACACCCTAGCTTTCTAAGTATGCCCCAAAGAAATGCCAGGGCTTCAGTAGAGTTCATTTAGCAGCCAAACATAAATATTAATAACACAGAAAATCAATAAGAGACCTCACAAGGAATGGTAGATTCACTTAGCTCTACAGCTGGGAAGTTTGTGGAGGCCAGAGCATCTCCCAACCTGCCTCTTCTCTCTCCTGATGGTGCCTACTGCACGTCTACACTCTGGCATACTTAGAAAACTGGGGTGGGTCATCCAGGGGTTGTATCTGCTGGAATTGGCATCTGTTCTCCCCACAATCTTTGTAGTCTCCCTCACTTTCTATTGACTTCAAGTGAAAATAAAGGAAGATCTTGGTTTATGAACAGCTTTTTCCAGTGTGTTATCTGGGCCACCCCAGGAACCGTGTTCTCAAAGCCTGGCACTCCCATGTTATCCCATGAAACTCCACCTCCCCCAGTCACTAACAAACTATACATTAGGGAGGAGTTTGTTTCAAGTATCACAGAATATATCAGTGTGCTTGTGTGCATGTGCGAGCATGTTCCAAGGTCAAAAGAGGCTGTCCGGTGTCCTGCTCGGTTACTTTCTGCCTTAGTGCCTTGAGACAGGGTCTCTCAGTGAACCTGGACCGGACTGGTGGTCAGCAAGCCTCAGCCATCCTCCTGTGTGTCTTTCAAATACAATGCTGGGATTACAGACCTGTCCAGCCACACCCAGTTTTTTTTTTATAGGTGTTGGTGATTCCAACTCTGATCTCTCTTCTTTCACAGCAAGTTCCCCTAGACACTGAGCCATTTCTCCTACCTTGGGATATATATATATATATATATATATATATATATATATATATATATATATGCATATATATATGTATATATATGTGTGTGTGTGTGTGTGTGTGTATGCGTATATGTGTGTGTGTGTGTGTGTGTGTGTGTGTGTAATTTAATGCATATCAGTACACTATAGCTGTCTTCAGACACACCAGAACCAGAAGAGGGCATCGGATCCCATTACAGATGGTTGTGAACCACCATGTGGTTGCTGGGAATTGAACTAAGGACCTCTGGAAGAGCAGTCAGTGCCCTTAACTGCTGAGCAATCGCTCCAGTCCCTATTTTATATAAATATGCACAGGAGCAAATGGTGGCATCTGTAAAAGTTGACACTAAGAACTTCCAGCAAAGTGTTCTTTCCTCTCTCATCCCCATATAATTTCTGTTACTTAACTCATCTGTGCTCATTTCTGAAATGAGCAACACAGTTTAAAACAGCAGAATAGCTTGTCTGAGCTCCTGCAGCTCCAGAATGGTTAAACTGGAATGCAAAGCTGGTAAAACTCCAAAGCCCAGTCTCCTAAACAGCACAGAGGCAGAAACCCGAATGCACGTAGCTTTGCCGTGTGTACGTCTCAGACTGTACTGGAAACAGGCAGTCCTCTTTTCTCCACGTTGTGTGTTTGCAGAACGAAAAACTGACCTCCACTTTCTCTCTTTGCGGATCTGGAGGAGGCGGCCTGTGTCCATCTTCATTCTGTCCCACGGGCAGCTGGCAGAATTTGGGATTTTAGTCTTGTCCCCTCAGCCATGCATCAGTTTAGGTAAATTGATGAGAGTGTGCCATTTTTTTGTTTGTTTGTTTGTTTTACAGAAAATCTGACTTTGGGGGGAAAAATCTCTCACCTTTCTTTTCTTTCTTTTCCTTCCCTTTCTTTCTTTCTTTCTTCCTTTCTTTCTTCCTTTCTTTCTTTCTTTGATTTCTTCTGCAGTATTGGGCCACATGGCAAGTTTTACAATTCAGTGTCCAGCAAGCAGGATCTGAGAGGAGCTTTAATGAAGTTCTTGGTCCCTTTTTGTGCCCAAGTTAATATCATCAGCATTCCTGTCTTCTCAGAACAGAACAGAATCCTACTCTCTCTTGGTAACACAGCTTTTCCATGCAAAAAACAAAACAAAACAAAAACAAAAAAACAAAAACAAAAAACAAAAACAAAAAAAAACAAAAACAATAAAAAACAAACAAATAGAAACAAAGACAAAAACAAAAAACCACCAAAAACTAAACAGGTAAACAGGCAAGCCCTGAGCAAAGAGAATTCCATGATATGATTCACCCATCTCTGTGCTGTAAAAAGATTCCTGTCCTATTTCCTAACTCGCAGACTGCTTGAAGTCACGATGAACAAATTCAGGGGTATGTACCTCATTGCCCCTCTATTAGACAACACCAGTGCTGATCAAGTACACAGTCAGCCTCGAATCAAGTTCCATGGTACAGCTCTAAACAGGCAAGACTTCCTTCCTCCCCCTAGTTGTCAGCTGGTCTTCTCATCGCCCTAAGAAAAGCTGTGATGTTTACATTAGGGTATTTACATAGGCACTTCTTTCCTGGAGAAAGATGGCGGCAGGTTAGAGGACCCAGCCTCGTTAATGCTTAACTCGGAATAAACAGGGCAGGTCATGGCTGTTTTTAATACTTCTCAATGTGAGCTACACACAAGCCCAAAAAGGTCAGAGGGAGAGCACAGGGCTACTGGTGGCAGTGAGAAGATCCTTTTGAAATGAGAAAAGAAGCTCTAGCCGCATCCTATGTCTTAACATCTCTGTCACCAAAACAGCTGCTTTGCTTTGGTATTTGAAGGTGTGTAGTCTCTATGTGAAAAAGAAGAAAACCTGGCAGTAGATGTCAGTGGTAAGAGGTCATTAAGTCTCTAAGGCTTTCCCCTTTTCCTCAGGTAAATTAAGCAGGCAGATCAAACAATTTAAAAAGTGTGTGCTAGGCATGCTTACCAAGGAGTGGTTACTTTGTGTCTATTCAAGGGCCTTGCAGGATCTGCCAGAATGGCTTGTGGTGCATCAAGAGTATCCTTTAAGGTTTTCTGGAAAGATTCTTAGGCTCCTAGATTATACCACAACGAGAAGATAAGGCTCCAAGTCTAAAATGTATTCAGAGTGTCTGCTGGGCGCTTTCCCATGCGGTTGACCAGTCCAGACACAGAAATACTCACCTGAATGTACGAGGAGCGTATGTACAGGAATCCACCGACACTCCTTCCTTCTTTTTCTCTCTCTCTTTGGATATTTACTGAGCATGTGATATGGGTCAGTCCCCTTTTTCCATAAAGGAAGCCTTGATCCCGTGGAGGACAACAGTGAAGGAAAGAGAGCATTATTATTTGGTAAAATAATTATTTAAATTATTATCTTTAAAGTATGCTTTTGACAGTTTTCTAAGGAACCTGGGGAGGGTTTCATACACACACACACACACACACACACACACACACACACACACACACACACACAGTGATCTTGAAGATCTCTTAGCATGTAGTTGGTCAAAGTATTGATTGAGAGAAATTTTCAAGACCAAGAGAACATACCCAGTCCCTGAGAAAAACCCTGGCTGGCGAGGGGAACTGAGGTCAGTTCAGGAGGTCTAAGGGTGAAATAAGATCACTCAACAGAAAGCAACATGGACCCAAGTTGGTTAAGAGGTTGAGCTTAAAAAAAGCTGGAAGACAAGAAATCTCCAGTTACTAACTTAACATATCTTAGCAATTTGAGCAGAGGTTTCACAAGACTTGACTATTTTTGAACAATGCTTTTCTGATCTTTTGTCTTTTCTATTCCTAACTCACTGTTAGTTCTTACAGGGTTACTGATAATCATGAGAAGCCGGGAAAGTGCATAGATGTGCATGCAGCCTGGAGGAATGGGTTTTGCATTTTATACTAACTTAAAAACACTATTCTCCACATGCAGAAAAGTGGCGAAAACATTAATTGTGGAGCCATTTGTTTCTCGGCCTATTTGTTTAAAAACCAAATCCACAGGGCTGGAGACAGTGCTTGCAGCTTTCCCAGGGAACTGGGATTCTGTTTCCAGCACATCAGGTAGCTCATAATAGCCTTGTGCTCAGGAGAGAGAGAGAGAGAGAGAGAGAGAGAGAGAGAGAGAGAGAGAGAGGAGGGAGAGCTAAATAAATAATATAAGCAGCAAAAATACCATTTCTAGTTCATCTTCCTGTCATTTTCGATCCCGAGCAATACCAGATCATAAACTATCAGTAATTCTCATGGCTATGTTAACAAATGACTGGAGAAAAGTTAAGCCTAGTGAGACAAATTTTTGGATAGTCCCTTTCACAGAGATTATTTACAAGAAAGGGATTGTAGAAAAGTTGACACTGTATTTTCACTAGTGCCTTATTTACAATAAGCAATTCAGGCTTAAATCGCTGTCCTGTGCTCTCTTTCCTGTCTTTCCATACAGGAGCATTCGTATGTTAAGAGAAACAGTCCCCCCCCCCCGCCCCCCTGCTTAACTAAACCATTAGTCTGCCCCATTACTGCTGCAAAATGTATTTTGTTGGGCTTATTCATTATATTCCATGAATCGATAGATGTGCCCTTTCCTGTGTTCACAGATTCATTGTTGACTTTAATGTTGGTGTGTGGGAGGGTTTTAATGCTCTCACTGTGTGCTATTCATGTGGTTAGTTTTGTCCAGACTTTGTGTGGTACATAGACCCACAAAAGCTCCCACTCGAGTGGAGGAGACCGTCCACAGGCTTCCATTAGAATCAGATTCAGTTGTCAAGGTGTTAAGATATGAGCCTGAGATATCTGTACACCCACTTGACTACATAAGTCCTCTTCAATTTAAAGGGAGATCATGTGACTTGAAGAACTAATGCCATTAATATTATTCATTTGCTTTTATAATGTATAGATTGTTATATTTAATGTAGATCTGTAGATTCACAGGAGGTGATAAGACATAGGTAGACATCTTGTTTTCTTCCCTTCTAGCATGAGGGAAACCTTTAGTACAGTCTTGGAACCAGGACTTGAATGTGGATACGGTCAACATAGACCACTGTCATGACCAATAACATTCTTCATGTTACTCCTCAAGCACTTTGCCTGTTTTACATTTCCTTTTCATTTTAAAGACTTAATTGAATTGCATTGCCTTTGCAGGTTTGGCTTTTGCTACTCATCACAGTCTCTTAGAGCTATTGCACATGTTTGTGGGTGACACCTAATACATTGCTCTAACTTGTTTTTGGAGGATTTGATGCATTGGTAAAATGTGTTTTGATCATGGAGGATTTGATGCATTGGTATAATGTGTTTTGATCACCTCCATCCCCACTCCCATAACTCTATCACCACACCGCCCTTGAACTTCACGTACTCCTTTTAAACCTACTGCATCCACCAGTATTGCTGTTATGCACATGGGTGTATGGCCATCCACTGGGATGAGGGCAAACACGAGAGGCTATACTCAGGAAGAAAACTGACCTCCCCTCAGCGCCCTTCAGCTCCCAATGACTCCTTAGTCAGCCATGCCTGGACTCTGACCCACTAGAACTTGTGCAGGCCCTGTGCATGTAGTAGCCGCTGAGTTCACATGTGTGTGCTCACATGTGCCACTGCCCCACCATGTCCAAAAAACACTCTTTTGCTGCAGTCATGCATTTGATGGAACAGTATTTGATGACCGTGCAGCTTTCTGTTGTTTGGACACATTACTGTTTATGGAATCTCTCTGTGCTGAACATTTAGCTGGCTCATGGTTTTAGATGGTGACTCATGTACCTATATCTTTGTAGACATTCCTGCTTTGATGAACCGTCTTCTTGTAAATTTTGTCTGCCTTAGGCTTCTGGGCAGCCCTGGTTTTCAATTCATTTATAGACTCTTCTCATTTCCATTCTCTTCTCTGTAGCTTTGGTTGGATGTTTATGTCAAGCTGCTTAACAAACGTGCCTGTGGTATATCTCTACCATCCTGGAGGGTATGGGGAAGTTGGAGCACCATTAGATGGTGAGCCCTTAGCTCTTCTGTCCTGGGTGATATGGGGAAGTACTGTTAGACGGTGAGCCCTGTAGAAAGCCAAATGGGAAAAACTGTAAAGTTGTTGTTCAGATTCGGAAAACCCAGTTTAGCAGAGCATATGGGAAGGCAGTTCCAAATTCTGTAACTTCTGGAATTTTGTTGGTGAGAATGACTTAGTCCCCACATGTGCAGAAGCCTCATCGGAGCTGGGAATGCTCCCCAGAAAGCTGGAGATTGAATAAGATCTGCACCACACTCGTGTGGGAAAGGACAAGGTGACTAAGTGCCTAGGTCTTAAAGTCACACAGAGTTCTCTAGACTGAGAAGAGAGGGTAGGAAGAACACAAATACTCCAAGTCTTGTTCGCCTTCAGGAACTTAACTAAACGGCAGGGGAGTAAGACTCAAGTCCTAAAGCATTATGGGAAGAGGGCAGACTCACAATTAGGCACCCCTGGATTTGAACCCCTTGCCATTCTTCTTGCAGAAAATTCTACGAGCCATGATTTCTCCTCTGTGTATGTATATAATTCCTTAGGAAGGCCGAGATTGTAGGGCTCTGAGTAAGTTATCTGATTTCATTTAACCTTAGTTTATTGCCTATAGCGACTTCAAAGAAAGCACAATCCACCTAGCAAGTGACTCGCCATGAGGTAAATAGTTGTATGAGACAAAATGGTCTCATAAGAGATAGGAAGGAATCCACAGGACATAGAGGGAGCCTAACGGTTAGTGGGAATTATGAAGATGTCACTGAAGAGCCTTGGGCCTTAAAGGACAGTCAGAATTGCAGATGTCAGTGGAAGAATGTAGGGAAGACATTCCTAAGAGTCGACTGGTGAACCAGGAAGAGAAAGAATGCCAATGTATGTGCATGAGACAACATGGTGAGGGTGAGGGTGACTGAGACGCGTGGTGCCCTCGGCATGCTAAGCATCTAGCTTTTAAAACATTTGATTGATATTTTGCAGAAGGAAAGTACAGTAGAAAAACGATTTTCTGCCCGTAAAATAGCTATACCTTGCCATATGTTCAAATAAAGTGTCTCTTAAGTGCTGCGAACACTGCATGACATTTTAACACTTTCAGACTTGGCTCTGATTGTATAGATGCTTTCATTACTCTTAATTGAGTGTGGTTAGTCACATTAATCATGAATGGAGGTGATATTTTTGTGGATAGTGGGACATGTCCCTTCATCGGGCATCTTTTCCATGACTGAGTGCATTCAGTTTACCTTTTGCCATGTGAGGAAAGCAGAGACCTGAGTTAATTGACACCGTTTCTCACTTGGTGGTGGTACTCAGCTCCCCCTATGGGATATTGCCAAGGCTCTCCTATCACTGGGTGTGAGGAGGAAGTAGGGATTAGAACCTACAGCCAGAAAGGTTAGGCTAGGCTCAGGTCCTGAGAACCTTGGGATCTGATTAGATCATTTTTGGACATTCTTTGTTAAGCAAAGGCAGTTTCAGGATGCCTCAGATAGCTTTTAGAAACATTTGTTTGGAGATAAAGTTCAGGAAAGAACTGAAGCTAGGCCTGTGGGATCTTTGCAACTGTAGCTATGAGATTCTCAGCTTTGGACTGAAGTGAAGAGAAAGGGAGCCTGAGGAGGTGATGGCAAGACAGGGCTGATGGACTGGCATCTGAGTCAAGACTATTGGTGTCCCACGGTCCTCCCAAGTATAGCCCTTGCGATAGCCTGTAACATACGGTATGGCTGGCTGCTTCTCAGCATCCTGGGAAATAAGACGTAGATTTGACAAGCGAAGACCTGCTTTTCAATCTAAAGGGCACTAATTCCTTTATCTTCCTTTCTCTCTGAACTATCTCCAAAGCAATTTTTTTTTTTTGGTTGAAAAACTCACAAGAATTGTTTTTCAAAAAATTGCTATTTTAAGATCCCTTGCTGGCAAGAAAATTCATCTGATTGAAGCACTATTAAATAATAGGTGATGGCTTGAAGCATCTCCAGGCCTCTCTCCCCTTTGAGATTTAGTCAACTTACTTCTCTAATATAGAGTAGAAATTAACAGGCTTGCTAATTCAGAACTTCTGGTAGCTTAAGTTGGAAGATATTTCCATTATAATTTTTATGGAAATGTTTCCTGCCTTTTTTTCAGAGATGGGATGCTCCAGTAGGTTGAGTAACAGAATAAATTATTAAGTATGCTGTCTTCTACCTTATAGTAATTTCCCATCTATCAACAAGTACACAAAAATAACCTATCTTAAACCTATAAACTTCAGTAGAGCCACAAATTCTGTGGAGTTGTGTGTGCATGTGTACATGTTAAGAAACTTGCAGTAAAACTGATTAATACCCTTTTCATTTCTTTTTTTTTTTCTGTAAAGTCATCTAAGTTAAGTTTTTGTGCCAGGCAGTGGTGGCGCACGCCTTTAATCCCAGCACTTGGGAGGCAGAGGCAGGCGAATTTCTGAGTTCGAGACCAGCCTGGTCTACAGAGTGAGTTCCAGGACAGCCAGGGCTACACAGAGAAACCCTGTCTCGAAAAACAAAACACACACACACACACACACACACACACACACACACACACACACAGTTTTTGTGTTTTCTATATATCGTCAAATGGGAACATTATTTTGTGTGTTTCCTTTAATTCAAATTAGAAATACCTTCATATTTTATTAGGTGCATCACTGCTCTCCCTTTTCCAAATATTTTGACACTTCAGTTTTATTGATCCGAGGCACTTTTCCTGACATGATCAGATCTCGTGAAGTGTTTGTGGATCTGTGGGCATCCTACACGCTTCCAGGAGCGTGCTTCAGAATGCTTGCATTTATTGACTTTGTTCTCGTTGGTGATGTGCTTGAAAACAAACAGTATCTCTTTAAATAATAATAATTTGAAAAAAAAAAAACCTTAGTTTTAATTTTTCAAGTGGCTCAACAGATCTGCTCCCCAGAAAGAGGACGAATTAAAAGCAGCTCCCACTTGACAAGGAAATAAGCGCACATAATTGTGGATTTATTTGGACGGAATGCTAACATTTGGGAAACACTTCCATAGCCAAGGAGATGGCTCACTTGGTAACATGCCTGCTGTGCAAGTGGGAGGATCCAAGTTCAATTCCACAAAGCTCAATGAAAAGCCAGGCATGGAGGTCCATACCTATAACACCAGTGCTGGAGAGAGAATCAGGCTGATCTTTGAGACTTGTTGGCCAGCCAGCATAGCCAGATCTGTGAGCTGTAGGTAATAAAAGATCTTGCCTTAAAATTAAGATGGAGAGACAGAGTAAGTCAGTGGCCATCGGTCGCTGAGCACAGGTTCTCATGCATACACATACATACTCAAACACACACACTCACACATACCCACACATAGACACACTCTCACACATATACATATACACACACACATGCACACACTCATACACATACTCATACACACATATACACACATGCACTCTCTCACACACACACTCATACACACACATACACAGTCTCATACACATGCACTCACACACTCACGCTCACACACACTCATACACTTACACATGTACACATACACATAATCACCCACATACTCATACACACATACTCACACACTCACTCACATATACACAAATGCACTCTCATACACATATGTAGCTGGGAAATTTTCCCCGCAAGTTGGGAGGAGCTAAGGTGGGAGGAGTAAGGAGAGGAAGAGGAGGAATAAGGAGAAGAAGAGGGGAAGGAATAGGAGGAGCAAAGGGAGAGAGATGTAGGAGGATGGAGAGCCACACATGTATGGAGAGCAGTCCTGGGTAACAACTTATATCTAGGTTAGTTAATTGGGAAATATCTCCAATTGTGTGGGCATCTTGTTATTGAGCATTACCAAATATATAAAGGTATTGGATAATCCTTAACCATTATGGTATCATTTTCTACCAGTTACCGTGTGGATGGCAGGATGGTCTGGGATCAACCCAGCCTTGTGGAGACAGCGTGGAAGATTGGCAGAGCCATCTCCCATGCTGGCATCTCATGGGTGGCAGGGCCGGTGTCTCTGGTCACCTGAACAGGCAGCCTAAGCCAAGCAGCACACCGCTGCTGCTTGTGGCCTCAGGCCTAGTCGGAACCACGGGGGCTCGGTACCACAAGACAGATTGGGTGCTGCCATTTTAAATATCTCCCGCAACACACATACACGCACTCACACACATACACACATACACACACTCACACACATACACACATGCACACACATACACACAGACACACTCACACACATACTCATACACATACATATATACACATGCACTCTCTCACACACATAACACACACACACTCATACACACAAAGGAGAGGAAAACACTTTCACGTTGTATGGAAAATATAAATACTTGCACATATTGAATGTCCTCAGTCAGAACATCTGATTTAAATCTGTCCCTTCTTCAAGTGCCAGGAATGCACTTCAGAGTCACATGAAATAAGCCCTCTTTCACCCAGACCTAGAACTACCCAGGGCCTCTTCTCTGAAGCATCGAGGCTTTGCAGAAGCAACTGTGTGCGTGAGAGAGAAGCAAGAAGAAGGTGTGAGCCTTAGAAGAAAGAAAGCAGTAGCTGTCGTCACTCAGTCGTAGTTGGAAAGTTTCTCTCAGTACAAACCTTAGCTTTATGTATCACCCAGCTTCTTGTTCAAGTGGTGGTGCATTCAGTTTGGAATATATCACATAGTACAGTTCAAAGAGACCTGCTGTCCTGGAGCTTAAGTTGACGATATCTTGCGATTTCATGCATCTGCCTGGGTTTTCGTGAGTCTTGGAAAGTACTGGGTGTCACCTCTCTTTGGGCTGGGGTTTTTATCTTTCCACTCACTTCCTTATCTTTGAGTCATTGAATAGTTCTGACACAAGTAGTAGGTGCTCATTAGATATTGACTGAATAAAGTTGTGCCTATATTATGAAGAATACTGTACTTGACTTGGGAGGAACAACCTACTGAGGTGATATTTCCAGTATACTGTTACAGGGATAGAGAGGTGGCTCAGTGGTTAAGGATGTGTACTGCTCTTCCAGGGGACCTGAGTTCAGTTCCCAGCACCCACTTCAGGTGGCTCACAACTGTCTTTAATGACGGTTGCAGGGAGAGCTGATGTCTCTGGCCTCTAAGGGCACCTGCACTTGTGCACATGCCTCCTTCACACACACACACACACACACACACACACACACACACACACACTTAAAACTAATAAAAACGTCAAAATCTTTAAAATTCTCTCATTATAAGCACATGCGGCGGTTAAATAAGACAGAGCTGATCTCAGGATTCTTAAGTATCAGTGGTTAATTGAGAACCAGAAAAATAAATAAGGAATAAGCTAGTGAGGATAAAAGGCCCAGGACAAAGGCTGCAAGAACGCCTTGTGCGCTGAACTGTGTGCAGACTCGAGAAAGTGGGTCAGAAGCGGAGCGGGATGCACAGGGAGGGCTGAGAGAAGGCTCCTTCTGTGGAGAAGCCAGACACTTGCCTCAGCTGGAGGCCTGTGGGATCCTGGGGCTTGCTGCTTCTAAATGTGACTCCTCGGTGGCTCTCTGGCTATTTTCATTTAGTAACCCAAACTTCTAGTGACCAAAATTGATACAGCCGACACCAGCTGTCTTGCCTTCGTTTCGGCTGTTGTTGTCTGACCTCAGGACACGATGCAGATGCTGTATGTTGTGTACCTGTCACGGCATTGCATTAAGAGCTCCAACTTGAAGCTAATGTTAAGTCACTGCCTGAAAGGTATTAGCATTTAGAAAATGCAGAGTCTTTTAGAGATTTAAAGTATTGGAGGGTGGGGAGTCAGTCAAGAAAATGTCATGCTGCCATGAGGACCCAGGCATTCATATAATGAGTCAGGCATGGTGGCTTGTATCTGTAATTCCAGCACTGGGAAAGATGATTTTCTTAGAGGTTCCCTGGCTAGCTAGGGTAGTTGAATTGGTGACCTCCAAGTCCAGTGAGAGACCGTGTCTCAGAAAAGAAAATGGAGAGTATTGAACAAGACACTTGATTTTTGACCTCTGCTCTCCACGTGTATATGTGTGCATGCACACACAAGCAGGAACATATACGCACGCACACGCGCACACACACACACACACACACACACACACACACACAAAACAAACAAAAAAAGGAACTCAATATTAAGTCAGATGTGCGTACCGTAATTTATGGACAATTTCATGGTTCCTTTCCTGTCATATTAATTTGTAAGGAGATTTTTCTGTGGGCAAATATACTGGAAGATTTACATCTTGTGGAGGAAGACAGAATCAGCCTGGCAGAAATGTCTGCTTTATCAAGGGAGTGCGGTGGGGTGCTAGGTTAATGCTTGTGGCCGGGGTGGGGGAAGGGAGGTTGTTTATCGATAGAAGCTTCATCTCTTTTGTTTCCCCCATCTCATAAATTGTATTTGTTTATGGGAGGAAGGCACATGGGGATTATCCAGAAGATGAACTGTGTATACTCACATCTGAAAATCAATATGCAGGCCGCCTTTGAACTTGTGAGAAACCAAAGACTAAGATCTGTCGTCTGTATTGTCTTCTCTCACCAGCTCGTTCGCTCCACTCCCTGCTCAGTGCTGCTGGCATGGGGTGAAATGTGTTCCCAATAAACCTCCTTCATCTGGAGGAAAAAACAAAAAGTTCAGTCAGAAAATGTGTTGGTTCACATGTGACAACCTTGTGGGAAAGGACATCCACCTGTAAACGGCCTGCAAAAACGTTTTAAAAATATTCTGAGTCTGCCCTGGGTAAATATCACAAATATTAACCCTAGACACTTGGAATCTCTTCTCTCTGCAGTATAAATTGACTTAACACCACCTAACAATGCCATTTCTTACCGATGAAAAATTCTCCCTGACAGTAAGGCCAAATAAATGACTGTGAGTTACTGGATTAAGGTGACCTCGGGGGCCTGCCTTTAAAAAGGCAGGTGGCTTTAGACCAGGGCAGTGGTTTCAGGGGGGATGAAAGACCATGGCTTCTCCTGGATATTGGGGCAGGCATCAGAAGGTCAGGACTGGGATGCTGAGAGACTACTACCTTGCTTCCCTGACTCTCACTTAGCAGTGATGAAAGCATGTGACCAGCTGGTTGGTCCCAGGCTGCCTGATTTGATGGCTTTAAAATAGCGCTGGATCATATACCCCATTCAGTTCCAAACAGCTCAATTTGAAACAGTCAAGAAGGGGCCAGGGTGATGGTTCCCTTGGTTTTAGCTTGCCATACAAGCACCACGAGGACCTCTCCATCCTTGTAAAAAGCCAGGTGTAGTGGCACAGTGGCACAGAAGGGTCCTTGGGTCTCAATTGACAGCCACCCCAGGTTCCCGTGAGAGACTCTGTCTCACAAAACAGGGTGGGTTACTACTGAGGGACCATGTACTATTCTTTCACTTTTCCATGTGCACGTGCTCATGCACACATGTAACCACACACGTACATGTACAAAATGGCTGAGAAGTCAAAAGACACAGCTCCAGAAACTCATGTTTCCAGTGGCCATTTCTTCCTTCTAGATATCTGATGCGGCCTTCCCTGAAATAATGACATAAGCTAACAGTTCCTATTCTCACTTTGCTGTGTGTTTCAAACCCCTTATTATTTCAGCTACTAGGAACTGGCATTAGATGAGTACCAGGAAGCAACAGCCGTAATGATCGTGATTTCTAAGAAGGACTGGCCCATTTTGTTTCCACTTAGGTTTTCTGTTCTTTAATGAGTACAGATTATTTTCTTCAAGTTGATGGTAGAATTTTAGCTGCAGCCAGCTCTTCTCACTATTAATCCTGTGTCCTCTTCTTATTCCTAGTTCTTCCATGTCTTACCTTTCTCTGTGTGCAAATCAGTGCCCATGGAAACTTATAAACTTATAAACAAGGATGCTTCAGCAAAGTGCAGACAAGAGTCCTTCTGTGTTTTCTTTATATATTGCTCCAACCCTGTACAACACAGGGCAACACTTTGTGTCACAATATCTGTGACTTCACAGGTACCTTTTCAAAGCTATCGATTGCCTCTCTCCCATTTGTGTCAGCTTCCCCTTACTGTGACAAAACACCTGAGGTAATTACCAATAAAAGAAGAAAGGTAAGAATCTACAGTTTCAAAGGATTCAATCCATGATCAGGCCCCACTGACTTTGGGCCTATAACAAAGCAGAATGCCATGTTGGAGAAAATATGTTAAAAGAAAATGTCTTACCTTGAGGTCACTAGAAAGTGAAAGAGAGACCCTAGGAAGGGTCAGTGTCCCAGGGACCTTCAAAGACAGTCCTCTAATGCCTTAACTTTGTTGTTGTTGTTGTTGTTGAACAAATGTCATACTACCTCTGGAGCCTTCAACATGAGCTTCTGTGGCAGGAGTTGGGGGATTGAAGCATCTATTTTATCGCCTTCCTCAAGGGTTCAGTTTCTCAGGGGTAACTAAGTTGATATTCCCTTGTGTATGGGTCCCTTGGGAAGATTACATATGTTGATAAATGCAGGTCTATCAGCTTAGTGCCTTGCTTAGGGCAGGGTCCATGGGAGTGGCTACTAAGGTTTCGTGTTATTATTATTTTCTGTTTTGTTATTTTAATTTGGCAGAATATCAAATTCTGACACTAGGTTAGCAATTGTTTGACCTTTTGCGGTTAACAGAAGTACCCTAATTGAGTCAGATAACATCCCAACAGCCCTTTTCCTGCTCTACCACAGATGCCTTGAAATGTCCCTAGGTGACTTCTTGTTTAATCATGCAGCCAGAAGAGGGATCTGTTTCAAGGCTCTCTGTCCCCTCCACTCATGGCACCTTAGAATTAGTGCCAAGGTAGAATATTTTCAGCATCTCATTGGTTCTATTAAAAAGAGTCAGCATGTTCCATAAAGTCCACTTCTACCTCGAAAACCTTTGCACAGACCTTCTGTGGGAATCTTTAAGCAAAGAATGAGTGCCCACAGCCTAAAACTGAAGATCAGGGGCACCCGACGTCTTTACCCACCTGGTGCTTTAAGACTGGCTACTGTTTCCCACAAGCTGTCTTGAGGTTGAGTTATGCCACAGGGCGATGTCTTGTCATCGCTGGGCGACTGTGCAGGTGACTGACAAGGCCCATGCTGCCTCCCATTTGCAGAGCTTAAAAGCAAATAAAGTTGAAATACCGTTTACTTCAGCCTGACTTCTGTGCAGGTCCCTCTTCTTCTTCAGACCTATGAAATAGGAGCCCATCTCCCTACAAACGTTTGTGATGCTCATTATCCAGGCTCAGCTTCCAGGATGGATGTCTTTCAGCTTTCTCTTTCTCCTCCTCTCAGGAGGCTGAAGGGAGAGTGGAAATCAGCTCTCCCAGGGCACTTGTTCTGCGTGTCTCCAGTTGGAGAAGGTTATTGTCTAACAACCTCATTTGTTGTCTGTTGTTATTTAAAAGAGCAATCCCCTTCTCCTGACACCCATCCCTAGGCTGTTGGGTAGTGTTTTGTCTGTAAACAGAGTGAGGCTCCAGGAGCTGGCTCTGGGCTGGCTCTAGCTCCTGCAGTCCGGTGTGTCTGCTAAGCATGATTTAATTTCTCCTTTCTTACAGTTTATTTTAAAACCTCAGTTCTTCTCAGTTGATTTTTTTTCCCCTCTCCTCTGAGTGTTTTTTAGGTTAAGGAAGATTTTATGCACATTGTTTGTCAAATTCTCAATCACTTTTCTGTCAAGGATGACTGGGAATCCTGGGGGTATTAACCTGTTTTTCTGTGTGTGCCTGTTATCTCCCCCCCCCTCTCTCTCTCTCTCTCTCTCTCTCTCTCTCTCTCTCTGTGTGTGTGTGTGTGTGTGTGTGTAACTTTAGCAGGCCTCCCTACAGTTGTCTTTGAGATTAAGCAGGAAAACAACAAGGGTCCCCATGTTATGAGGCGCCTCTGGGCTCTGCAGCTTCCGATCTGTCTTATAGTGTGCGATTGGGATGTAGTTCTTTGGACAGGCTCTTTGGTCCCCATAGTCATTTGTTTTACTTCACAAGACATTCTAAACTCTTAAAGGATCTAAAACAATTCTATTCTGTTTGCTGATTCTCACTCAGTAGGTGGAAAGACAGCTGGAGCTTTGGAATAGAGCCATGGGGAAGGTGGGGCTTATGTCTTTGTTGTCATTTTTATCAGATACACACACACATACGTACA
>JANHMN010000001.1:95397197-95428863 GCA_030674055.1 Rhabdomys pumilio
ACACACACACACACACACACACACACACACACACACGAATGAATGATAATCACATGAAATAATGCATGTATTAATCTGCTCTGTGTAGCCCTCACAGAATGTGTACCTGTGTTTTGGTTCACTCGAAGTCTATTCAATTTTTATCAGTTAAAAAGAAATAAACCTGGTGCAGTTTTGTCAAACTCTAATCCAAGCTCTCAGGAAGCTGAGATAGAAAGACCTTAAACTTGCAGCCAGCCAGGGGCTGCACAGTGAAGACAATCTGTCTCCAAAACTAAATAATAAATAAATAAATTTAATTTTTGAAAAATTCAAAGGAAATGTAATGGTGTTCATTTGAATGACAGTCATCTGTCTTTGTGTGTTACTTTGAAAAGGACTTGGTAGTTCAGGTGTGGATCTTACTTGGTTGTGTGGTGTTTTTTGCTTGTTTGGTCACTTTTTTTGTTGTTAGATTTAAGGAAAAAGACAAAAGCTCGTGTCATAGACGGACACTGTCCATCGGGCTGAGGATGTGACTAAATAGTGACAATCCTTGGTGAAGCACATGTAACTCTCACTAACCTATAGGATGTGAGACAGGGCTTGGTGTCGTGTTTGCAGGGTCATCTGGATAGTGCGGGGACACTATGGGGCTACTTAATATGCCAAGCAACATAACGAACGACAAACCATTGAGAGAAGTGGGTATGTGTGTGTAAACAGGTGAAAGTGTGACAAACCCTTTGCCTTTTGTTGTTTTGTTGTTGGTGATGGTTTGTTTGTTTGTATGTCTATTATGTAGCCTTGGCTGTCCTGGAACTCACTATGGGGACCCATGTGGCCTTGAACTCAGAGATCCACCTGCCTCTGCTTCCCTAGTGTTGGGACTAAAGGCACAGGCCACCATGACTGGCTAGCCTGTGAGTTTTGATCATTACTTAGTGTGTAGGGGTCTGGGTGCCTAGGGAAGCCAGAAAAAGAGGATCAAATACCTGGAGCTACAGCCACAGGTGATTGTGAACAGTCTGATGTGGGAGCTGCAAACTCTGGTCCTTTCCAAAGCAGCAAATGCTCTTAAACACTGAGCCATCTCTCGGCCTCCATGTCGCCTGTGATCTTAAGGGATAATCCAGAGACCGTGGACATTGTTTCTTGGACACCACCTCATGTTGACTCAAGCAACGTTGACTTGCTCTGCTCTCCTACCTGACTTGGAGAGTTCTTGAGGGTGTCTCTCAAGCGGTTCCTTTGGCTGGAGTTACAATGTATGCTGTCCCCAGCCTTCAGTGAGTCCCACAGTTATTAGGATACATGGACCCACAGGCCCCTAAGATAACAATTTGGAACTCTCAAGCTGGTTTCCTCATAGGGAAGAAGTTCTGCCATGGTCACAACTGATAGTTAAAACACAACTGCTCGTGGGGTTTTACAAACTTACACACAGATGTTCCATTTTGGGCCGGAACAACAAAATCAATCTGGGTTTTGTCAGTGTATCTGCAATCTTGCTCTTTGATCATGCTTGCATTGAACTTAAAAAAAAAAAAAAAAAAAAAAAAAAGGCTAAACCTTTTCTTAACCCTTCCTTTCTCCACGGAGAATGCTACACAGCTGGGGTATTGAGTCAACCTCTGCCCTGTCCCACACGGCATTCTCCAGCTCTAGAGAGGAAATTCTCAGGCAGGAGTGGGATCAGGGATAAAGGTTTGGGTAACTGCTCCTATGGCTTGGTTTTAATATCAGCAGAGGGATCTGGGGACGTAGTGATTAAAGGGCCAGCATTCAGGGCCATTTTCCTGGTTGTTGTACCAATTTGTTACATGATCTCAGGCAAATAGGTTTATGTTCCTTTAAGGGGCCGGTATTGATTTTTGCTTCACCAGCCAGGGTGGGTTTCAGTTGATGTAGGCAAGGCTCTTTATATCCCAGGGTTGACTGTTGTCACAGTGCTACCTTGTTTTTAGCCAGGAATAGGGAGAATAGAGGCTGTGGATCTACTACCGCTTTGCTGCTTTATGTCTTCATCTCAAACCTATAGCAATAAAAGAGCCATTGGGAGCACTGAGCAGTCTTGGCGGACGTAAATGAAGGTGACTGTGACAGGTGGGATGTGTGATCAAAAGGCATTGCTCTTTCACATTAGCTGTGTCTCTGTCAGATGCTTGTCTGAGATAACCTGGAAAACCTACCGTGACGTGGAAAAGGAAGATGATGGCAAAAAGTAACATGTGATTGGCTGTTTTTAGAGACGTTTTAGTGTGTGTGTGTGTGTGTGTGTGTGTGTGTGTGTGTGTGTGTGTACATGTGTGCCATTGAGCTACCATCCCTAATCTCCATTTGTTTAAAAGGGGAGGGTTTTCTAACAGTGGCTAGAGAAAAGACTTGGTTGACAAAGAGCTACACAAGCACGAAGCACCCGATCTTCGGCACCCACATAAAAGCTGGGCACAGTGCCTCAGGATTGTAATCTCAGCACTGGAATGAAGTGATAGGCTGATACCAGCCAGGTTAGCCTACTTAGCTCTAGGATCAGTGAAAGAGCCTGACTGAAAACAGTAAGATGAAGAGCGATTGAGGAAGACAGTTGACATGGACCTCTGGCCTTCACAGGCACATGCATGGGTGAGTGCATCAGTGCACACACATGCACACATACATTCCCCTCCATGACCTCCCCCATGTATACACATAATGCTTCTTACATAGCTATATGGGTTCTGTTATAAATGTTTAATAGGACATAACTATCCTAAGTTTAACAGGAAATTAAGTCAAGTCTTCTAAAACTGTGTAGGATAGTCCATGCCTGTATCACAAGAATCATTTGTTGTGAACCTGGAAGTGGGTTACTAAATGTCTTACTGAAATCTTTATGGTGTTACTGTTCTCATATAAGAAAGCAATCCAGATTAGGACTGTAGCTTCACTGTGTTTGACTAGCCATATACAAAGCTCTGTGTCTGATCTCTATCACTACACAATAAAACAAATACCTATAATATCAAGAGGGGCCACAAAAAAGATAAAATTTTGACTTATTAAAAGTGCATAAACTTGGTGTGATAAGATCACGCTTGATAGCCTGCATATGATCTAAAGAGCCATGTTTCATCGTAGCGTCCACAGCATTTGACACAAGACCTGAGGTGAGGCGTCCCAGCTAGCCCATATGCAGTCCTTTCTATCAGAACATCTGAGACAGGAAGGCAAACAAGTCAACGCTCTGTAAACTAAAGGCATTCAACCATCTGAAGGGTGCTTGCACTGGAGAATTGATTGAACTGTCAAAGAAAGAGGAATCTGAGGAGGTCTTACCTGGGCCTGGGCCTGGACCTTGTCCAATTTAGTTATCATGAAGAATCTTGGGATAAAGAAGGCATAAACCAGAAAGTGTCACAGGATACTACTGCTGTCAAAGGGAGCTTTGGAGTCCCCTCAGTGTGGAATGTTGGGCTCTGCTCATGATCTGTGAACATAAGGGTTTGGGGGATAGTCACTGGGTACAGTCATTTGCTCTATCGTCCTGAGGTTGCAGTCATGGCTTGAGTATGCATGTTGAGGCTACCCACATGTGCAGCAGATGCCGAAGAAAAGCCCAAACAGCCCGTGTTTTCCTTCCCTGACCTCAGACTAAGTACATCTACAGAAGAAGTGTGGAGAAGTCCAATGGGGGAAAACGCTGAGATACAGTTGCAAATGGCTTGTATTTTCCCATTCACACACAGACCCGTCAGCTGTGGATGAGACTCTCATCAGCTTGAGGAGTTTGGCCACGGTTCTTCTCCAACCACTGGCCAGAAGTAAACTGTGCAAACACAGGGGTAGCAGAAAGAAAGCTAGAATGAAGGGATCAATATATCAAGAACATACACCAGCTATACATGCATATGCACCTACATATAGAGCCTAGAGCATGAACCTGGAGCAGATAGAACTGTATGGATAAATGACAGTCCCTAACACTAGTCAAAGGCCTCAGTGACAGACTGACTGGTGGGTGGAGGATTTTCTGAAAGCATAAGGCACAGGAAACAGTCACATTTAACAAATTAAAGATTTCTTCCGACTTTATCCTTTTTCTCATAGGTATCATCTCTTCTTTTACCAGTGGATTGACTTAAAACACCCTTAATATATAAAACATTTAAATTATTCTGGAAAGAGATATTTTTTGATACCAAGAGTGGGGGCCAAATGAGCAAAATTATTATTCTTTAAATTTTTTTTTGAGATTACAATTTAATTGTATTCTCCATTTCCTTTCTTCCCTCCAGCCCCTCCTATATAACCCTCCCCACCCTTCTTTTCCCTCTCTTTTTCACTAATTATTACCACATGTATTCTCTGCGTGTATATGTATGTGCATACATATTAGTCCCCCAAGCACCCCCTGTATGTATATTTTCAGGGTGATCCTTTGTCACTGGGAGATCAGTCATGTTCCTGCCTTCCCAGCATTCCTCTGTAGTCGCCTCTAGTTCTTTGTGTAGGGTTGAGGCCTAATGAGCTTTTTCCCTGTCCACTTCAGCATGTCCATTGGGTCATCCTTGTTGGGCTCACATTTGGGCAGCCACGCTGGTACACTTCTGCCATTACTGGGAGACACAATCTCACAGCAAACTCTCTGACCCCTTGGCTCTCACAGCCTTTCCACCCCTCTTCAGCAATATTCCCTAAGCCTTAGATGTAGGGGTGTTTTGTAGCTGTATCCATTGGGACTGGGCTCTGCAACTCTGCATTTTGATTGGTTGTGGTTTCTGTAATGGTCTCCATCTGTTGCAAAGAGAAGCTTCCCTGATGAAGCAGGAAGGCTACACTTGTCTGTGGGTATAAGGGCAAATGTTTTTAGATCGTTGTTAGGGATTACGCTGATTTAGTAAATTAGTGGTCATATTATTCTTCTTCAATAACCACGACTTCAGTGGCACTGACTAGTTAGCTAGGTTCCTAGTACCAGGCACGATCTCCCTCTTACTGTGCAGCTCTTGGGGTCTTAAGTCCAATTAGAGAGATGTTGGTTAGCACCAAGTATGTGTTCCACTACTACACCCTTAGGGTTACAGTATCTTGCTGGTTGTTGATGTAGGTTTTTTTTTTTTTTTTTAATAGGTATCATAGCTGGATAGCACTGTTCGTTTCTTTTCTCCTTTGGAAACTTGCAGAATTATTAGAACACCAGGCTTATGGCATTAGAATTAGTGTATGTTTGTGTTCCTTGTTAATATACCATCATCTAAAAGTTGATGATGTAAACTTATATATAATACATGCATCATCATCCACATCCATCGGCGAACCTTTTGTCCAGAATTCTATAATAGTTTCACTACAATAGGGAGATGGCAGCAGAAACCATCGACAGTATTTCCTCTTTACATGATGGTAGGGCAGGGAGGGCAGTCAGTTCCGGTTCTCTTGGCTGTGTCTGGACTGGTGGTCCAGCCACCTCATGATTCCTTGACTTCTCATAATGAATACAACTTGCCCCATAGCTGAAGCCACACACGCTGTCAAGAGCAGCATCTCAGTGGAGGGAAGTGACGTTGGAAGTTCTGGGAGATTCGTAGTCTCACCCATGGTTCCTGCGTCTGTGCCATTCAGAGCCCGGGCTGTGGATTATGTTCTTGGTTCTTCAGAGTTTTTCATTGCTGAGAAGTGCAGATCTGCTGGTGGAGGGCTCTTGCAATTTAGTAACTCTTTCTAGCACTGCTGCCTCCGAGGGGCAGATAAACACATGCTTGTTGCACTTTTGAATCCTGTGGTCTTGTCTTATTAGCACATTTTACTTTCACGTGGGTATGGCCTGAAACTTATATATAATACATGCATCGTTCTTACATGTCTATTTGGAATACATTCACCTATGTGACCATGACTCTTAAATGTCTCAACATGACACAAACCAGAGTCACCTAGGATCCTGAAACCTACATCAAAGAGTTCTGTGGTAGTGTCTAAGGAGTCATTTTCTTGATTAATGATTGCTGTGTTAGGGACCAGCCTGTTGTGGGTGGGACCATCCCAGGGCAGATGGGTTCTAGGTTGTAATATGAAAGTAGGACGAGCAAGCTGTGGAGATCAAGTCAGTGAGCAAGAGTCCTTGACCTCCGCCTCGATTCTTGTCTCCTGGCTCCTGCCTTGAGCCCCTGCCCTGGTTTCCCTCCATAATAACTTGTAAGCTCTAATAACCCTTCCATCCACCAGCTGCTCTTGGTCATGGTGTTTATCATGGCAACAGAGGAGCCAAGTAGGACATCAATATTTAGACTATTTCCACTCTCCTGAGAGTTTTCTTTCGCCATTTCCTATCTCTATACTGTTCAAGTTTAAGGCAGGTCACTGAGAAGTGAGGTGACCAGTAAAGGGCAGCGCAGGAAAGACGTCCACAGATTTAGATGCTCTGCTCTCTTCGGCTTGAAAAAAAAAATGGGACCTGCCATTTGTAGCAGAAGCAAACATCAGGAATGTAGTGTGGGATACTCTTCAGAGGCTCCTGAGCCCCTTTTTGATGAACCTGCATTACCGTTAGTTCCCAGGACCGCCCACTGAATGGCACTTGTTGGACAAGCTGCCTCTCTGTGGGAAAAGTCTTATACTGAACAAAGTAGTCTCAGAAGCCCTGTAAATGTGCTGTGCAGAATGCCCACCCAATAACCTGCAGGTCTGTTTCCAGCCTGCAGCCTTGAGGTTTGTTGTCACATAGATGGAGACCACCTGGAAGAGAGAGAGAAAAGATGACACATTGTCCCCAACGCCACCCCAAAGAACTGGCTTGTCTTTTGTCATGCCAGAAACACAGGCAGCCTGTTTGTCTTTCTCAGTGTCTCATGGACACTCTGAAGAACAGATTCTGGACTGGGGAATTCTGTACACAAACAGAAATGGCCTGGCATTTCTACCATGGGACATGATGATGGGAGTGGCAAGGTAACAACCATTCCATGGTGACTGGTGATGTTCGGGACAGTAGAAGAGCAGATTCCCGGCTGCACTGTGGCTTCTGTTCAGTTGTTCTCTTTGAGGCTGTTTGGTTGCACACATCTTCTGACCACTCGTATGTTGTCAAAATATTTATAAACCAGCCCCTCCTGCCCTCTGGGAGGGAGAGAAAAAAAAATATTTGCTTGCTTTAAAGTAAACCTTAATGTAAGGCAGGAAAGTCCTGCCTTCCCCCATCGGCAAGCTGTGCCATGGTTACCCCACATATCATCTCTTGAGCAGCCCCGAGCCCTTTTGTCAGCTGGCAAGTCGGCAGTCCTCGGGTTGATGGTGCAGAAGAGCTAAGTGTGGTTGATTGGTATCATTACTGGCCTCTGGTAATTGATTACTGTCCATGGTGAAATATTCAGAGCGAGCACACAGCCAATAGCAATCACTTAATCCATCACGGCTGTTTGTTGCCTATCTCCTGAGACCTCTCAGCCACATGCTATCCGACCCCACCAGGCAAATTGCCGAAGGCTGCTTCGTGTGTACAATTTATTGTGTCTTTGCTGCATTTCCGTGTTAACCAGGGCCAGTAGCTCTGGTGACTGTGCAAGCGCCCGGAAGGTCTAGATTTTGCAAAACCAAGTTCACCCTGCACTTAACCCCTTTGGCCTCTCTTTTCATGGAGATTTGTGATCTAGGGGTCATTGGTTTTGTCGCTTACAATGGAAGAGTTGAACAGCCTGGTGGTTATATTAGGAATATTAATTATAAGACCTGCGTTGATTGGAATAAGATCCCGGAGGGTTGTTTGTAATGCAGATTTTTTAGAAACAAGAAGTGGGAGAATAATGAACAATCACAACTAATCAGCTTTGTGCCGTGTGCACAACCGTCGGCGCCTAATCTACTGATAATGACGAAGAAGACTTAGAAAAGGAAGCGGAGACTCAGGAGCTATGCTGTTTTCTTCCAAGACGTTCTGTCCACGGATCTGGACAAACTGGCCTGTCCCTGGTGTGTGCTACGAAAACTTTAACACTCAGTCCTAGGAAGAACAAACTAAAAGGTAGAAGAGGCGATCCATGGGGAGGAAGCGAACAAACACGCTACGAGTCATGCGTGCTAGCACTCTGATAACTGGTGACCCAAATCAGAAAGACAAAAGCAAACGACCACTGTGTCCTGACGGAGCTGCTGCGGCTGCAGGTAGAAGACCGAGTGTGTTTCCTCTGCTTGTCTAGGCGTTGTGCTCCGTACTCCTTAAAGAATCACATGAGCTAAGGGATCTATGGTCGTGGAGGAGAATTTAGTCAGGTCTGCCACTGAGCTTAGGAAGGTGGCAGCTGGGCAGCAGCAGCGAGGTTGACGGTGGTGTGAAGACAATGGTGTGAGGAGGAGTTGCCTCAGACAGCACAGATCCAAGCTATCTCCAGAGCTGCTCTTGAAGACTTTACATTCTCAAATTTATTTAAAGAAATCGCTCGGAGAAGTCTCATGTGGAGGTTTTGGTGGCTTCTTTGGGTGTGTTTTGTTTGCTTGTTTAAGTTCGCCCAGGAGCACGTGGTGGAACTCTAGCTAATTCCCCACAGGATGAGGCAAGCATGGCCAGGTGCACTGTGCTATGAATGAGACTTTCTGTGGGTCCCACCCTGCACACGCAGGTCTAGAGAGTGCAGACACGCCCATATTCCTTGACTGGGGCCTTTTCTCAGTTGGCACAGCCAGCAGATGAGATGAGTCCCTCCAAGTTCTCTGGCTGGTGTCGCTGTAGATCATAATCCATTTTTCTTAATTGCATCAGACAGTTCTCAAGACATCCACCTTCTTGTTTAGCTGTATTTTCATTTATCCTTTAAGAATTACAACCATGTACACAATATATTTTCACCATATCTCCCCCACTGCCCCAAGGCCCCTTCCCCACATGCCTCTCCCAAGTTCAGGTGCTGCTGCAGCTCCTTCTTTATAAACTACTGAGGCCAAATAAGGATGCTGTCATGTCCATGGGACCACCCGTAGAGCATAGGCAAACTATGAGAGGCCATACCGCCTCCACCAGCAACTGCTAGGGGTGGGTCTTCATGAGCCCCACTTGCATGCATCCTGGCATTCTGGGCTCACTTGATCTCATGCATCCAGTCATAGGCTCTGTAAGTTCCTGAGTTTTCCTTGTCATGCACAGAGAGCATGTTTCTGCAGCAGTTTCCCACCACCCCTGGCTCCTACAGTCTCTCCTCCTCATTTTCCTTAATGTTCTTTGAGCCTTAGTGAGTCAAGGAAGATGCTGGCCTTTCAGTATGCAAAACAGGATCCACTGCTCTGCACTTCCCCAGTGCTGGGATGTCAAGTACACACCGCCACCCTTACCTGTTTTGTTGTTGTTAACGTGGGTGCTAAATATCATACTCAGATCTTCATATAGTGCGGCAAGCACGTTACCTTAACCTAGCTTCCCCATCCCATAAGATACTGTGAAAGAGATGCAACGTGCAGATGCAGCATATCCCTACACTTGTTCTAGTTTATTATTGGCTCATTGGGAGTTTCACACTCTGTCTACTTTATAAATTAAACATACATTGATTGATTGATTGATTGATTGATTGATTGATTGATTGATTGATTGACACAGGGCTTCTCTGTGTAGCCCTGGCAATCCTAGAACTCGCTCATTTTGTAGACCAGACTGGCCTTGAACTCACAAAGATCTGCCTGCTTTTGCTGGGATTAAAGGTGTATGCCAGACTCTTACATTAAACTTTATCATAACATGTATGCATGTGTATGTGTGATACCAGGTAGTATGTATGGAGTTTGGTGCTATCCTTTGCCCCACCCCCACTCAGAGTTGCTCCAGGGCCTAGCACGCTAACTCTTCCTTCCCTGCTGCGTGAGCCTTTTCAATTTCCAAACAGTACTTCACACCTTCTCACTCTCCCTAGCTTACTGCCTTCCATGTCACCAGATCTAATGGTCACTCTTGTGAGCTTATTTACCCCCTGGAGCTTTCAACAGACTGGCCATGACCTCCACAGCACAGCATTCAAGCTGCTTAGAAAAGCCCGTGTACTCGATGCTTCTGTTTTTTTTATGGCACTCTATAAAAGGAACACTGTAGAGATATAAACACCAGCAGTTGTCAGGGATTTAGGGGAAGAGAAGACTGGAATAGGTAGGCAGGCAACATGTTTTAGGGGGTGCTTCTATTCTGAATAATACTGTAATGATAAACGTGACAATGCACTTGCCCAGCCTCATGTTACACGATCCCGTGCATGCACCTCTGGGTGCTTTCATGTATGCAAATTTACGAAAACGTTTAGCAGGTCCGATGAGTCTAAGAAGACGTATAGATTATGAAGAAAGAAAATCTGTCACAAATATGTGAAATATCTGAAGGGATTGGAAGTGAAGGGGCTGGCCTGAGTCATGGCTCTAGTAATGGACAACATCAAATTGAGAACAGGTCTGGGTAAGGCGGTGCACGTTTAGGATCCCAGCACTTGGGAGGCCTCGAGAGGAGGGCTCTCTGAATCCTTTGATGATGGGCCTGCTTCAATAACAAAACAAAATAGCCCAAAGGCAAAGCAGCCACACCCAAGTACTTCACTCAAGTTCATCACCCCATGCAGATATAAAACATTCCAAGTCAGCCATGACACAGAGGCATTAGGACCGAACAATTAAATAAGTGGATGGTAGATGGCAGGAGGCAAATGTCTCCTTTTTGAGTTGTGTTAAAGATGGAAGACTTGTGATGGGGGAGATTCACTGGGTAAGAGCTTGTACTGTTCTTGGAGAGGGCTGGAGTTCAGTTTCTAGCACCCAATTCAGGCACATGCCAACTGCTATAACTCTAGCCCCAGGGAACCTCACACCATTGGCCTCTTTGGACATTTGCACTCATGTGTATATATCCCAACACAACCACATGCATCTACTACCATTACTGCTCCTGCTGCTGCTGCTACTACTACTACTACTACTACAACTAATAATAATAATAATAATAATAATAATAATAATAATAATAACCTAAAGAGTGGAGACTCTAATAATTCACATGGTAATGCATTGGAGTTTGAAACTTCAGCATGCATACAATACAGATAATTAGTGACATACAGAAATAGATATGTGTGTTCACCAGTTACCATACACAAATCCATCCCCTTGCTCTGTCAACTGAGACATCCTAGGATTGAAACCTAACAACAGACACACCTGCAACCAGGACTGACAGAAACCGAAAAATACTTGAAGAAATGACTGCTTGTGTAGCAGGGCCAAGAAATATAGAAGACAAGCTTGAAGGAATTTTATAATGAAGAATTAAGGAACACACACACACACACACACACACACACACACACACACAGAGGAAGTATGTCAAAGGGAGCCAACTAAAAGAACTCCCGGTGGCCAAAGCTAGAACAAACTGAGCAAAAATAAATAAAGCCTTGGGCTATAACTCAAAGTATAAGATAAACATTTACAAGTTCATACTGATGTAAATAAATTATTCTGTGAATAAATAAATGGAGAGAAAGACATATCTCCTGCACAAAGGAGTTCTAAATCATTTTTGTAGATACTCCACTGTCGAGGAGGTGGAACCAAATTCCCCACTTGGTGGAGAGGGGAGTGACTTTATTCTGAAGGGTACTGGGAGGGAGGAAGGGAAAACAGTCACTCTACAGCATGGAAGCTCAGCCATTCCTGTCTCAGCCAGGGGGGAAGGTTCTCCTTGGCAGTGGCAAATGGTATTGCTCTCATGTCTCCTTCATAACAAGGGATGGCAATAGGACTGGGTAGATGACCCACCTATAAGAATGCCTGTGTTTGATCTTCAGAACCCACATCAAAACCCAGGAGGAGGCCATGCACACCTGCAACCCCAGCCTCAAGGAGTGCAACTACTGGAGCTTGGCTGGTCAGTGGTCTAGCTGAAAAAACAGCAAGCTCTGGGGTTGGTGACAGACCCTGTCTTAAGGTAGAGAACAATAGAAAAGATGCCCAACATATCTGGTGTCCCCTGTGTGTACACATGCAAGGGGATAAGAGTAACACTTTACTTCTGTGGTCCCCTTAATGCTCCTTTAGCCACAACAAAAACTACAAGCTGCTCAGTCTTCTCCAAGTGGTTGCCTCATCCTCTCTAAACTGGTTATTGTAAACAACTGTCAAAGAAGCCGTCCTAGCCAAGAGGAGGCTCAGTAAGACTGAGTGACGCAGTGTAGCGTGGTATCTTGAGTGGGATCCTGGGAAAATGACATTAGGTGAAAACGAAGGCGATCTGAATGCAGTGTGAAGTTTAGTTAATGATACTGTGTCAGTGTTGGTCCATTAGCTGTGACGGATGTAGCACGCTAATAGAAGATGTAACTGGAGAAACCTCGTGCCCAAGCTTATCGAACAATCTATGTTATCTTTATAACTTTTCTGTTACCCCGAATCTACTTGTCATGGTGCCCTAGTTTCATTTCTGTCACTGTGATAAAAGCACCTTGACCAAAAGCAGCTAATGAGGGGACTGACTTACTTGGGTTACAGTTCCAGGTTGCAGTTGACCATCTCAGGGAAGGCAAGGCTGGTGACATCCCATCCACTGCTAGGGACAGAGTAGAAAATAGATGCATCTACGCTGTCTGCCTGCTGCTTCTTAGCCATATTTCTCCTCTTCTCTATTGTTCTGGACCCTTTGCCCAGGGAATGACGCCACCCACAGAGGGATGGGTCTTCCAACATCAGTTAACAATTGAGACAGTCCTTCTACCAGATATATACACACGCCAACTAGATAGAGAAAACTACTCAATTAAAACTCTCTTTCCTTGTGGATGGAGAAATGGTTCAGTATCCATGTTTGGTCCCCAGCACCCATCTATAACTCCAGTGCCAGGAAATTCAACACCTTCTTCTGAATTCCACAGGCACCAGGCATACCTATGGTTTACATACATATATGCAAGCTAAACACACACACACACACACACACACACACACACAAAGCCCACCTCTCTCTCTTCCCAGGTGATTATAAGTTGTACAAGTTGACGTTCAACTCTGTCATCCAGGGGCTGAGCTAGGTTCTCCCCACCCTAAGTAGACATATGCGTGTATGAAGATGAGAGACCGTACACACTTGCAACCCCAGCCTCAAGGAACTATTGGAGCTTGGCTGGTCGGTGGTCTAGCTGAAAAACAACAAGCTCTGGGGTTGGTGACAGACCCTGTCTTAAGCTGGAGAACAATAGAGAAGATGCCTGTCATCTCTGGCCTCCCCTGTGTGCACACATGCAAGGTCACACATGTGGGCATGCGCACACACACACATGTGCCCCATGGTTGTACCTCATTATTTCTATCCCTATTCCTGACATGTTGAAAAAAAAATAAGGCAAGAATGTTTTCTATTTTTATTTAAAGGCTTTGTAATCGTAAGCCATTCACTCTGTAGTTCTTTGCCTTTAAAATGGGAATGAGATTACCTTCCTTGAAGAACTGTGGGAAGCTTTATGGGTAATGCAGAGACAACACACCATACCCAGCTAATCACATGCAAGAAGCCCAGGATATGGTAGCCAATAATAAAATTTACTAATGTTGCATGGGAAGGGAGATATGTCTCTTTAATTGCTGTTAGTTTTGAATAAGTGGCTAGTCCTACTTTGAGAAGTGAAGGGATGTGCCCTGTTCCTGTGACATCTAGAAGTGAGAAGTAACATGTATGTCTGCATCTTGTTGGGTTTTCATAGAGCCGGAGAGGGGAGGGTCAATGTGGATGAGCAAGATTTCTGTGGCCACCAGACATAGGACCCCAAAGGAAATCACCAGGATAGATTGGGAATGCAGAGCAGAAAGAGACCCACAGTCCATTCATCCATGTGTCCTAGAGGGAGAAGATGACAACAGGTCAGAGTGGTGCGCCATTTTTGTTCTGTTTGTGTGTTCAGGTGTAACAGGAAGCATGTCTTGGGCGTGGTAAGGAGCAACTGCCCTGTATCTAGGAGAAAGAGCAGAGTGGCCATCCTGTGCCATTGGCTGAGTTTTAAAGTATTTTATTTCTAGATAGTCTCTCTTCTGGGACTTTCCATTCAGAGGGAAATGGTACTTAAAAGCCACTTGGTACCCTAAAGGCTATTTACACACCCTCTAATAGGCCTCTTTGAGAGGCCTCTGCTGGCAGTCTCTGGACCTGTGAAGGGCAGGCAGAGCTGGTACTGAAACTTCTCCTGAGCTGCATGGACATTCATCAGCCCTTGCCAAAGCTTTCTCTGCAGTGGACATCAGAAGGGAACTTGCTTGTGAGTCCCTGGGTGCCAGTCTTCCCATCTCTCAACTGAGGGTTGAGGTGAATTCAGGTCCCAACTTTGTAACTGGGCAGCTGTGGGGCCCAGTGGGTGATTGGCTCCCCAGCCAGCTGTAAGGTGAGATGGCTTCTGGCCACAATCCCTACTCCTCAGCTTTTCTGTTTCCTGACTCCATGGTTAAGTTTCTCCAAGTTTCTGTAGGAGCAGAAAAGAGCTCAGAAACACCCTCCTGGGCTCATCTGAAGATCTGGTCCACATGCTCTTAACTGGCGTAATCCTTCGTGAAGGACACTTAAACTAAAAAGGTTATCACTTTATCATAATCTGGGCCTTGCTGTCGGGTGATTTAGGCCAGAGTTTCTCCCTTTCGGCATTACTGATGTGCTAAATTAAAGACCCCTACAGAGCAGGAGCTGCTCTTTGTATCACAGTGTTCAGTTGCACCCAGTGTTGTTCTCTGGGATGGTTATAATAAAATATCATAACTGGGTAGCTTTTAAATGCCAGGAATTTATTTCTTACAATTCTAGAGGTCAAAGTTGAAGATCAAGGCCAGAATCCAGTGTCCCATGAGTTTCTGCCTCCATACTGAAGGGATGTCAGTTAACAATGGTTTCGAATAAAGTGGAGCGGGCCGCTCTCTGGGCTATCTATAAGGGCGCTGTCTTAGGATTTACTGCTGGGAAGAGACACAAAGACCAAGGCAACTCTTATAAAGACAATATTTAATCAGGACTGGCTTACAGATTCAGAGACTCAATCCATTATCATCAAGGTGGGAACATGGCAGCATCCAGGCAGGCATGGTGTAGGAGGAACTGAGAGTTCTACATCTTCATCTGAAGGCTGCTAGTAGAAGTCTGGCTCCCAGGCAGCTAGGATGTAGGTCTTAAAGCCCATGCCCACAGGAACACACCTACTCCAACAAGGCCACACCTCCAAATAGTGCTACTCCCTGGGCCACGCATATTCAAACCATCACAGGCACTAATCCCATTCATGAGACTCCACCCTCGTAAGCTAATCAGCTAGACTTCACCAACGACTGAGCAGGGGAATACAGCATTCAGACCATAACACGTGGCCTGTGTCTATTAAATATGAGTAGGACCCCCTTTGTTCCCGTAACAGTTTCCCCAGTTATCGCCAAATGAGCCCTGCGGGTAAAAGGACTCCTCTTAAATGTTGGGGGGGGGGGAGATAGAACCAAAATTAATTAAGCAAATGGTTCTTGAAAAAGATTTTAAAAGAAATTATAGTAAAATGGAAGTATGCACAGGGCTGTCTTTCAAAGCTTGCATCATGCACCCCCACCATTCAGTGCACTTCTGATTTCTGTAAATAGTTGAGAGGAGAACATTCGCCTGTCCACAAGGACATCACATGTGGCTCCAAGTGAGGCTGGGTGACTTTGGAGTTAACATACCATATTTTCATCATTTCTTAAGAAGCTTGTTCATAATAAATCGTGTGTGTGTGTGTGTGTGTGTGTGTGTGTGTGTGTCCCCTGGTACATGAACCAGGCTCCAGTAAATGGCCCCACAGCCATGGGTAATTTGAACAGCACAAATTGGACTCAAAGTTGAAGAGGGTTGGAGCGTGGGAGTGGATGCAGGAGTTCAGATGTGAGTATGATCAAAGTTAGGCAGAGAGCAGGATTGAAATACATATGATGCCTATGTGGAATCTTTAAAGAATTAATACAAATTTTAAATTAAAAAATAGTTTTTTAAAGAAGTCACCCTTAGACATAGTCTTCTGTTTTTGCTGGAAGCATGACTCACTGGTAAAGCACTTTTCCAGTATCCAGGCCCTGGGTTCTTTCTACCTTCACACCAGTAGAAAAAGATTCTGTATGGACTAGCAAAGGCTGTCACAGACCCTCTTCCTCTCTCATTCCTGCTGTGATGTCCTACCAAATTCTAGCTTTTCAGTGGTTAATGGTCCTGTTGATTGCTGTTCTGCAAGGGAAACATGATAAGAAAAAGGAAATGAGGAAAACCAGAGAAGCAGGACCGAGTGGTCCTGGACTTTGCCCCCGGCTCCTGCAGGTCGGTGGACAGCAGCAGAGCACACTAGATAACCCAGGCCGCTTACTCTGGATGCTGAGCTGCTTTAAGGGTAGTGTGTGCTTTCTACTGCCTGGCTTATACCTAGCTTCCTTGCTACCATTTGCAGAAATGCTAGCAGGAAGAAAACAGAAATCAGATGTATCCCAAACCCAACTGATGTTGCATAGACTGACACTTGTTTATAAAACTGGACACTTTTCAGCAATTTTTTTATTTTTTCATTTCTTTTTTAACCCTTGAACATGCTTTTAACTCCCATAGCCAACCCCTTTCTTTAGTCCAGACCTGGATGCTGAGTTAGTGCCACCCCTTCTGCTTGCTGATATGTCACATGGCTACCCAGAGCTGGACTTATCTCTCTCGGATACCTTTTTTAGTGAAAGCTTTCATGACCTTGTGCTCTCTGTATTTATCCTCATATAGTTCAGCCTGTGTCCTCAACCTCAGACCTGTCTCATATAGATATATCCATGTGGTTTGCTAGATGTGGGAATCCTGATTCCTATTCTGTGCCAGATGCTATTCTATGCAGGGAATCTCTCCCTCTCTCCCCTCCCGCCTCTAACAACTTCTTGTTGTATTGGCTATTTTTATTATGTACCCGGACTTGACTGTTAGGCTGCCTTGCATTGTTTTCTAAGAGGGCTCATTCCACTTGAAGGCTGGAGATAGACATTTATAAAACAAATAGATTATATAGTATGGTGGAATATAGTAGATGATAAATAAAAATAGAGCAGGATAAGACGGGGGTGTGTGTGTGTGTGTGTCTGTCTGTCTGTCTAAAGTATAGGCTGAAAATTTAAATATAGTATGGCTCACTGGTAGAGCACATACCATATTTACCTCTAGATTCTACCTCTAGAACTGCAAGTAAATAAACCAAGGAAATGAGCTCTGAGCAAATATAGGAAGGGGTAGCCGAACACAGAGATCCAGCAAAGCAGGCGCAAATGCATTAACCGTGCTTGGTGTTTGAGGCTGGGTCTCAGGAGGCTAGTATGGGAGAGGAACATTTGGGACAGGAGGAGTCCGTGATATAGCCTTGTAGTACTGGCAAGGCCACTGGCTTTGTCTGATAGAGGTGAGATACAGCTGCACAGCCTGAGAGAGAATGGGGTGATCAGACTTACATGTTAAAAGGATTGTCATCGGTGGCTTCCCCCACTTAAAGCCACCACTTGACCACATGTCACCTTTTCCACCACAAAGGCAAGTTGAAGTTTCTGCTTTTCCAAGACTCCTTTGCCACACCCTGTGGCAGATTTCTCTCAGTTTGAACTTCTGATTGCATTGATTATATGATACATTTGAGTTAGACTGTCACACTGTAGCAGACTTCCTAAGCAGAACATGTAAGTTTCAGTCAAAAGCTTTGTAGGGACGGAGGAGATGGATCTGTGCTTAACGTGCTTGGCATATAATATGAGGATCCGAGTTCCAGTCCCCAGAAACCAACTGAAGGCAGATACAGTAGTGCATGCCTGTAATCCCAGTATTCCTTCAGCCATAGGGAGAGGTGGGTGGTGGGGGTGGGTGGAGACAGAATTTCCCCAAAGCCCACACACCAACTGGCCTGGTCCATGCACTGGTGAACAAAAGACTGTCTCAAACAAGGCAAATGTGGAAGACTGATATCCAGTGTTGTTCTATGGCCACACATGGGGCATGGTAAGTGAATGCCCGTGAAGATACATGTATGCGTGCACTAATGCATGCACGCACACTGTTTTAAAAAGCCATGTGGATCTGGGAGGACTCAGGAATCATCTATTTTGACTCCTTCATTTTACAAGTGGGAAAACGGAGTGAAGTCTAGGACATTGCTCAGCTACTTTAATGTGTAAGTAGTTCTTCTCGATGAAATTAGAAGGCCGTAAAGAGAGGCAGCCATGTCTTATATTCTTCAAAATCCCCTGTGATTGTGGTTAGCACAATATGTAAGTACTTATTAAGTTCAACTGAATGTAAAAGTAAACTGAATTTTCTTTTCTTTTCTTTTTGTTTGTTTTGTTTTTATTTTGGTTTATCGAGAGAGGGTCTCTCTATGTAACAGTCTTGTAACTTACTCTGTAGATCAGGCTGACCTCAAACTCAGAGATCAGCCTGCCTCTGTCTCCCAAGTGCTGGGAATTAAAGACATTCACCACAATGCCTGGCTAGCCAGTTCATTTTCAAAAGAACATTTATACCTTTAATACATCAACAATACCTTGAACTTACCTGTATTTTAGATGCAGAAAGCCATGTAAAATATGTATATGTGAATTGGCCTTAGGTTTGAGGAATCTGCTTGTAACTATGATCAGGAGAAAGAATGAAGACTATTGCTTTTCTAGACACAGTCCATAAGAAAACGATAGAATAATATCTCTGTCCCTACATCTGTATCTATGGTTGCTGTTGCTTCAATAGGATTTACTAAAGCAGTTGGATTGAAATCAAATGACATCCCCCTTCCATTTTTTTTGCCCACAAGCAAATGGCTCTCATGGCAGGAGTCACCTTCTCTGGGTTGTTTCTTTGGAAAATTAGTAGTTTTGACTCCAGGCATGAAGTTGGGACGTTCACAGATGTTGCAGGACACGCCCCACCATCTCTGGAGCTCCAATTAATGTGTCCTCGTAAGCTCTGACCCAGCAACACAGCTCTAACTAAGACTGACACCCTGTCCCAGAAATACTTGCTCAACAAAACAGAGACTTCCAAAAGTCTCTGGTCCAAGACATGAACTTATTGCCCCGAACCTTTACAGATCTAAAGATCCAACCAGACAAATCAATAATACATTTTCCAGTGTTTTAATCTTTGCCAATAAACCGAGCACTGTTTTGAGCTTGGCTCCTGTAATGACCAAAGCCACAGACAGGAGTATGGAAAGTAAATTCCATTTGCCTTGGCTATGCGTGTTCTGCGGCCAGAGTAAAGCTCCTGAGGTTTGAAATGACACATTGTAGGAATCCTGCTTGCTTGGGAACACATACACTCTTAAGTCCAGTGTGATCAGCCCAGGGTCTGGCCTGATGACTAAGCCAGCTCACTTAGCTGACTGTGGTGTGATTACAACACTTTTAAGAAGGGCAAAATACTCAAATGAGCCAAGTAACTTGACTTATGGTACACACTAGACTCTTACTCCGATTAGTCATATGACAGATGAAAACTAGCGGTCACGAATCCAGATGGAAACCGACAAGGCTCCATGCACTCATCAGACACAGACTGACTGAAAAATAATCCAGATAGTGTGTTTGTCTGAAAGATAAAATGAAATATCTTATATTTGGGGTATAGATCCTAGGAAATCTCTCCCATTTTGTAGCATGTCTATGTCTAAACCCTAAACTCCCCTTTGAGAAGCGTTAAAAGCTTTCCATGTTTATTTTCATACTTAAGATATAATATGCCTTTGGAAATTTTCTTCAGACTTTTTATTTTAATTTTTCACTTAGATATTTTTTCACTTAGATTTTGTTTGACCTAAAACAAAACTCACTAATTTTCAGTATAAAATTCTACTAATAGAGTTCAGATAAATGCATATGTTTGTCTATAACCACCAAAATTATGATATAGAACACTTCCATTTTCTCCAAAGTTCTCGTGTTAGGACATTGTTCACTGTTAATTTAGAGGCCACTTTTGGTGACTTTCATAGAAAAAAAAAGCATGAGTCAAATTCAACGACCGTGGGGCTTGGTAATAGGACCTACGGCAGAAGCAGACCACAGCTGTGAACTGCTAGAAACTGCTTCCTCAGGAGAAGGCTGCCATTTTTGTGATGAGCTAGCTCACAGTCCTTTTGAGCAATGGGCTGGGCATCGTTTTGTTATAAACCTTAGTGTGTTCTCCGTGTGGCTGCAAGGGAAGGACATTTTTTTGGTTCCCTAATGGATCCCTGGTGCTTGCAGTTGTAGCAGCTTGTGAATTTGAACACACCCAAAACAGGCTGCTGAGGTGGCTCACGGGGTGAAGGACAACCTTCCACCAAACTGGTGACTTGAGTTAGATCCCTGGAACCCACATGGCACACGGAGAAAATCAACTCCTAATAAAAAAGTTTAAGAACACCTTCTCCCAAAGCCAGGTATGGTGATATATGCTTGTTATTCTGGGACTAGGTAAGGAAGGACAGACAAATCCCTGGAGATCACTGGCCAGGCATCCTAACTGCTTGCTGAGTTCCAAGCCAGTGAGAGAGTCTCAAACACAAACAAGGCAGGTAGGGAATAACAGTTGAGGTTGTCTGCTGGCCTCTGCATACATGTTCATACATGTGCGCCAATACATGCTAGTCACACATGCAAATCATGCAAACAACCTGACAAACAAACAAACAAAAAAAAAAACCCAAATGTCTGGGATCAAAGACATTTGCAGCTTTTTCAATGGAGAAATTTGTATTTTAAATTTACCAGCTGCCATGGGTTACCAAGTGAATGAGCCAAGCCCCACTGGCAATCACCCATCCCCAAAGGGTTGTTCTATTACCCATTCCAAGTCAGGGTGAGGTCATTTTCATGGGTTGATAAATATATGGCATCTTCATGAGGAATGGCTTCCACATAAACAGCCAATTTCTAGTTGTGGAGAGAGAACAAGAACAGGAAGAAAAGCTAAGCCAATAGGGGAAGTATTTTCTTGACAACAGCAGAAGAAAACATGAAATTAAAGGTAAAGGCTAAGTTTAGACTATGAATGAATTTGTCATGTAGAAATGAGGGGGGTAAAAAACCTTACCCAGTGCTTTCAAGGGGAAAACATCGGAAGTCATCCAGCCTCTCATGCACATCCATATGATCGTGAAACATGTGGCAAATTACGTGTCCCTGTACTATTTTGTAGAGGCAAGGCTAGGCAGGATTTCACTCTAGCCAATGTGTCCTTGAACTCACGGTGATCCTCCTGCCTCAGCCTTCTGAGTGCTGGAATTTTAGACAGGAACCACCAATCTTGACTTGTAGCCTTAATATTTTTGAATTTCGGAGATTCATAAAATCCTGGAGTTTCGCTCGGTGTTTTTGTTGTATTCGTTTCCTTGGCGACAGCATCAAACACAATGCTCCCTGCACATCTCTGAGCAGAAAGGCTGTTGCACTGGACCTGGCATCTGCTGGGTTAAGATGAGGAGCATCTTAGAGCACTAGTTGTTTCGTTTACAGTCCTCAAGGCAGTGGCTGCTGGAGAGAGGCCCAGTGGACTGGTGCGGATTCCTAGCCACAGCTCTATGGAAGGGTCAGTTCTGAGAGGAGAATGCTTAGAAGGCACCCAGACTGAGAGGATTGCTTCTTTGAAAACTCTAAAGGAACATTGGTTTATGAAAATATTGGGAAACCAATTCCAAGTTTCCTAAAATGTAAAGATTATGTTACAGTGCTTACATAGCCCAAGTCAGATTTTGATTAACAATGATAATAAGTGTCTGATTAACAATAATAATAATAAGCCTACAGCTTAGACTTTTTGTTTGCTCATCTATAATCTGGGGAAATTTCATGTCTACATCTGGAAACTTAAAGGGGTTGGAATAGCCAGCCAAGTTATATCTGGACCACTGGAAATGTAGTTACAAAGGCCTAGGCCCAGATTATAAGGTACTTGTCATAGAAAGGAGACCTGGAAGTTCAGTAGAATTTTCTGTAATGAAGAAGATATATATCAGAGGCATGTGGAACCCAGAGAACAGGCCCCAACTCTGCCTCAAGTTAACCAGGCTCAGAGATTCCTCATGGACCATAGTCTTCTCATTTTGGAGAAAGAAAATCTTGTGAAATTTCTGAATTTAAGTGACTCGTCATTTGCCACCTAAGCTGCCTGAGCATCCTCCCAGCTGCCCTGCTGCTCTGGTCCATGTTATTCAGAAGCCCCGAGTGGCTCTTCACTGACTGCACAGTAGTCCCAGAGTCCACACCACCACGATTCTCCCATCAGTCATACAACATCGCTCCACTCTCCTGCCTTCTAACTATGCAGATAGTTCTTTCTTGCTTACTTTCTTCTCCCTCTGCTAGAATCCAATTCATTTCATTCAAAGCCTGTCTTAAATACTCTCTCTTCCATGAAGCCTGCTTGGATTCTCCCAGTTCAATTTAATTATGCATTCTATTCATTTCACAATATCTATTTGAAGTTTCTCTGATAACAGATGTATTCTGCTACCATTATGGTTAATGTTTGGAGATGCCCTTATTTATTTTCAGACAAACTCTTATTTCTCTTCATTCATCATCCTTAATAATAATAATAATAATAATAATAATAATAATAATAACAATCAATCAATCAATCAATCAATCAATCTTGGGCCTATGAGATGGCTCAGAGGGTAAAAATGTTTCTAATCTAAGGACCTCAGTTCAATCCCTGGGTCCCACATGGTGGCAGGAGGAGATTGACTCCTATATGTTCTCCTTGAATCTCCACATAGGCACTGTGGCATGCTCTCCATGTGCACACACAGAATAAGTAAAAGTATGTTTTAAGGTTTCCATTGCTGAGAAGAAACACCATGACCAAGGCAACTCTTATTATAAAAGAATTAGGGCTGCTTTATAGTTTCAGAGGTTTAGTCCATTATTATCATGCCAGGAAACATTGTAGGATCCAGGCAGATGTGGGGCTGGAGAAGCCTAAAGTTCTACATCTTGATCCAAAGGCATCCAGGAGAAGACTGGCATCCCCAGGCAGCTAGGAGGAAGCTATCATTGCCCACTCCAACAGTGACACACTTCTTCCAACAAGACCACACCCACTCCAACAAGACCACACCTACTCCAACAAGACCACACCTCCTAATAGTGCTGTTCCTTGGCCAACCATATTCAAACCACCACACACACACACAAAAAAATGTGCCTCAAACACTGTTGAGAGTTGGCCTGGTCTGATGATGATAGCAGGTTAATAAAGTTGATTCCTTTCTATTTTCTTCAAGATCAGATACCAGTCTGCTCCCCAGCACACACCTCTCCAGCATTTGCTTAGCTTGGAATGTGTCTTTATGAGTCAGAGGTGCAAAATGGCTGGTGCTGTCATGACTCCCAACACTTAGGCGGGCTGAAGGCTGAGGAGGGATGTTATGTGGAGTGCGCCTTCTATAGTGTCTACAATAGACCATATGAATATTTGAAGGGGATTCTGGAAGCCATTTCCTTTGAGGGAGGTTAGGTTGAAATGTAAGAAGCGAAGATTAAGGAGTATTAGCATAAAAATCTGTATTGCGGATTCTTTTACATAAATATGTTACCGTTGTCAGAAGTTACCATTGTTAGACAGCTTTTCAGGGCCTGCGTTTTAATGCCCAGATGAAAAGTTTGTTATAAATTATGAAATGTGGGATTCTGAGTGCTTATAAAGACCCCTGACAAAAGAACACTGAAAGAAGATTGTGTGTGTGTGTTTTTTTTTTCTTTTCTTTTCTTTTTTTTTTTCAAGTATAGTGTTCAGATGTGAGCATGTCGGGGGAATAAAAGGGAGTTGGGAGTAAAGGGAAAGGGGACTGATTCAAGCTTCAGTATTTTAGCACTCTCTCTCTCTCTCTCTCTCTCTCTCTCTCTCACACACACACACACACACACACACACACACCCCTGATGGGCCCTAGCATTTTCTGGCAGGTTCTGGAAGGTCTGGAAGGGAGAGGAGAATGTGAGTCTTCCCCCTCTACACTCACAGAACATCTTCTGGTGTATTCAGGGCCCTTGTTTATCATGGTCTGAGCTGCCATCCTTTGGGACATCACAGGAGACTTCCCATTGGCCTGCATACTAGCCGCACTCTGTAACTTGGGCCTCCTCACCCTCGCTGTGAGCAGCCAGCTGCTTTATCCTTCTTTCTCTTTCTGGTTTGTTCTCCCCTCCCCCCTTCCACACCCCACCTCTTACTTGGCCTCTTCACAGTCTTCCTCTCTGTGTTCTCAGGATTGAAACTAGGGCCTCTTGCGTGCCAGGCAAGCACTCTACCACTGAACGCCACCCTCAGCCTTTTCTCTCAGTTCTTACCCAGGCTGACCTTGAAATCAAGTCATGCTGTAACTCAAACAAACCTTGAACTTCAACATCTTCTTCCCTCCGCCTCCCAAGTACCTGGGATAACAGGCATATACCGCCAGGCCGTGTTTTACTCTTGTTTTCTGTCCAATCCAGCTACACTCACTTGAACCTGGCCCAAAATCTCAGGCTTTGTGCTGCTCTTGCTGCATGCCGCTCAAAGGCTCAGTTTACAGTTCTTGAAATAGTCTCCATGAGGAGATTCAGTGCCTCCTTGCCTCAAGGACAAACCTGGGCAATGAGATAAAGCAGCTGGAGTTCAGCTTCAGTCTACAGTCCTGTTGACCTCTGAACCAGGATTGGATGTCTATGTGTAGGGGTGGAGTTTCGGGGGAGTCAGGAGTGTGAGTGTATACAGTGGTGTGTATATATTTGTGGAGGTCAGAGGACAACCTTGGGTCTAGGCCCTCGCCTGTCACCTTGTTTGAGACAGGCTCTCATCCTCATTGTTTGCAGTGAGCTTCTGTGTGTTCTCCTGTCCCCATCTCCATCTCTCCATAGGAACACTGGGATTATGGATATATGCTAGAGTGCCCAACTTTATATGAGCTCCGGAGATTCAGGTTTAGGCTTGTACAGCAAGCACTCCCATTCAGCCATCTTCCCAACCTCACCTCCATGGGTTTCTAAGGATGGATACCCAACGGTGACTCAAAACCCATGTGACGCTGCTGTGTGTCTGTTGGGAAAGGGATTGAACCTGATACAGGTATGGTCAAAAGAGCAGAAGTAAGGACTGAAAGTAGCCAGTGGAGGATGAAAAGCAAGTCTCATTTCCTGTCCCCTCAGGTGGATGGAATGATCAGTTTTAACCTGGTGCCAGCCAGAAGCCAATCCTGTAGATTCCGTGATTTCGTAATTGGCTTGCATCTATGTTTTGCTAACCAATTTCCCTGTTAAAAAGTCCTCAGGAACTCTTTGGGTCTGGTAGGAGATACTGTGTGTCTCATTGCCTGATACAGCTCATAGCCCTCAGGATGGCAGAACTCCTTTGAGAAAAAATGCCTGCATGGAAAAAAAAAATCACGTGTGTATCTTAAAAAGAAAGCCAATCTGACTTTTTCCAATATTTTGTGGAATGCGTGCCTCCAAGGGCAGGGGAAGGATGGCTCATCGGCTGAAGAACTGCCTTATTATGGCAGCCTGAGTTTAGCTACCCAGAACCCACAAAAAGCTCTATGTAATGGCATGAATCTGCAATCACAGCATTCCCAAGAAGGGACGGGGAGCAGAGGCAGGTGAATTGTGGCAGTTATGACTGGCTAACCTGAGGCATGCTGCAGCAAACAATGAGAGAGCCACACGGAGAGACACAGAATGTCAGGAGTAACTCCAACGTGGTCCTCGGACTTCTACGTGTGCAACCTGGCACGCGTCTGCTCATATTCACACAAGTTCACACAGGCATGTACACACAGGGGGCTTTTGTATTTTGTTTTTACATATCTTCCATAAAGCAAGGTTCTATTTTTATTTCCATAGCAGGGTTTCCAGTACTGGAGACTGGAGCTAGGGCCTTGCACACTACCTGTGAGCTACTTTTTGTTTTTACTTTTTTATCATAAGACAGGTTCTCACCACATTGTTCAGTTTGGCCTTAAGCTCTCTGTGGAATGCAGGCCGGCCTTGGCCTCGGTCCGCTTGCTTCTGCGTTCCGTGGAGGCTTGGGAGACAGGCTCACACTGAGCCTAGCTCATGTTGTATTTTGATGCTGTCATGATTCTCAAGCCCTCCTTCCTCTCCTGTTTCCCAAGTATCATCCATGGGATAGGCACCCTGGAAACAGCAGAAGGCGACAGACCATAGATGGCGGGTGTTATACCTGCAGCTGTCGCCTTCTCCCTCTTTTTACTCAATGTTGAAGATCCACAATATCTGGGAAGAGCCGTCCTTCCTGTGATTCGTGTGCAACCGTTATTGTTTGTTCCATCTGATAATATTAGTCTCTTTGCTGTTATTCTGAGCTCAAGTTTATTAAATTTATTTGCGATTATTTTAAATGTTCTGTATGTAGTCTCATCAGTTTATTGGAATGCATCTGTGTGTGTCCACTCATGGTTATGCCCATAGCTATGGTCAAATAGATTACTAATGTTATCAATGACTCATTTTAAATCTCTGGATGTGGCTTCAACTTATGTCCAGGACTCCTGAGAACTCAAGATTTTTTAAGTTTCTCTGTGTAGCCCTGGGCTGTCCTTGAACTCACTCTGTAGACCAGGCTGACGTCAAACTCCACTGCTGCTGCCTCTTGAGTTTTGGGATTAAAGGCAGTGAAGGCAGCCAGGCTGAACCTGGGATCTTATTGTGACCATTCCAGAAGATACAGTATTAGAAATAATTTATCCCTTCTATGTGTATTTCTCTTTTTAAAGCCTGAAAAGCAAGAGACTTTCACTTGAAGTAAAATTATTGCAGAAAAAAAAGAAGAAACAAAACTAAACCCAGAACTACTTATGTTTTAATTTAATGCTATATTTTAAATTAATGCTGCCCCTTTTAGTTTATTACAAAGTAAAAACAAACATGGCTGGGAAAGTGGCTCAGTGGGTAAAGTGCTTGTTGAGCCTAAAGTGCTTGTTGAGCCGGCCTAAATGCACACACAGAGTAAAAACAAACAAACAAACAAAAAGTAAATAAATAAAAGTTAAAAAAAAAAAAGAATAAACCCAGCTGAGCTGTGGGGTTGAGGTGGAGATTAGACAGTAGCATTGGGCATTGGTATAAAACACTGGCAATGATGGATACCTTTTCTGTGTCTAGAAGATTCATCTACCTGAGATGTCAGCAATCCTGGTAAATAACCCTAACACCTGGTATTGAAGTTGGTGAATTCACATGCACCCTAGGAAAGGCAAAATCAGGAGCACATGTATTCTGCCTGTTCTGCCTCTGCAGGCAACTCACACCATCATTTTAGTATCCTCAAGTGCCTGTAACATCTGGAGAAAGGTGAGGGGAGGGGTTGCTGCATCTTCCGTGTCTCAGTCTCTCACCTGTTCACCAGGAAGACCACGGCCTTCAGTAAAAGTGACACACTCGAAACTTAGGACAGCTTTAAAAGATAGACTTAACTTCGAAGAATTTATAGGTACACCACCACACCATCCAAGGTTGTAAACGTCAAAACACCGAGCCACCAAGAGCAAGCAGAGGCCTGATGTGAAGCTGTAGTTTGGGGGAGTGTTGTTATTCTGTTTTGGTTCAAGCATTAGTTTTGCATGTTAACCAAGTCATTAGTGTTGGAGTTGCCGGGTGAGTGGCAGTGGCTTTCTGTTTGTGTGACTTTGGCCTGTGGGAGAGAGACAGAATATAGTCATGACACACGGGTACAGTCATGATGTTTCTCTTCAAGATAAATACATCAGTTGGTCCTCCCACAGCCTATGAGTTCTAGTTCCTTAGTGTCTGGACTTTTCAAAGCTCCACACTGTGCCTGGCAGAGGTGGCAAAAGCCTTTAAGCCCTGTACTCAGGAAGCAGAGGTAGGCAGATCTCTGTAAGTTTGAGGCCAGCCTGATCTACAGAGCGAATTCCCAGGACAACCAGGGCAACACAGAAAAACCCTGTCTTGAGGAAAACAAAACAAAACAAAACAAAACAAAACAAAACTCACTGTTAAGCAGGTAGGAAAAAAAATAAGAGAAACAAAGTCAGGGTGAAAATGCGGTGATGAGGTGAGAGGTTAGAGTTATATTCAATAGATACAGAAAAATGTAACAATCCTATAACCTTCCATAGATTCCCATTCAAGTGCTCTTTTTATATGAAATCAGTGTGTGTGTGTGTGTGTGTGTGTGTGTGTGTGTGTGTGTGCACGAGCGTGCAAGCACATGCACATGCCAATGGGCAATCTTGGCTCTACGTCTGCAGGAACTGGCCCCTCTTCTTTTGAAATGGAATCCCATATCATCTGACCAGGCTGGTTGTTCAGCAAGCCCCCGGATTCCTCCTCCCCAGCATTGGAATTACAAGTGTGAGCCACTGTGATTGATTTTATGAAATTGCTGGGTCTCGAACTCACATCTCCCATGCTCCCACCTCAAGTGCTTTACTACCTGATCTACTACCCTGTGCCCTAAAATCACGTTTTCTATTTGAAGCAAATCAGCTGAGATACAGGCGATACATAAGGGCATTAAGCCACCATCTGAGGCAGCTGTGGGGAACAGTAAATAACGAGATGTTGTTCTTAGCCTTCTCTGTGGATTCAGGAGGCCACGGAGACTGATTGACTCGTGCCTTATGCTTCACACGAGGACAAGCTGTGATGAGCAAAACACCAAGGTGGAGAGTTCAACACTCAAGTTCATGCAGAGAATTTTTCAGTGTGTTTATCTCATTACGATCCAAATGGCTTACTTTATAAGATTCTGTGCTGGGTATACGTGCAAGATTGTCATTTAAGATGAATTATTTGGGTTTGTAAAAACAGGATGGCTCGTGGGCATTTCCTTTTCATCAATAAAATGAAAACATTTAAAAACAGGTGCGCCATCTTGGACTTAAAACACTTTTACCCCCTCCTAAACGGTTATGATTTTTAATGACTGAAACAGCAATAATGGTGTTGCGGAGAGGGCCCAGTTGGTTACAAGCTTGCCACACAAGCATGGGGACCAGAGTTAAGCCCCAGGAACCACATAAAAGACTGGAAAACGTATCCCAATACTGGGGAGGTAGAGACCAAGGGAACCCTGCGGCTCACTGGCCTGACAGTTTAATCTCATTGAACAGACCTAGGATAGTGAGAGACCCTGTCTCAGGAAAACAAGGATGATGTCTAAAGTGAGATTGACCTCTGACCCCCCCCCACACACACATAAAGAAAAACTAATGTTTCTTCCTTCCTTGTGGGTACTTGCTATTACCTGTTCAGTTTGTTACCATATACATTTCTTTCCCATTCTGTGTTCAGTAAGACCAGATTTGTACTAGAAATAAACTGGAGAAGGAACTTCTACTATCAAATTGACAACAGCCGCAGGCCAGGGCTTGCTGTGTTTTCAAAGCCTAAGTGTGTTGTGTTCATTAGGAAGTAGGGGAAAAAATAAGTAGAAAAAAAATTGCTTCTCATTTATAATTGGGTTCCAAGACTTAAAAACCAGGACGAGGAGAATAACTATGTGGTATTTGAGGCAGTGACCACAGTTCTGTCAGTGAGTTATAAGGATTGTGCTTTCCTGGTGTTCAAAGTCAATATAACTTTACCTTGCCATTGGATAGAATGAAGTAATTCATCCTTGTCAGCCGAGTACCAGCCATATGACAGGATACTCCTCCATCTTCTTACAGTTCCACAGTCGTGTCCTAAGAGGATAGTAAGAGTCTTTCTTAATCTCACAGTCTTGCCCGTTCTTGTGTGTCCACCATCTTTCCAGGCTGAGGTAATGGTGCTTATGAAAATCCCAGCTGATAGTCTCCCTGTCATCAACCAATCTCAAAACAGGAAACGGAAGCTTCGCAGGCCAGGCGCAGAGTTACTGTCTGGTTTGTAACTGTGCTGATGAGTTATGGTCACGTGGTCATGTGGTCACGTGGTCACATGGTCTCGTGGCGAGTTTGAGATCATCGGTAATCATAGAATTAGGAAAACTGTCAGTCTCCACAGGAAGCTTAAACAGCGTGACACACCCCATACCCGACGTGCAACTCGTACATACCCCATACTTGACAAATGGCTCTGTAGGGTGTTCCCACCCTCCTCATACCTGCAGGCTGGTATTTACAACCTCAGCTGGCACTGTGGTTTACAAAGCCAGGCTAAAGCACACCAGAGGAAAACCCTGGGATCCTCTTTCTAGCAAGGTTTAAAAAAGCCCAACCAAACAAAACAACAAAAACAAAACAAAAACCTACTTCTAATAGATAATGTTCCACAGGTACAAAACTGTTTGAGGAGACAGACAGACAGACAGACAGACAGACAAAATAATTAACAAAGGTCATATTGCCGCTTTTCAGTTGTCCCTGGTTGCTTCCTAGTGTAACACGGGGCACTTTGGACAAGAAAAGAGAGTTTCTCCTATCACTGGGACTCTCTGAGTTCACAATCTGCCTCATAATACAAGGTTTTTTTTTTTTTTTTTTACTACTGCGTTTTGAAATTTTGATGCCAGCAATTATTAGCTGAAGAAAACGCAGGTGTGTATCTGTTGGTTGACAGACTTGTCCAAGATTCTTACTGACAACTTGTAGACAACCTATTAAGGGCCTGCTTCTGACTGTTGGCACTTCCCCGATTACTCGTCCCGGACCATGGGTACCGACAGAATGGCCCAGCTCTGGTATCAACGAGGCAGTCACTACAGACAAGCCTGGAGGCCACTCTAGACGTAACAAATGAGACCCACAATGTTTGTATATACTCAACCTAGGGAGTGACACTATTAGGAGGTGTTACCTTGTTAGTGTGTCACTGTGGGTGTGGGCTTTAAGACCCTCATCCTAGCTGCCTGGAAGTCAGTGTTCTGCTGGCACCCTTCAGATGAAGATGTAGAACTCTCAGCTCCTTCTGCACCATGCCTGCCTGGATGCTGCTGTGTTCCCACCTTGATGATAATGGGCTGAACCTCTGAACCTGTAAGCCAGCCCCAATTAAGTGTTGTTCTTATAAGAGTTGCCTTGGTCATGGTGTCTGTTCACAGCAGTAAAACCCTAACTAAGACAAGAGCACATCCTTTCACTAGATCCTCGGTTGATCTGCACATACAAATCAAATAGATTTAAAAAGCCCCACCCCCAGCCTCACCCCCTCCACTTCCTGACATCATCATTAGTGGACAACTCCTCTTTCTGGAGATATTTAAATAAGTGGGATCTTTAACTTACCAAGAGGAATAGACTAGGAGTTGGGATACATGTGAGAGAATCGTTCTGTTTGGGGCATTGTCCTTCCCTCCATCCTTTATAACTTACTTCTCTGGGGACTGTGCAACATTTGAGTGTCTCTCATGTGGTGAGAGAGTGAACCTCAGAAGTGACCTCATTTTCTGAATGATTTCTAAGACTGCCTTTGGCATGTTAGCTCTGAAGCTGAAGCTACACTTAAGTAAGGTTTCTTTCTCCTTCCTTCCTTTCTTCTTGCCTCTTTTATATTTTAATTAAATAACTTAGAACTTTAAAAATGCATTTCTTTGTTTTGCTGATGTGTTAGCACACTGGTGACTTGAGAGGCAGAAGCAGGAAGATTAAGAATTCAGCCTCAGCTACATAGTGAGTTCCAGGCCAGCATGGGCTACACAAGACCCTATCACACACACACACACACACACAGAGAGAGAGAGAGAGAGAGAGAGAGAGAGAGAGAGAGAGAGAGAGAG
>JANHMN010000001.1:95428873-95454638 GCA_030674055.1 Rhabdomys pumilio
AGAGAGAGAGAGAGAGAGAGAGAGAGAGAGAGAGAGAGAGAGAGAGACAGAGAGAGACAGAGAGAGAGACAGAGAGAGAGAGAGACAGAGAGAGAGAGAGAGAGAGAGAGAGAGAGAGAGAGAGAGAGAGTTAGTTCTGAAGCAGAACCTGGGGCCTTACATATGCTAAGCCATATGTTCTACTACTGAGCTACACAACCCACCCTGGGGCAGTTTTTTAAAATTCATTTTTTAAATTGTACAACAGCCTTAGATTTACAGGAACATCTCAAAGATAGAACAAAACGTTCCCAGACACCCCTTTCCTATCTTTCTTGCTTTCTGACCAGGGTCCTATTTCTCCTTTTCCTAGATTGGCAGTGTTTCCTGGCTAGGGAAGCAAAGTTACCGCACCAAGCACAAATAGTATTTGATTAAGGCTAATTACAGTTCTGTCACATAAAGTGGGGGAGAAAAGAGCGCTGGCTTTTTCAACCAGCAATGAAATAACCCGCTGTCTGTCTACTGACTTAATAGCTTTAATTGCCAGAACATAATCAAGATCTGGCGAATTTGTTTGAACATATCAGCGGGTACTAAATATTTCAATGGGATCAAGTTTCGGAATTCGTTGTGCTCCAAGCCGTGCTGAAATCGCTCTGACAATATGAATCATAGATCCTAAAGGCGGCACCTGTTGAAGAGGTGCCCTGAGAGAATGAGTTCACCTATTAACACGATGAACTAAAATGTTGGAGCTTTAACACGCCCGGCTCCCGTGAGTAAAGACTACCGGTGATAACGCTTGACTTCTCGACTTCCTGGATGAATGAGGAGGGGAGTGTTCGTACACTTCCAGACCTATTCCTCCCTTATTCACTTAAAGCTTTGGTTTACAGACAGAAGACTGGGCAGTCCTGCAACCAGCCTTCAAGTCATCAGTGAGGAAGTTACACATGAAAGCAATCATTCCCCCTTTGTTTTATTAGTTATTCCTGGCTCTTAGGGATTGCATCTGGAAACTAATATACTGAGACGGGTCACCTCAGGGAGTTATTTTGCAACTGATTTTGGAAGGCTGGGGCTTATAATAGACCCATTGTGGGGCTTTGCAAAGAAGCTGGCATGTGATTGGCTCCTTCCCGCTCAGCCTCTACTAGTTACGTCAAGATAGTCTAACCGATGATTGGCTGTTGGGATTTGTGTCAGCATACCCTTGAACTTCCTGAAAACACTGCGGCGCGGGTGACAGACCTCCTTTTGTACACTAGTAGAAACAATTCAGTCTGGGGATTATCGATTTCCTTGAAGTTACAACTCTTAGTGGGAGAGAGGAGGGGATTATTAATTTTTAAGCATCTTTATTAGTATGAAAAGTAATGGGTTTCGTTATGACACTTTACAAAGATGGCACCCACGTCAGAGTGGTCTCAAGAGCAGGAGAATGTAAGTGATGCTTTCCAAGCATTGAGGGACAGGTGAGACTGAAGAACCAAAGAGAAAAATACAGTTTGGTTTCCTAGGTCATTCATGTCATTTCTAAGAGGCATCTCCGTAGGGAGGATGGGGGTCCCTTGTTAGCTGCAGTGGTCTAGAGGAATAGTCCTGTTAGTTACCAGCACAGCCCAGACTCACTGGGAAACAGGATTTATGATTTCAGCGCTCCTGCAGGAAGCTCTGTGTGCCTGGCAAGGCTGATGTCTGCCTCAGCCTTGAGAGTGACCGATGACCGTGGCTCCACACCGAATCAAGCCACCTTCACCCTCCTGCACCAAGTGATGGGACATAAGGTCTTACTCACTTCCTGTCCTGTTCCTTCCTTCCCAACCAGTATTTTCCTGCCTCTGTACCTCCAGGTACTCCTCACTGGTGGAGGAACAGAGGGATGGAAAAAGCCCTTTTGACCTCTTCCGGGTGTTCCAAAAGTTAAGGATTTCCGGGGGACCACGGAAACGAGCAGAAGTTGGGGATTTTGCTTTTCAAGTTCTTCCTGATATATATTTTTTTGTCTTTCATTTTCCTTTGCCTCATCTACTAACTCTTTGAGACTTAAGAAACCCAAAGAGAAGTTTGTCCTAATTTTAAACTTGCCTCTGTGTCTGCCCTGTAATTTTCATTCCACGGCCTAAATTGGAACGTGTCTCCATAGGTTGGCCCCAGAACATCTCTTTGTGTGCAGCTTTACCAAGCAGCCCTTAGTACAACAGAGGAACTCGGGCATTAAAAACCAGGACTCATTTTTTTGTCAGAGGCCACTGTGGAAAGAGCTTTTGTCTGCGTTTTTTAAGCACTAGTAGTAGAAGAGGAAGTGAATCAATATCTTTCTCTCTCTCTCTCTCTCTCTCTCTCTCTCTCTCTCTCTCTCCCCTCCCTCCCACCCCTTCCCTTCTTCTTTCTCCACCCCCCCCACCTTCTTCTTCCCGCTCTTTTTCTCTGAGGGAGCATCCACGATAGCTCAGGCTAGCCTCAAACTTGCCATGGGACTAAAGATGAGCTTGAACTCTTGGCTCCTCAGTTTATCTTCCCAAGTGCTGAGATTACAGGCCTGTACCACCATACTGGGGCGGGGGTGGGGGAGGTTATGTGGTGCTAGAGATCAAACCCAGAGCTTCCAGCATGCTACCTAAACCCTCCTCCAACTAAGCTACATCCCCAGCCCACCCAATTATCTCTTAAAACTAATCCATGTCAGCAGAGTGCCCGACAAGATGTGCATATTCTTTCTATGAATAATTGAATTTAAGAAAATTTTATTCAGGTTACCTACTTCAGATTCTTTTTCTCTGTGCATTTTCTAAGGTTCATGCTTTGTGTCTATCATGAAGGTCATTCAATACCCTCATTATCTATGAAACCCAATTCTATCTCTTCCCTCCAAACAGGCTCCTTGAAATGACCTTGGATTCCCACCCCCCCCCCTTGATTTATTTTCCTCTGAATTCCTAGGACTAACATGGCCTTGGGCCCCATGGGTCTCTTTAACTAAATGCCCTCCCCCTCTTCCTAATCTGTTAGTGTCTGACGCACGCCAGGCACAGATCGCCATCTTAATGATCTGCTTTCCAATTAACTAATTGTTATTCCCCATAGTGGTCCAGAAATCAAGAATCACCTTAATGTTTCAATCATGAGTATTCATAGACAGAGATACTTCTCATTCCACGAGAATGGAATGTTTGCATTGCTACACATGAATTGACCCTACAAGTAGGAGATCGATATTGATTTAGCCGGGAGCACAGAAGAAATCAGCACACCTGATTCTCAATGGTCCTTTCCTCAGTAATACCCAGTGTTCTCCTAGATTAGGCCATTTGTTGGCAAGCTGTTTGTTTCCCGTCAATGCCTCAAAACTTCAATACCTGCCAATTTCCAAAGTGGAAAAGACTCCAAACCTCTACCTAGGAGAGTCGCTGGGTTTCTAATCTGGAAATGTACTTGCTGTTCATCTGACATTGATAGTAGCTGTCATCTCTGTCGCAGCAGTGTCTAGGAAAAAGGAGATAGGTCTTCAGTCCTAAACTAGGGCATCTCAAGAGCTAGGATCCTAGAGATGCCTCAAACTGGGAGTTTCTGCTCCCAAATCTTTCACAGCCTGCCTTGCCATAGACTCACAAGGAAAAGCCTGTGTTCCTTACTCTTTCTGAGCCCAAATCTATGGTTACTATTGCAGACGACAGAACTGGAGAAGTTCTGAGACTGGTCCCACTTACAAGCTGCCTCCTTAAGAGAAAAGACTGCTAAATGCTTTGGTATGATCAGAGAAAGAGATACTGTGGTGGAACTCATGGGGTTGGTGAGCCCAGGTGGTAGGGTTCAGTCCCCACACAGACTAGGCAGCTCCCCCTGGGCAAAATGAACTCAGCTGCAGAGTCCAGTCCTCACTTGAGACATCTACCACCACCATCCACCCACCCACAAAGTGTGTCACTGGTCACAAGAAAGTTCAGCATGGAACAATGGACCTGCTAACATGAATCCAAGACTACCACAGGAGAACAAGGCACCCGCATAAGCTGGAGAGTGTACGTACTGTCATTGTCACATGCGTGAAGAGTGATAGCGTATTGTTATCAGTGTCCTGAGGCTGGTAGTTTTCTAACCCTGAAGGGATAGGGCATCAGCAATGTTGAGACTCGGAGGTGGGTCTCTACTGGCTTTGGATGTCACATAATTAGAGAATTGGCTTTGCTGTGGTTTCTCAATGACATGACACTTGATACACTAGAACTTTGCCAGGTTCGTGGCTACCACTTATTCTTCATTGTCCTGCATAAGAGCCACCTCTTCCATGGCATTCCTCAGGGATCCCACTGACAGCAGGGGCTGTTCCTCATCTCCTGTTCTTTGGTAGCTGTCACCCTTCACCTCTCAGAGAGGTTTATGTGCTCTCAGCTTCCCTGCCGAAAGCCAACCAACTCTCAAAGGCCTAATTTACTATATTCATAGATACTCACTTCGCCTTCTGTCCACGGGTCATCCGAGACAAACGTGTAAAAAGAGCAAGTGGACAATGACAGACAGAGGCAGAGCTTTTTATCTGAGTGCCGTCCACAGTTCGTCACTTGTGGCTCCTGGCAGGGAGAGTGATTGTAAGTACGTGGAATGGGAGGCAGAGCCATGATGGTGACAAGACATGAAGAGCAATGACATCATTCGATTCGCTCCAGGTTCGGTTCTGTTCGCAGAATCTCTTCTCTGCATTTTGTTCTTGATATCAGGGGTGGGCATTGTTTGTGGGATTCACTCAGGAAAACTTAGTAATTTTCCAACATAGTTAATATTCAGATATGAAAAATCACTTACAGTTTAAATGGTGAATAGATGCTAATTTATACATATATACTTATGCTCGGAATGCCTAATTAATGATCCTGTGTGTCAGTCACGGATATGTTAATGAGATTGTCTGGCTCCTGTGTCATAATTGCACGGCTCCTCTCCAGCTTCAGGTTGGGGGAACATTCTAGCTGTGGTTTAGCAAATGTGGCAACAAAAAAAAATCACTGGGAGATTATTCAGTGATGCTTTTAAGTTTAAGGAATACGTGTGTGAGAGGACAGGAAGACAAGACAAGAACACACAGCTGGCTGAGTTCACAAGCTCTGCAGAGTGTACAAGAATTGGCCTGACGTACAAGCCTCTCTTTGGTCCAGACACTGAAGCTCCCATCTTTCTAAAGCTTTAAACAAAAAGACTCACCAATGAAGGGAACGCTATAGTGTCAGCCTGTATTTTGATGGGTTGTTTATTTTCAAGATCCAGGAATGCCTTCTAACTACTTGGTCTGGGGTTGCCCTTTCCCTCTCTTCTCCAATGCATTTTGTTTTATTCCACCAAAGACTTACCTATTCTTCAGCTATCAACTTCCCCACTGTAGTCCAGCAGCCATTTGGCTGCCAACTTTTGTAAAGGGGCATGCATGTCTGTGCACCTGCATGTGAAAACCAGAGATCAACCTCAGCCGTGGTCCTCTGCAACGTCCATATGTTTGGTGTGTGGTTTGTTTGCTTTTTGTTTTCCTGTTTGTTCTGTTTTTTCAGAGTTCTTAAAAAGTCATTTACATGGAAATTGGCCAAGTAGGCTAGACTAGCTGTCTAGGAACATGTCCTGGGGACCAACCTATCTGTCTCCTCAGCAGAAGGATTTCATGTATCACCATGATGGTCCCTTTTGGGTCCTAGGGAACAAACTCTGGTCCTCATCCCTGCACGGCAAGCACGTGATTTCTAGATCCTGTTGTAACCTTTTGGCTCAGTGACTTTGGTCATATTATCAGAGTCTGTTTCTTTACCCGTAAAGTGGGATGAGGGTGCTAATTATTGTGGAACCTAAGAACACAGAAAGTTGGGGTATCTGAACCCCACTTCAAAGCATAAAGTTGTTCCTCACTTTCTCTGTTTCTGTCCCTCCCTTAGAAACAGTGATAAGGAGTTTGAGATATAAAATGTCAAGTACCTGGATAAAAGGTCAACTGTGATGTCTGATCATCAAAACAGGTGGATGGAAATGACCCAGGACAAGTTAGTGCCTGTCATGGTATCAGCTGCTGGAAGGGCTGGGGATGGGGTGGGGTGGGGTGGGACCCTTCTTCTGGGTTAGCAGCAGAGTGTGGAATCCACAGGTCTTTCCCTGCCTGCCTTCCATCCATATCTCCTGTGGCTGCAGGCCTATCTTCTATGTCTGTTTCCCCTAGAGTGACATCTGAATAGATTGGTTGCACTCTCCTGTGTGTGTGTGGTGCTCCACTCTGGACAGGGGTAGAGGCTTCAGTGCCCTCTAGTCCGCCCCGTCCTCACTGACCAACCTCAGGAAGAAGGAAGGACTTAGGGCCAAGACTTTATTCTAGGCCCCAATGTTCTTTTACTTTCTACACCAAAGGCAAACAGTTGGGGTTTGCTTGCTGGGAGTAAAGCTCCAAAACCATTCTGCCAGCCCTGACATTTTAAAGGAACTGGATTCTCTGAGAGGTATCAGAATTTGACTTTGCATGATCCTGGTCCATCACCAGAATGTGTTCTGTGGCTTTTGTAGAACCATGAGGCAATGAGTTCGATCCTTCAGGTTCTACCCTTAGTGGTAGAGCGAGTTTTGCATCCACAGCCACAATCTGAGTCTCCATTCATAGAAATAGAACGAGTGTTTTTCATTTGTAGCTGTGTTTTGAGGTCATAGCCACTTCCGGGAGATTTCATTGCCTCCTTCCATGTCCGGAGATGATAGACATGTCTAAAATCATTATCCCAGTTGACAAGACGTAAAACGGAGCTCAGATGGATTAGGTGACTTCTCTACAAGCTGTCCTGACGGAAGGTCAATGCTCCAACTGAAGCTCAGAGATATTGAACCAATTGCTTTGTATTCATCTGGAAAACAGAAGTTATCTCCCTTCTGCTGGCTGGCTTTAAACAACGTCCATCCACATTTCCAAAGCAGGTCTGTGGGAGGAGGTCACTAATGCGCTCCACCTGGCCACTCCGGGATGCAGGAGAGCAGATGCTGCATCTGCTGAGTCCTGTGTGAGTTTCAGCTTTGCAGAGAAGTAAATACTGAGAACTCACAGATCTGCTCCACATTGGCCAAAGTCAGCGATGTCGCTCCCAGTCAGCTACCTTCAAGGAGCCTGGGAAGCCTCCCCATACACAGGACAACACAGAGAAGCCATGTTGTTTCAGGCAGCTTCACGATAAGAACAGCAAACAGCATCCTGCATGTTTCGAAGGATAAGAGTCGTGGGGTGTATTTACAGGTCGATGGGAGATGCTCATCACGAGGAATTATTATTATTATTGTCTAAAAATTATTGTCTCCTCCAAAACATAGAGACTGTTTGATTTAAACTTAATTGTTTTACAGATAAACATTTAGATTTTAAAATACTAACAATTGCCAGGAGTGGTGACGCACACCTTCAATTCCAGCACTTGGGAGGCAGAGTCAGGCAGGGAATTTCTGTAGATATCTTTTTTTATTAGTTTATTTCTGTGTCCCACAAACCAGGACTACATGAGAAAGACACCACAAACTATATGTGATGCTAACATTCTCCTCAGCCTTCCACTATGAGCCAGCTTCCCATCACCGTGACAACATACCTGAGACACTTTGTTTTCCATTTGTGTGTTTGAAGGCTTGATTTAGAGAAAATTACATGAAGCAGTTGTTTCCGTTACGGGGGGGGCTGGATTTGAATAGCATTTTGGTCCAAGTGGCTTTAGTGTGTTCAGAGATAAGGGTGAGACCAGCTGACTCCCCTAGATTCCTCATGCAGCTTCTCTTGGGAAGTGCATCCTGCCGCCATCTTGAGCTGGAAATTGATCAGCCATGGCCACCTGCCATTCCTGTCCCTGTGGTCCAGCACTGGGCCCACCTGTGGCAGTGGCCTCATAGTTTATACCTTGTCCTGTGATTCTGGGAACAGTTGTGGTGAGCAGAGGTTCCAGTCATGGGAACATTCTGCCAAGTACCTAGGAATGCAGCAGAAATCCTCCTAGAAGCTTTCCATGGAAACACTGCTGTGTTTCCAACCCCTTCTTTCTTTTAAAAATTTAGTAGATGAATTTTAAAGTATAAAGTCCCCAATCCAAAGCCTTTAATAGTAAATATGATTATGTTGCTTCTTGCATGTGATGTCACTGTGCTGGGGCATCCAGCCATCTTCCCAGACCTCACCAGAGCCTCCCCAAACAGACTTGGGTTTCAGAAGTCAGTCTCCCATCTGTATCCAGGCTGTACAATGTTAGAATAAAACAGTGGTCAAAGAAGGCCCATGAGAAGGAGGGCTCCTCCTCCACACTGCTAACAGTTTGTCCTACTGGGCTTTGCCTTCACATCAGAACTCTTAGGAAAGAGGCCTAAGGAGCCTCCTTTACTTAAAAAAAAAAAAAAGCAATTAATTACATTGCTTTATTGTGCATGTGTGTGTGCGCGTACACACACATGCACACACATATATGTGCACATATAGGCATGAAAGGATCACCGTAGCAGTCAATTTTCCTAACCATGTGGTTCAAGGGTTAGAATTAGGGCATCAGACTTAGTGAGAAGCACCTTCTTTTGCTGAGCCACCTCTCCAGTCTGGAACCCCCTCCCCCCTTTTCTAAAAGGTCTACTTAGGAACATGCAACTCACACCTAGGAATAATGAGGTGGAAGGACCTCCTGTCAGCACTAGAAAGACTCCCGGAGAAGATGAGAACACTTGCCCCACAGCTGCGTGACACTCCTGTCTATCCCTTGAGTTTTCCAGAAAAGTACAGTTTTATGTATTTTTAAAAGTCAACACTCCGTACCACTGGTTTTCAAAAGAGGCCCTGGGGACCAACAATGTCTGCAAGAATCCTCTGAATGCAAACTGTGTTCTATCAAAATTTGTATTTTCTGTATGTAATTTATGAGTAGGTAATACATGCTCACAGGACAAATTCACGATGTTAAAAAACAGTTATCAGTGACTGAGGAGAGAGCGCCCAATCCATAAAGTGCTCGCTGTACAAGGAGCCTGGCAGGTAGAGTGTGGCTGTAATCGAAGCACTGGGGAAACAGAGGCAATCCGGTCCCCAGGGCTCCATGCTCAGCCATTCTAGTCCATATAATGAGTTCCAAGAGAGTACTTGGCTCTTCTCCAAAAAATGGAGAAATGATATCCAATGTTGTCAGCTGACCTACATATGTGTTGCTGTATGTGTGCCTGTGTTTCTGAACATGCATATGTTCACACATGTGCACACTCATATACAAACAATATCCTGTTCTTCCCATTTTCCAGTTTCCTCCTGGCAACCAAGGGTCTTATTTTCTTGTATTTCTGCCAGTATACGCCAAGAATATATGCTTGTAGGCATATGCTTTCAAAATAATATAACCATAGGCTTAGGGTCTGTGTCATGGGTAAAATTGATCATTTTCTTTTGAAACCGTGTATCAATCTCACACAGTTAAAATAACTTTTGTTACAGAGAAACACCAAAATCCCAGTGTTTTATTCTATCGGTTTATTTTTTTTCTCATGCAAACATGAAATGTGAGTACTCACAGATGCAATGACAGCTCCTCTTCCAGTAATTCCTGGAGGGTTGTAGAGGGAATCTTGGGATTTGGGGCTTCCAGCTGAGGTTTGGGAATAAAGAGGGTCTAGAAAATCCTGGGGAATCTTGTTGGAGATCTGTGTGAGCCAATCCTGAGGGTGGCATGCCTTCTTTCTGCCCACATTCTTGCAGCGAAAAATGCCATGCTCTGGGTACAAGAGTATCTGAGAAAGGCACTCTGTTCGATGGACCTCCGCCCACCAGCCTTTACTCCTCACAGTCGCGGGATGGGTGTGCAGGTGTTCAGTGAGAGAGATGGTCATCTCTGCTGGTTACCATTCTAAAGTGCACCTGCTTCCTTTTTATTTCTTCCTGTCACCTGAGAGGACGGTGGAAGGTCAGTGTGCTCCCTGAGTTCTGCTCCTGTCTGCCAGAAGGACACTGACTGCCTGTCTGACCCCCTTCTCTGGGAGGAGGAGCACATGCAAGCATGTGTTCCTGTGGCAGAGTGCACACTGTATGTATGTGTCTCCCTGTGGCGGGTGCACACCGTATGCATGTGAGTTCCTGTGGCGGGTGCACACTGTATGCCTGTGGAAGTCAGAGGACAACATTGGCTGTCATTTACCAGCTACTGCCCACCTTCTTTTCAACAGGTCCAAGGAATGACCTGGAACTTACTGATGCTCTAGGCTGGCTCATAGTCCTAGCCCAAGTTACTCGCCTCTCTCTCTCTCTCTCTCTCTCTCTCTCTCTCTCTCTCTTCTTTCACACACACACACACACACACACACACACACACACACACACACTGAGTTATAATGCATACTACCATGATTGATTTAAAAAAAAATGAGTTCTAAAGACTCAGGTACTTACTGAGCTGTGTCCACAGCCCCACTCTGATAATTTCCTGAACTGCCTGTAAATGACTTCTCTACAGCTAAGCCAGGAGATACCCAGAACAGAGGGACTCTGACACCCACACATCCCAGCCTGCCTGTGGCTCTCTATAGTCATATGACAGTCCACCTTTTCAAATGTGAGCTTTATGCCCCAGTCCGCCTCCTTTCAATGCAAGACTTTGCTTCCCAGAATTTTCCGGGTAACCTTTTTTGCTTACAATACTTTCCTTGCTATTAGACAAGAAAGAAAGAAAGAAAGAGAGAAAGAGAGAAAGAGAGAAAGAAAGAAAGAAAGAAAGAAAGAAAGAAAGAAAGAAAGAAAGAAAGAGAAGTAAAGAAAAAGAACAAACACAAGTCAGCAATAAAAGAACTCTTGTTAAGTTAAACATTGACCAGGGCAGCATTCATCAAGCTGCTAGAATGCTAGAATCGTGGCAGCCCGTGCCTTTCCTCCCCCACAAACGCAGAAGCAGCTGGAAGGGAAGCCTTAAGTCTAGGAGGGAATGGCTCCCTCCTCCACAACCCTGCCTACGTCAGCCCCTGAAATAGAAACGTGGGGATGGAGTGGTTTGATAGCAAGGAAGAAGCTGGGGAAAGCAGTGAGATCCCTGTCATGTGGCCTCAGCTGGCCAAGGCTGCCTCCCTGGAGACATCAGGGCAGAGCAAAGGATGGAGCCTCACAGGCCCTGATGTTTCTGCATCTGTTTTCTGGTCCTTGCTGCTTCCATACTTGTTGTTAGCTGAAGAATCATGTTAGCGCATTCATAACTGTGGAAGGTAAACACTTAAGGCAGCCAGCCTGCTACTGAGGAAGCCAAAGCAAGAGAGCTCTGGGCCAAGGTGGATTTCTCTACTCTGGCTCCCCCTACCCCCACCCCCATCCCCACACCCTGGTGTACAGCCTTTTACAAAGCATAGACTTGCACTTAAGGTTAGCATAGAATGGAGAGAAAGGAACGGAGATAAAGAGGTGGAGGCTTGGTCCAGATCTCTTCTTAAGGAAACAAGTGCTTCCCCACTGGGTCTTAGCTCTGGGAATTGTGACCAAGAGAAACTGGAAACCCTAATTTCAGAAAGGTCTCAACAAATGGAATGAGACTGTAAAACCAAACCTGTATGTGACTAGAAGACAGGATCTATCAAAGAAGTGAGGTCAGGTCGTTCTCCATCGTACTGGAAGGAGAAGGTTATCAAAATGCCATCTGTCAACTGAACTACCCTTTCATGTCCTTCTGGCTGGCCCAGAAAACACAGAAGTCCATGGTGTAAGCACAACAGGACTGGGCTAACCACAGCTGAGCAGGGCAGCTATGAGTCTCTGGGGCCCTGTTTGGGTACAGCAACAGACCAGCATGTGTGTCTTTGTAGCCTTCAAACCACAATCATTCCCAGAGGGCATGCGGATTCACCCCGAAGCCAGGGGAAGACTGTCACATAGAGATGTGCTATTATAGGAAGTGGCCACTCCATCTTCCCCCAGAGGAACTACAGGGAAATCAGGATGGAGGTGGAATCACTGCACCTCTATGTTTCTGCCACCAGCATGAGAGGCAATGGGAGAAAGATACTGGAGCCTTTATAGTCCTCCAGAGACACAGGACCAATAGCTCTTTCACTCTAGGAAGAAGTCAGTTGATTTGTCTCAGTACTGTTTAACAGATGATAGACTTCCCCCAGAACAGTTCTGTTCACATCTTGCCAAACACCTGTAAGCCTCTAAAAGAACAAAGCTGGGCCCTGGAGATGTGACCCAGCAATTAAGAGCACTGGTTGCTCCTACAGAGGACCCAGCTTCAATTCCCAGCACCTACAGAGCAACTCACAGCTTCTGTAATTCCCATTCCAAGGAGTCTGACACCCCTTTTCTGGCCTTTTTGGTACTACACCCAGGTGATATACATACATGCAAGCAAAACATCCAAACACAGGAAATAAAAATAAGTAATTTTTTTAATGTATGGTTGCCTTAAAAAAATTAGAAGGTAGCTCTATTTCTGCTGTTTAGAATGTTCCTACTTAGCATGTCTGGGGAAAGGCGAGGGACATGACTGGCTGATGGATATTTTTAAACGGAATTGGCTCATTAATGGGAGTGTGGGATGTACTAAGTTCAAAGCCTGGGGAGTAGGCTGGTGGGCTGTTCTGATAAGCATGGCTGTTAGAGTCTTGACGCTAAAGTCTTCAGGCTGGAAACGCACGCAGGTTTTCTGTGATCCAGGCTTAAAGCAGAATATTGCTTCTTTTACGAATATCAATCCTTGTTCCAAAGGCCTTCAATTCCTCGGACGAGACCCACTGACATTACGGAAAATCATTTGCCTTTCTGATCCAACGCTAACCTGAGGCTGCACGGGGCCAAGGATGGTTACAAATGAGGCCCAGCGCAAAATTGTACACTTAGGAAAAACAAAACTTGCAAGTCTAAGCTTTGCAGATGAAATGGTTGTGTTGCCATGCACACTAGATGCTAATGTGGATCATGTCTAAGAAAATTACTTTCACAACTCCTGAGCTAGGAGACTTTTTTTTTTTTTTTTTGCTTTTTTTTAGATCTAGGATTTTAATTTTTGAATGTTGTTTTCTCTTTGTTTGTTTGGCTTTTATTTTTGAAAATAGGCTCTCAGACTTAACGCAGGTTGGCCTCAAACTTGTTATACTCCCATGTTAGCATCGCAGCTGCCAAGATTATGGACACATGCTTCATGCCTAGCTTAAACAAGCATTTGACCTACTTCTGGACACTATAGACAAGCCAGGTTGATATATATCGTGAGAGCTTCCTGGAGAATATAGGAATATTACCTTCCCCCACACATCACTAAGAGATATTTGAATTTATAATTCTGGGCTCTATAATTTGAATAATTTTATTTATATTTGTAAATTGAAAGTAGAACGTTTTGGTCATATTCCCATGAAGTCAAATGTTGAAAGTGTCATAAAAGTTGTGTTATATGTCTCAGTGACAGGCTGGCTGGTTTTCTTGTGACATATTATCTGTGGCATAATCTCTGAAATAATGGATATTCATTGAAAATGGCCTATTTTTTTTTTAACCTTGCTTTCAGAAGACAAGTACCTGGGCCAATACCTAGCCCTAAAACAGTAGGGACTCAATCCTGATGAAACAGCTTCTGATAAGGGCTCAGAGGAATTGGTTTCAGTCCCTACTTGGAGACTTACAGAATGGCATCAGATAGGCACCGTGTCTCCCTTGTAAGATTGTGTGATGACCCATCGCATCTGCATGTCTACAAAGCATTGAGTAAGCACTTGCTAGGACAATGAGATGAAAATCCAAGCAGAGAGTTGAGATTGTGGGAAAGAAGTTTCTAGAAAGACGTTTATGCTTCAGAGCTTTGCTATGATTTCTTACGTGTTTAAGTTCACTTTATAACATTGTCTTTGGGGAGACTCCATTCATAATCCTCTTAGATGAAGGGAAACCAGTATGGAGCCTTATTATACACCGAATCCTGCACTGTAGTTAACCGTGCCAGTACTTTCTAGGGTATTAATAATGAGCTGATATACCTATGAATGTTAAATGTCTTGGAAGCAGCTTCCGGATGAGCAAATAGTAGATGTGGCAATGGCCATGGTCTAACTGGCTGAGAGCGGTTAAATATGACTGTCAGTGTCTTTCCAGGCAGTTAATTGAAAGCCAAAGTATTTTCTCCTAAGGCCCGCCAATTGTTCTCACTGGTCAAGTAAAGAAGATAGGGGCTAGAGGAGGAGGGCTGGCCAGGGATGTGTTTGTCTCCTGCACATCTCATTTGTCTTGTAAATCGTTGGAGAATTTTCTCATAGAGTTTATTGTTCTGAAACTCCCATTCCTAAAATAATACTGACTCTTTTTTGAGTTTTTCTACATGCCAGGCATCATAGGATGTGTTCAAATACTTATATATACACATGTGCACACATAATCACCTGTAATCTTAAGAATAACCCAATGAGATGTAGCATAATCATAATTCTGCATCTGAGGGAACTGAAGCTTAGGTTAATTTGCCCCAGGTATGTAGCAGTTAGGGGGTGTCAAACAGCAGGTATATGAAAGTCCAACTAACTCTTAAGGACCTTCTTTTAGCCTCGTGTATTCAAAGCAGCCCTTGTTTCTATTAGAGACTTGTAAGTGATTAGCAAGGTAAGGGGTAAGCAGCTTCTTTTGTTCAGTAACATGGAGTCTGACCCAACGTGCTCAGAAACTTGTTGTTTTCATGACAATATCTCAGTACTACACAAAGCAGGGCTTTACTGTGTGTATATCTTGTCTTTCTTGGACAAACATCACCCCTGGGGAGAGGAGGAAGCCCTTAAAGGAAACTAGGAAGAGCTATGTGCAAACCAAGCTGCACGGTCTGAGAAGCAAGAAGACACGTGCCATTTCAGTGTGGTCCCTTTAGAGAGTCATCAAATGGACTAAAGATGTTAAGAAAATCTCTACTCCACGGGCAGTGGGGATGCATTTCCATGCCTGCTATGAAGGTATCATCAGAAAGAATGGTTTTTATGCATAAGAGCCATATTTATGACTGCCATGTTCATGGCTAATGTTGAAAACAAAACAACACGGGAAGTTGTACAAGCCAGAGGCTCCAATATTTAGAATATAACATCGAGTTTTATTCTCAGATGAATGTGAACATGTTGAAAATTTTGCTTCGTAAAGTGTGTGTGTAGGCATGTGCTTGTTTGTGTGTGTGTGTGTGTGTGTGTGTGTGTGTGTGTGTGTGTATGCATGTGCTTGTGTGTGTGTGTATGTGCCCATGCGTGCACGCACATATACAAGTGCCTGGAGAACGTTGTATGCTATTTTCGTATCTGTTTTGGAGCATCAGGTCAGGAGTTGATGTGAGGTAGTTTATAGATGGTGTTTGACCCTAAATGACCCTAAATACTCTTCCTGAACCTTGGTGGAGTATATTCATCTATTTCAACTGTTCCGACTACTTCATAATATTTATTTAGTTATAAAACCCAGAATACTATTCAGGGTGCTTAAAAGGCTTTCCTTTTAATTTATATAACACCCAAATTCTTCTTCTAGAAATATATATATTTTTTCCCAGATGAAAACTCACATTTTTAAAATGTCAGTGCTTAGGGGCTGGTGAGATGGCTTAGTGGGTAAGAGCTTGTGCTGACCAAGCCTAAGGACCCAAATTCAAATCCTAAAAACCCGTATAAACAGCTGGGGATGGCACAGGTTTGGGGCTGGAGCTGGAGTTGAAAGAATTGCTTGGGTTGCTAGCCACCAGCTTATCTCCAAGTACGGAAAGAAAACATGTTTATATCTCAGAGGAGTTTGACAGAGAGTGGTGGAGCAGGATGTCTTCTTCTGACCTCCCGACATGTGCATGAGCGCACATGCCTGTACACACATGTGCACATACTTCACACAGCAAATAAAAACAGTAATTCTTCATTATGCTAGCCCCAGAGTCAGCAGTTATGTACGTGGATAGTTGCTTCTCCAGTCTTCAGGAGCTGCTTTTGTGTACTGACACACTCCTGTGTGTTTAGGTTCTGAGAAATGACTGCATTGAGATGACTGGCTCATTACACACACTGAAAAGTATTTGGTTCTGGCCTTGAGTCTTTCGTATCAACCATGAAAGTTTGCTCAAGCCCACATTCCTTGAGTCTGAAAGAATCAGTGTGGATGTCGTGCTGAGATCATTAAGAAACCCTTTGCCTTCAAAAACATTTTTTTTTTTTTTACGAAGAAGAGACGCATCTAGTGTCTTCAGCTTCGGCGTGCAAGAGGTTTACCACACCTTGCATTAAAGGAAAACATGTAGCCTTGTACATCTTGAATGATTAATGCCAAAGAAACCAAGGTGGAGCAAAGGAAGAGCAAACTGTTTCCAAGCTCCTGCTGTGTAAGGAAAGAGTGTTGGTAGAGTTTGTTGGTATTTTCCATTCTGGTTCTCCCATATGTCATGTGGAGAAACTCAACTCATTAGAAGATACCTAGTACTAAAATGGGGTGTGGCCAGTCGTGGCTAAGGGGGTTCCCTGCACACACAGCTATTCAGTGCAGTGTGCTGGTGCCTTGTCAGGGCTGATGGCTCCCAGGCAGCACCTTCCAGCCTTTTCCATTTGTTTCACTTAATGACTAAAAACCACTAGTGACACCTTACACAGATAGGAAGAGGAACCTTTGCTAGTTAAGTCAGAACTTGACAGAATTAAAATCTCAGTCGCTTATTTGCTCAGTTGTGGGAGAATATGCACGGGACAAATGCTTATCAAATATCTGTCCTGGGAGGGGCTGTTTAAAATGGGTGAAGTTTATGACCTTGGCTGAAAATTAATGTGACAGTTTATTTACGTTTAAGTATCTATGCAATTAAAAGTTTGGTTAGGTTATGTGCAAGACTACAGAGTGCTGTGAGGTACGCTACCTTGACTGTGGTTTGGTTCTAGTGGTGACGATAAGTGTATTTAGAAAGAGGAATTTAAATCCAGCAGCCATCAACCCTTAACATCAAAATAAAACTTTAAACATGAAGAGTAAGACTTAGAGCTAGAGAGATAGCTCAGTTGGTAAATGTTTGCAAGCAGAACTAAATTCGATTCCCAGAATCCACATCTCAAAAGCAAAGAAAACTAGCTAGCCTGTAACCCCTGGATGGGGAGACCATGGACCTCTATAACTTACCGGGCCAAAATAGCCAAGTGAGTTCCTGGTTAGTGAGAGACCCTGCCTCTAAAGAACAAAACAAAGAGAGACAGCCTGAGGTGGGGCTCTCCAGTTGGGAGAGTAGGGGAACCTGAAAGCATTGCTTCCTGTTTTGGTCTTTTCCAAGAGCTGGGGGATTGTACTTAGGGAAAGTGAGTTCACTGGCTCCAAGAACCAAGGCCAGGGAAGTTGCCATTGGGGGAGAAGTGGGAGGGGAAGAAAGAGAGAAAGCACTCGTTCACATGCACAGAGAAAGGAAAAGAAGGAGAAAAGGACAGAGGAGACCAAAATGTCTGAATTATACACAGTTATACCCGGAAGAGGCTCTGGGGGAAGGGCAATTTAGCCCCTGGGCTGCCAGGTTCAGCGTTGGAGGAGGGGTATGCTAAGTAGGGACTGTGGGATCCTGGGAGAACGTGGAGACCAGGTCTGCTTTGATTTGTAAAATATACACCTCAGTTCCCTTTCCCGGGGTTTGAAGTCAAACTCACAGGAGTTATTGCACTGTACAGTTATTGAATCTAAATTGAGAGATCAGGTAAACAATTCAAGTCTTGTGCTGGAAGATAACTCAGGGGTTAAGAACAATGGCTGCTCTTCCTCAGTACCCGGGTTCGATTCTCAGCACCCGCAGAGCAGCGCACAATCATCCTAACTCCAGATCCAGAGGATCGCAAACCCTTTTCTGGCCTCCTTGGGTGTCTGGCATGCACCCATACACAAAAAAATATAAACAAATCTTTGAAAGCAAGATTCAACCCTTTTCTTTCCATTTCGGTTTTAGCCAGAATGATCCTGCACATGCATTCCCCAGCAACCAGAGCTAGTCACCTCCAAGAATTCCAGGAATGTTACCGCGGCTTATCTCCTTAATCCTTCTGCATCCTCACTGCCCTGCTCCCGTGGCTGCTGGCCTCCCCGGGCTCGGATTACAGCTTCACTCCTCTCTACAGTCTAAGCCTGAACCTTTTACTTTTCCAGCCTCTGTCAGTCTCCAGGCCCCACAATGGAGGGCTTTCTTGATTCCCCCTTCCTGCCCATCTTGCCTGTCTCCTGAAATACCTTCTTTCACACCTGTATGCCGTGAAGATGATCACACTTTTCTTTCTACGGAGGGAAGCAGCTTTCAACCCAGTGAAGTTATGTGATGGGGGGCGGGGTGGTGGTGAAAGAGACGCAGCGCACCCTTCAAAGCATTGCATTTCAAAGCTTTTCATTTAGGAAGAATTTTGTTCGTTTGTTTGTTTGTTTGTTTTAAACTGTGGTGAGACATTCTTTTACATTTTTTTCCAGTTCATATTTTTCATCTAGAAATAAAATATTTATGTATTTGCTAAAACTTGTGTATTTGTTATGTATTATTGGAGGAAAATATCTGAAATGCAAATACATATATGTAAGCACTTAGGTTTGCAACAGTGTATCAGTTATTTTGAGTCTTAGTGATTATTTCAACACAGCCACACCACCCCCAAAAGTTGACCAAAATTAACCCAGCAAGCTGAAAATCTTTTGTTTCTGTGATTTTTTTTAAACCAATATCTGCTTTATTTACCCATGGAAAATAAAATGACCAAATGATGGTTTCATTTCCTAAGGGTCCTGTTTCTGTACAGATTACACATTTAATATACAATCTCTTCGAGTAGAAAACTATAAACCTAAATTTTCTGCAGCTTATAATAGAGGTTTGTACAATGGTGACATACTTTGGTAAAAAAAATTGAACTAAAATTGTATTTGTTGAAAATTGATTTAAATCTTCTTTCTGGCAACCAGTTTAAGTAGAGGCCTGAGTGTCTGTGTGTGTGTGGGGGGGGGGGGGGGGCAGATGGGGGGGGGTGGTTTTAAACCACGATCATGTGGTGGTGACACAGGTAGGATGTGTGCTCTGATTCATCTGGACAGTACTGTATGTAAATTAATCAGAGAATTTTAGTGATCACAGATGGTCCAGGCTGTGGCATGTCAGCAGGAGAGCAAAGAATGGGAGAAGGTGGAGCCCTGAGCCTGTGTTCAGTGGCCTTCACAACGGGCATGGTAAAGGATTCCTTATCTCCTAGTGCTTGACTAACAAGGAATATAGTGAAACCGGTTGATTTGGCATTAAAGGTTTCTAATGTGAAGAATATTTGTTAATCCATTCAGTTATATGTGGTACAAAAGCAGAAACGCCCCTAGCAGATTTAGCTATTAATCCCTCCAAAATACACACGCCCCATACATTCATACCCATGCCTGCAATATACACAGATGATGTTTGGCCTCTTTGTTTCCAGAATCCTCCTGGCACCACCAACCTCAGTACCACCACAGGAACAACAACAAATTCTGCTTACCAACTGGTGTCCTAGTACCAAGCATCAGCCTTCAGCTATGACACTTGAGTGTGTTTGACAGACACACTAAGTACGATTGTGACCTCTTCCTGCCTCTTTCTCTCCATGATTTTGTTTCAGAAAATTACCATGATGCACGTTCATAGGTCAGTAGATCATTCTGCAGAATCTTCATAATTCCGTGAGAACATCAAGGTCAAGCACACACATAGCAACTAAATCGATGAAGAAAAAAAAAATCATCTGCCCTGAAAAGTATTTTCAAATGTGGTGTAAATATAATGTATTGCCAAAGTCCATAATCTGGACAGCATAAGTTGTCAATAATGTACAGCTAACCTAGAAATAGAAAGCAAAATTAAAAAGCCAGCATGTTTTTTATGAAAACTAGGAGAGTATCAGTCATCATAATGAAACCCTAAACCAAATCTACATCATAGGGGTGGAGAACATTGTAATTTATAATGATGTGAATGGAAAATGAACTAACTCAAACGTGAGACCCGGCCCATTTGTCAGCAGCACCCATGATCTATATTTAACATAGATTTCAGAACTAGACCATTCATAACAAAGTCTAAGAATTGAAACAATTCATAAGTAATACATAGGATTTTGCTTGTTTGTTTGTTTTTGTTTTCAGACAGGGACTTCCTGTATAGCCCAAACAGGCCTTGAACTCAAAATCCATCTGCCTCCACCTTCTGGGAGCTGGAGTTGTCTGTGTGTATCCTAACACCTGGCACAGGTCGATTTTAGTAGTAGCATCTCCCAGCTATTCTCTCTGCGTGTTGATGCAGAATGAAATAGACCCTAACCTGCACAGTGCTCTTAGTGTGAAGGATGTGGGCTCCTGAGTGGAGATGGGTAGTGTGGTACCCAAGAAGGCATTCAGAAATCCAGTATTCCCAGGGGGAAGCAGGGAGAAGCCAAGTTTTGAAAATATGTATGAGAATTCTGAGGTAACCACACAGCTTCCAGAAGAAATGGGATCTCCTTTTCACCCTGGTCTAAAATAAACCATACCCGGTGTTTTTTATTGAATGACTTCTTCAGGTCAGGCGAGTTACTAGTTTTTCTATCTCTGTGGTTATCACAGAATTGAATTAGTAATTCTTTCTGTAGCCAAGGAAGACGCCCAGCAAGTACCATATTTGAAGTCATAAATCGAGGAAGGAGGCAGTGTCCACTCTAACCAGTCTGTCTTTACTTGAGGTACTAGTAAACCCTTAGGTGTAACCCAGTTAGCAAACAGGTAAGGTTTGGAATAACGTGGAGAAAGCCAGTAGCAGAAACTCAAGTGAGGGTGAAGCTACTCCTGGCTATGGAAATGGAGCAAGGCCTGGGAGGAGGAGACCTGGGGTAGTGACACAGAAGGTGATTCAAACCACCTAAGCCGTGCAGCAGGGTGCTGTGTAGCAGGCTGGGAAACTGGAACACTAACGCATTCTTTGCCAAATAGATCTACAAAATTCACTCCAAAAATATTGGTTGCGGGGATGGAGAGGCAAGATGGCTAAGCAGGTAAAGGTACTTGTATAAGTTTTGACAACCTGAATTCAATCCTGAGAACCTCATAAAGGTAGAAGGACAGAACTCTGACCTCTGCGTGCATTCCACGGTGCGCGCACACACAAGATACACACACACAGAGGCACAGTCATTCACACACTCACACACACTAACTTTCTCAAATGTACACACAGAGAGAGAGAGAGAGAGAGAGAGAGAGAAAGAAAGAGAGAGAAAGAGAGAGAGAGAGCACTGTAAGATGCCATACTCAGAGATATCAGGGGTCTTTGTCATCCAGGAATTTATGACTGTGTCATTGATGTTTCCTGGGAAGAACAAATAGGAACACATGTCTGTTTACCCCAGATAGGGCTCCAATGAGAGACCAGTGAATGATTTCACCCAGTTTGGTAAGCCAGTGAGCTACTTAGAGATTATAGTATTTAGTGGATATATATTTAAACATGTTTATTTGCTGGCTAGATACTGTGGATAGTATAGGCCATTAAGTTTAGTTTCATCATTGTTTTATAATAATGTATATAGTATACATATATATTTTTAATTTTAAGAAAAAGTTGACTTCTATTGATTTGCAGTGTCCATGCTTGTTTTGTGTTTTATCTTGAGTCACTGCGGAAGCCAAAAGGGAAAACATCATTTCATGGTGAATACATGTGAATGTCTGTATTTGAAAATCCCTCAGCGTCGGAGACTTGCTTTACCGTGGTTTACCAGGAGTGTTCGTAATCTAAGTGTGTATATATGTCACCGGCTAATCCAATATGAATGCATGTATTAGAACGCCATTACATTTCCTGTTTGAGCATTCTGTTCTGATAGCCTGACTTGAATTAGTGTCAGAAACATTTCCCTGTTTTGAGTCTGTGTGACCTGAACAAATCACATCATGACTGTAGCTGCGTCCTTTTCTGCAAACCCATGATGTTGTACACATGGCCATTACTTGCCCTACTTGTAAGATAGTTTTTTGCTATTAAGACCTTGGCCATTAGGACCCAAAATTAAGGGCATCTCTATATATTTACCATTGTTACTTCAGACTATGTCACTTTGCTTGGAAAGCCCCCATTGCCAGGGCAACACTTAGCTCTGTGACTATAAGACATGGTGGGGATGTGAATTCATGCACGTTGCCGTCAGGAGCAATGCAGAGCTCTAGGTTTATAGGATACTAAGCCAGTGTCCATTTCTTCAGCCCCATCATCCTGCAGGGGCAGGGACCAGACAGCTGCATCTTGCTCTGCGTGACGTGTGACACTTGTGAGTTTGGGATTTGCGCGCAGGCATGCAGGTGTGATGTGATTTGTGGATCTGGCTCTCGGCAGTTGTAAGCAGAAAGCACATCTGTGTACAGAGGCAGCCAGACATTAAGATGGGATCAAAGACAAAGAGGAGAGATGGGTGAAAGCCTGAGTCCTAGATTTGGTTGCCTATGATGTTAAGTAATACAAATGGCCCCTTTGATGGATCTCGTGACCTGAGTATATGTTTATCACTTAAGTCTATTGCCTGTGTGTTATTTATTTATAATCAGACTGGAGTAGATCAGACCTTCATTGTTAACCCCTAATTCACTTTAAATTGCCACTGACACGAATCTTGTGGTGTTTCCTTATTGTACATTAAGTCTGTTAGTGAGGTTAATAATGAATAAAGTATTTAGTTATATGAAACAAGGGTGCGATAATTGCATTTTCATGAGGGGCTAAATTTGATGAAATTATACAGATTTAATTCAGTACTGAAAAAAAAAAAGAATCTCAGGATAAAACTTCTGAGTGTATTTTAGAGAATTTATCGGGTAAGAATTACGGCTTAACAAGCAATCCTGTCTGTCATGTCTTTCTTGTTCGAATTGTGAAAGCAGAAGCACAGCCGACATGTGTCTTCTGGTTGATTTTGGATAAAATTGTGATACAGGTCTTCGATATCTGGTAGAAATTCCTCTCTCACCCCCTTTTGTGATACATCAAGACAAACAAACACTCCCTGGTCCTGAAACGAGCCTCTTGGCTCCCACAACAATACAACTTTCTAATAGAAAGTTCCTGAAATCAGGACTTAAATAGGACTTCCTTTAAGGAGAATCGCTTTTTAAAAGCTGGTGACGTGCTTTCATTGACGGATAAGGTGAGAAGGCGGGGAGGTGGGGACAATAGTATCTCAGAACGGTTTCTGAGTTCAATTTTCTTAAATGACATGGATGGGAATGTAAATTAGTACAGTGACTACAGACAGCCGTCTGGAGGAATGGAGAACAGAGCCAGGACACACAGCTCAGCAGTCCTATTCTGACAAACTCGGGGTCCCAAAGAGATGTCTGCCCCTCCGACGGTCATCGCAGCCCTGTGCACAACAGCCGACAAATGGCACCAGTCTTACCACCCGCTAAGTGATGTAACACACACATACAGACAGTCACACAGAGACACAGATACAGATACACTCACAGATACAGAAACACATACACAGAGACAGAGACACACACAGACACATACAAAGACACAACACAGATACAGATATACACACAGATACACTCATAGGTACAGACACACATACACAGAGATAGACACAGACACACACAGAGAGAAGCAGACAGACAAATAGGAAGACACACACACACACACACACACAGTATTATTCAGAGCCTTTTTTTTTTTTAAGGGAAACCCTGTCATTGCACAACATAGATAAAGCTGGAGGACAATAATTTAAGCCAAGTAAACAAAACACAGAAAGACAAACACTCCATGATCTCTTACATGGGGTATCAAAAAATATGCACTTACAGGAGTAGACAGTAGAGTACTAGTTTCCAAGAGCTGGTGCTGAGGAAATAAAGAGCTAATTAATTTAAGACTATAAAGTTTCATCTTACAATGTAAGATAAGTAAATTCTGAAAATCTAATGTATAACATAGTGACTATAGTCAATAGTACTTACTGAATACTTGAAAACTGCCAAAAGCATGGATTATTTTTATTATTTTTATTATTTACAAGTCTCTCTGACTCAATCTGTATGTCTATCTCTGTGTCTCTCTCCGCGCGAGTGTGTGTGTGTGTGTGTGTGTGTGTGTATGTGTGTGTGTGTGTGTATGTGTGTGTGTGTGTGTGTGTGTGTGTGTGTGTGTGTGTGTGTACTTCAGTGCAGGTACCCTCAAAGGCTAGAGGATCAGATCTTCCAAAAACTGGAGTTATAGGAAGTTGAGGACCAACTATTGTGGATGCCAAGAACCAAGTTCAGGTCCCCTGGAAGTGAAAAACACTTAGGCCCCGAACCAGCGCTCCAGGCCAAGAGAGTTAAGGGTTCTCATCACACACACAGGGGACAAGTGTGTGGAGCCATGCTATGCTAATTAGCTTGGTTATGGCAACCATTTTGAAATGTATACATATATCAAACACCGCGCTTCACACCTTAAATCTACACACGGTTTTATTTGTCAAACATACTTGAAGAAGGCTAGTCACGGAAAGTATCAAAATAAAAATTTTTAAACATTTAAATCAAGAACAAAAGCCCCAAAGTCATTCAGCAAGAACAAAAGTCAAAGATATATAAATAAAAAGCCAAGCCGTGTGGGGAAGCTGCCGCACCGAGCAGGAGCATTGTAAGAAGACCTATTTTTTTTTTTCTCTGAGAAAAGAACTGCTCCAATATTTGATGGGATGGATTTATGATCTTACCAGCAAGGAGAAGCCAGACGGGAAGTGGAGAGCCTATTAACGAGATATTGCCGAAATAGCTCTAGCTTGCAGAATATTAAACTTTACTGAAGATTGTTTGCCGAATGTATGTTTATTGCTTAAATCTATTTCACATGTTATTTATTTATAACTTTAAGGATAATTTAATATGTAAAAACCTCTTTTGCTCAAATGCGGGTATTAATTTCTAGGCATCATTTATTGCACTTACAGCTGATGGACTGTTACGAGTCAGAACTAATACACTTGTGAGGATGAATAGAAAATCAGTCAGAAAAATAAATAAGTAAAAGGTGTGGTTTTGTGGTTGCCGCGGAATCCTCTCTGCAGGGATAGCTGCATCCTGGAAGTGGGCGGGCGCAGTGTCTCACTGGGGTGGTGGGGAGATGGCTCCAGAGTAGAACAGTAAAGAGAGGATTAATACCTTCTAATTGAGCGGATGCCAGCAGCAGGATGTTGCCCGGGACATTGAGTAGCTGGCAAAGCAGAGATCTTGTGTTAAACGTGGCTCCACTCTCTCTGAAGTGCCTGCTCTATAGATTGACCAGGTGGTGCCACAGAAACCTGGCTTTATTGAAACAAACCAGGCACAAGATTCAACAAGCAGAAAATTACTATGTGCCTTAGGCTTTATTTTCTCTCTGCAGACAGAAAGAGTCTTGCTTTCTGTGTAGGTACAAAGTGGCCAAAGAGCAAAGAGATTTGGAAAAACAACAGCATCAGCCCCTTGGATTTCCCAGAGATCTAGGGGAGGCACAGCACTTTGGTTTTCTTATCCCCTTGAGATTCTTCCCCTGTGGAAACTGAGGGCTCCTAGCTTGGCCTGCTTTTGAGTCAGGGCTGAAGGGCACCCAGGGCTCCTATTTGACTATTGATGGTGTAGAGGATACAAGAGTTTGAGTGGACAGCATTCTTGGCCTTCCTGTTGGCAGAAGGATGGAGGCCAGCTGTTGCTTTTATGAGGAACTATCATATATATTCACATACTCAGACACATGTATATTCCTATGTATTCATTGTACTCAGACACATGTATATTCCTGTATATTCACTGTACTCAGACACATATATATTC
>JANHMN010000001.1:95454814-95482427 GCA_030674055.1 Rhabdomys pumilio
TGTATACTCACTGTACTCAGACACATGTATATTCCTGTATACTTACTATACTCAGATATATGCATTTTCACACAAACAGTAATTCATACACAGTAACACACATCACATATTTTCATATATTCATCAATGCTCATGAATATACCCAGACTTATATTAGCATATACATTCATATACATTTTTGCCCAACACACAATTAGCATATATTTAAATATACTCATAGATACCCATTGGCATACACTTTTCACGTATCAGACTTGTGTACTCACATACACTTCCATACACACGTGTATGTATCCACACACTCACTGCACAGATGCTCACACACGAGCATACACTCCTCGGATTTTCTCCTCCCTGCAGATCATGTTTGCAGACTGCTCTAGGCTGACCTCAGGAAGTGGAAAGGAGCTGTGGGTCAAGACCCATCTGTCACTGTAATCATTCATTAGACATGAAGTTTGATTGGCCAATTGGATTACATAAATATGCAGCAAGCAAGGCTGCCTGACAGACAACATTACAGGAGTGTGCTGTGTCTCACCCTGTCTCTGGCATTGGGTCAAGGTGTTCCATGACTGACAGCTTTCTTCACTTTGCCCCACGTAGGGCCCTGGGGATTTTGCGGGGCTCAGGACTTCTGTGCTCTGTCTCAATCAAAATACAGAAACATTTAAGGAGATTCATCTGTCTTAGAAGGTAAATTTCTCAGGGCTGCACGTGTCTCTACCCTGTTGCATGTACAACCTTCCAGGCTTGTCCTTTGCTCCTTTAGGAGGGTGGTTTGGGTGTGTGAGCAGGTTCCAGAGCAGCAACAAGGATGCATCCAGCTTAGTTCAGCTCAAAGGACAGAGAGCTTCTCTTTGAAGGAGGATTATGGGCTGAGCTAGAGTAGAAAAAGCTAACAGGGGAGTCCCTAGGGCCAAGCTGGGGATGAGTCACAGAGTCACTCTCCCCTGTTTTGCCCGTGTTTTCATCTGCCCCATCCCTCTCCCTTCCTCTCTCTTATTCCTCTCTCCTCTAGTTTTTCCTTCTTTGTTATTTACCTTCCACTGGCTCTATTTCTTCATAGTAAGGCCTTGTGACTCACCGTATCCTTCCCTTGGCTCTCAGTGACCTGTAAGTTCTGCTCAGTGCCACTTGCATTGGCTCCTGTTTCCAGTGCATTTAGAAGCTGAAGGACCAAGCTCCTCTCCTCAAGCACTTTCTGCCACACTGAGTCCACAGGCCTCTCCCATCAGTGGTCCCATCCTGGTTCAGTCAGTGCAGTGGGTTGAGAATGGTCCCTATACACATCTGTATCTGAATGCTTGGTCCTCACTTGGTGGAGGTGTTTGTGAAGAATTAGGAGGAGGTGTGTCACTGGGTGTGGGCTCCTATGCCAGTTAGCTCTCTCTGCCTTTTCCTTGGGAATAAGGATATAAGCTCTCAGCTAATGCTCCGGTGCTGTGTCTGCTGCCAAGGTACCCTCCATGACGGGCATAGACTGTAATCCTCTGGGACTGTGAGCCCCAGTAAACTCTTCCTTTTATAAGATGCATGGGTCGTTGTTTCTCTTTACAGTAATAGAAAAGTAAATGCAACAGACAGCTTTGTCCCAAAGGAAAAAAGCCTTTGCACAAAACTTGTGGAATTTGGTTGTTTCCCTTAAGAAGGAGCCATGATAGGTGGGGTAGTGGTCACTGTTGCTGGATTCTGTCCCTCAGTATCACGTCATTGCAATGGCTGGTCAGTCAGACGAACTGCTCTAGAGGGGTCTTCGGTGACATTTTACTCGGAACAAAGATCATTATTTAAGGATACTTATTTGGAAATTTTGGTGGATGCTTCCCAGACCAGCAAGAGCATGTCTAGAAATAGCACTTATTTTATTGGCATAAATGACCTGTAAGGGGGTATTTGAAAAGCCCAGCAAGGTCTAAAGAGCCATTTCATCCCCCTCCAGCATCTTAGAGGCCCTCATTTATATGTCAACAATCTTTCTGCTAATTACAAATGAGCTTTATCTATTTATTAAGCACTTAACTGACTCCAAGTACCTGTTAACTAAGCATCATTGAGCTAACCTTAGCTTGACAGTCTGGACATCAATAGGACTTCATCTCTCTTAAAGTCTTTCATAATTTTTTTTCACATGATAACATATCACCATTTTCTGGTAGTCCAAATTAGGGAGGAGTGTGTGTGTGTGTGTGTGTATTCTAAGCTAACAAAAAGAAAAACCATCAACCAGTAGAAAACTAATGATTACAGCAAACATTCAAAATGTGAAACAGGAAGAACCTAAGTTAGCACCCTGTGACAAGAGAAAAGAATGGGTCAGCCAAGTGGTGTAGGAAGTGAAGGCAAATCACTGCCAGGCCTCACAGCCTGAGTTCAATCCCAGGGCCTACATGATAGAAAACCAATTTCTTCAAGTTGTACAACACACACACACACACACACACACACACACACACACACATACACACACACAATTTTAAAACTTCAAAGAAAGAGGAATGAATACCTTTTATTTACATGGTATTCTTCACCCAAAACTGCAGACAAAGAAAAGCAGGCAAAACCACTATTTCAAGTAGTATGCAAATCAAGACATTATTTCTACTGGTCTAACTCTCCAGAAGGTTATTCCAACAACAGGCAGTACTAGGAGAGACTAGTGGGAGCGTGGTTGCGTGCCTGGACATAGTAAAGAAATTGTGGAATCAGTTAACATGGTGGTCTACAGACTCAACACACAAAAATGTAATTAATAAAGATCTAGTCACATCACTCCTTACTTACACAGAAGAAAGAGAACAGGGGTCAGGAAGGTTGCTCAGTGCACAAACTGCCTGTTGCACAGGGATGGAGACTCAAGTGTGTATCTCTAGAGTCCACATAAAGTCAGGCTAGGTGATACATGCCTGTAATCCCAGCCCAGGGGAGGGACGGACAGGAGGATTGGCAGTGAGTTCTCCATTCAGTGAGGGACCCTGTGGTGAGATTGTGAGATGAGTCAGTGGATGGGGGTACAGGCCTAATGACCTGAGCTCGACCTTCAGATCCCACATACAAATGAGAGAAGAGAACCTGGTCTGCAGGTGTCCACTGAACTCCACATGTGCACCATGCCACACCTGTGCATGCGTGTGTGTACACACACACACACACACACACCACCACCACCACCACCACCACCACCACCACCACCACCACCCAGTAATAATGAATAAGAGTGTTTTAAGCTAAATAATTAAGATAGAGAAGTGATTAAGAAATGTATCCATGTTGACATCTGGTCCCTACATGGAAGTGCTCCCAGGTAGATATGCACCCCACAGACATGTGCACGTACACACACACACACACACACACACACACACACACACACACACAGAAAATATTATAAAGAAAAAGAGACTAACTTGGAGGAGGTGGCAGAGGCAGAAGCAGGTGGATTTCTGAGTTTCAGGCCAGCCTGATCTACAAAGCAAGTTCCAGGACAGCTAGGACTACAGGAAGAAACCCTGTCTCAAAAACAAACAAAGAACAAAGAGAGAAGGAGAAGGAGAGAGAGGAGAGGAGGGAGAGAAGGAAGCAGAGAGAGCCTAGAGAGTGAGAGGCCCTGAAAGCACAGAGGACCAGTGGCCACTAAGCGGGTGGATGAGTGTCTGGCGGGTGGAGTCGCTGCAGTGAAGATGACCTTCACCCGTTGGTAGCTTTGCTCCTGTCTCACTGTGTTTCACCTGTAATCTACCCTCAGTTCTGCTGACCCTGCTCCCCTAAGTTTCAAGATGCTTCCTGATAGGGCAACTTCCCAAGGAAGGAGCTTGCTTCCCAGGAGTAACTGCTGCTCAGCTGTCCCTAGAGGCAGGGAATAGTGTTTTCCAGCCTCATCTTGTCTTGGTACCAGTGAGGTGGGAGCAGCCTTCCTCAGAATATCTTTGTGCTCACCAGAGTTCACCCCTTCAGGTTGCCTGGAAGTGATTCTGACAGTGAACAACTTCAGTGATCACCAGGATTTTCTTTGTGAGGATTGAAACCTTTCTCCAGTGTGACCCTTTTGACTTCCCTGAAGAAAAAGAGTAGCCAGCCGCCATCTTCCACGTGGTACTTTCATATCCTGAAGAGCATAATTCAATTACGTTTTGTTTTCTTTGCTGACGATTGCAGTGATCTGATTTTGCTGGAAGAATGTCTGCTGTAGGAACCATTTCAGCAGTTTCATTCAAAGAGAGCCTAGAGGTAGCAAGGGACACTTTGAAATAAGGCTTGAAGCTTACTCACCAGTCTGAAGGACAGAGAAGTGATTTGTGGGTCTTGCCTGCTCTGCCTGGGTTCCTTGACTGGGCAAGCTGTCCATCCATACTGGGTTCCCAGCCTCAGTGGTTGTAGGGACACTAAGTATGTTTGAGTTTAAGGTATTCCTAAGGTACGCAATCACATCTACATTAGACAAGTTATTGCAATGGCTTTGTGCTAATACAGTGATCTAGAAACTCTATGGTGACTCAAGCTTTGTGGGTGTTTTAATAACTGTTGAGCAATAATGGGCAGATATGGACAATTCCTCATTTCAACAGTGCTATCAACTATCCAAGAAGAGACCACTGAGAGGTAACTGTCAGTTGTGGTGTCTAATCACAACCATGGGTAAATTCAATTTCATAGCCACCTAGAAAGGTTTGCTTTTGAGTAGTTTTCTACCCTATTGGAAATTTAGTATTGCTGTATGAGTGTGGTGCCACACATCTATAATCCTAGCACTAAGAGGCAGAGGCAGGAGCATAGTGACTTTGAAGCCAGTGTAGCCTAAAAGGCCCTGCTGTAGAGCCTGAAGTCTGGAGACACAGCTTCATCATTCTTGTTTATAGAAGACCTTGGGTTTTCTCCCAGCACTGCTTGCCCAACCTAAAGGAAACATGGCAGCATTGAGTGGTAAGCCAGAGGAGCAAATAAATACTGAGAGTCCATTTTGGTATAAATAATTTTGCAGAGGAAAAACGAGCAACTCTTTCTTAAGTAGAACCCCAAATAATATCTATGGAAGCAACATGAGAAACAGGGTTTCCATGCGGCACGCACCATCATAAGGTACAAAATGTACATACAGAAGCTCAAACAGGTGGGCAGTGGTGACAAGAAACATGGGGTACATCCTCAGCACATCTCCCTGAAGATATGGTTGGTTACAAAGGGAAGGACGGTGGCTTTTTATAGTAGGGTCACTGGCACATAGCCACTTTACCAAGTGTGCTTGAGGGAAGCATCACAGCAAAAAGGCACATTGACACCACACGTCCCTTGATGCGATGCACTGAGATTCTGAAAATGCAAAACCTCATTCCACTTGTGAAAAGATGCTATGTAAACCCAGAGAGAGTGAGCAGCTTTTGCAGACAGGAAGAAACTGGGAAGAATAGAACCACCAAAGGCACTGTGGGAGAATCCTGAGTATAGTCCCAAGTCAGAAAGTGATGGAGAATAGAGTTGAATTCTATTTATGGTCTATAGATTAATTAATAATATGTGTGAAAGTTAATCTCCTGTTCTTGAAAATTGAACCATGGTTATGTAAGATGCCATTAGAGAAACTTGCAGGAAAGACAAAAAAAGAGCCTTTGAGCTGTTTTGCAACTTTTTTGTAAGTTAAAAAAAAATGTACAATATTTACAAAATTGTTCTGAAGGGGAGCTATGGGAATTAGTTGTGTAGTTATTTCTTTAATCAAGGAAGAGCAAAGTACCTTGTAAGAAAGCCAAGCACTCGATTTCGGCTTTATCCTTTCTACCCAATATTCTTTCTGTGTCTTCTATCCTGTGTTCCTACTTGCTTCTCGATCAGAGCCAAGACCCTATGCAAGAAGTCCTTTCTATGGCGTCAACCTTATACTGCCAGGAGATCTGGCTCTGCTGGTCCTCTCCTGACGTTAGGACGTAGTCAGCTGAGTGTGGTCATCGTAGGTCTTCCTGGCACGCTGTGATGTCCTCTGGGTTGGACCACAGCCGATGCTCCTGTGTTCCTCCCACCTCTTCTCCTCACATTGGCGTGTCCTCATTGGATGCTCCAGGTTCTCCATTTCACATGACTGGACCTTGATGTATCACTTCCTCCACTCTTAGGCATTTTCTTTTCCATATTCACCGTACCTTTGAAAACTTTTTTTCCCCATTTTGAATATGATCAAGTATACAGAAAAGTAGACTGTAACAAAGCCGTCATGGCAACGATCTGAAGCAGATGAGTACTGTATTAGTCAGGGTTCTCTAGAGCCACAGAACTTATGGGATGTCTCTCTCTACTGAGGGAATTCATTGTGATGACTTACAGTCTGCAGTCCAGCTAACCCAACAATGGGCAGCTGTGAATGGGAAGGCCAAGAATCTAGTAGTTGCTCAGTTTCATAAGACTAGTTGTTTCAGCTGGTCTTCTGTAGAAGTGGATTCTGACAGATGTGCTGGCAAGCAAGTGCAAGCAGGCAAAGAAGAGTGAATCTTCCTTCTTCCAATGTCCTTCTGTAGGTCTCCAGCAGAAGGTATGGCCCAGATTAAGTTGTGTACCAGCAGGCCTAGATCTGGGACTTGCTTTTGTCCTAAGCTGACCTTGAACTCAGAGATCTGCTTGCCTCAATCTTCTGGGATTAAAGGCATGTACTATCTCTCCTGGGCCTAAGCTTTTCACTATGCCTCAAGATCTCAGTGCCAAGATCCAGGTCAGACACTTTGTCTTCCAACCTCAAGATCTGGACCACAGGTGAACCCTCCAATTCTGGATTGTAGTTCATTCCAGATGTAGTCAGTTGACAACCAGGAATAGCCACTGCAAGTATCTAAGATTAGATGTTTATCATCAGTGAGAATGAAGGGGTAGCACCTGCCCCGTTCCTGTCATTCTTCATATTTATTTTTATTTTCATGGATTTAGGAATAATCCTGCTCCCCCTCTTTTGGCCATTTTATTCTATTAAAAGTGGAAGAACCCACTAGAGATCTTCTCTCCCACCCACTTACACAGATGGAGGTCCTTCTGGGGAGGGTTAAAGGAAAGTTAAATGACTGCCTTTGATGTTTTACAAAGGGCCTAGGGTTTAATTTATGCATTTAGTATAATGGCAAAACTCACTTTTTACCTTTTTACCTGTATTTTGTATGAATGTACATGCAGGTGTATGTGTAAGTGAGCATGTATCTGTGTTTTGGCCACCGTGGAAATCAGGGGTTAATGTCAGGGACTGGCCTCAATAATGATGCACCATGCTTTTTTGAGATGGGATCTCTCCTTGAACCTACAGGCAGATTCACTGATTTGGCTAGACTGGCCAGCCAGCAAACGCTAGGCATCTGCCTGACATCGACTCCCCCAACTTTGAGTTTACAGGCTCCCTGTACCAGGCATTTTTTTTTATATGGGTCCTGGGACTCTGAATTCAGATCTTCATACTTCCATGTCACACACACTTCCAGCTGCGCCATCCCCCAGTCTGCAATATCTCTTTGCTATCAAGGTCATTATTCCAAAGCACACAAAAAAGTCCTGTTTCGGTGACGAAGCAACTGTGTTCCCAAACAAGGAAGGGAGCAGAGTAAAGAAAGCTCGTGAATTGAGCTTCTCCCTGGTGTTACTATGGGGTTTCCCGACCTCAGTCACTCAGCCTTGAAAATCTCAGGTGTTATTTCTAACATCCCAATTCTAGCAATTTTTGGTCCTCAGGAAGTGGTGATCTGAGTGGATGCTGAGGCAAATCATGGTAAGTTCCCAAAGATAGACTGATACAAAGATGTTCGCCTCTGTGTCCATGTGAGTCACCAAAGTGTGAGCTCAAACTTCTCTGAGAGAACGAAGCAATGGAGCGTTTGATTCGCCTGCAGTCATACTCAGGTGGCAGAGTCCAGCTCCAGCAAACCTGGATGATGTCGATGATATTGATAATCATGTAATAATTACATTTCATGGTGATAAGAATGGCAGAGGCATATATTAGTTGTTTTTCCAATCGCTGTCACAAAACACTTGACTAAAAGCAACTTTAAAAGGAATAGTTTATTTTGGCTCGTAGCCTGAAGGTATGGTGCGTCAGAGAAGCCGTGGCAGCTGAGCATGAGACAGCTGGTCACGTTGCCTCCACAGTCAGGACACGATTGCTATCGACCCACTTACTTTCTCCTTTTGTATTCAGTCTAGGACCCCAGATGATGGGATGGAGCCATCCACATTTAGTGTGGGTGTTCCAAAAACACCCTCATACATATCCCAAAGACTGACTTACACCCTAGTGACTCTGAATCCCATCCACCTGGCAACGAAGCTGAAACACCTCAAGTACCAGTAGATCTTTTTGCAACAGAAGGAGACCACTACAGGAAACCAGGGCTTGTCGAAATGTAGAGTTATGGGGCCAGTGCTAATGGATGCATCTACAATACAGTCCTGCACATAAGTCTAGAGGATCGATCATTTCAGAAGATGGGGTGGGAAGATTGTTAAGAGCCAGAGGATCAGGGAGCCTGTTGTGTCTCCTAGAAGTATCAGAAGCAATGGAGCGTTTGCTTGTTTGTTTTTTGTTTTGTTTTGTTTTCAAGACACTGTTTCTCTGTAATAGCCTTGGCTGTCCTGGACCTTGCTCTTTTTCAGTCTAGCCTTGAACTCAGAGAAACCTCTTGAGTGCTGGGACTAAAGACATGGGTCACAACCACCAGCTACACCCATCGCTACACCCATCGAGTCCCAACAACATGACTGCCTAAACATGAGCTGAGCAAGGATGATAACCACAGACATGCTAAAGTCCATGGAGGAAAGAAAGCCTGTGCATCCTCAGCCCTGAACAAATAACTACAGGCAACTAGGGAACGCTGAGGGTGGGAGACATGGTCTCCTCCAGGGAAGGGCATCAGTCAGTTATCGGGAACCATATGATCATCTCTGAGAACATATATACAAGTAACAGTATATAAGCTGAATAGGTTATATTTATGTGTTTAGGAATATATATGCATATAATGTATATAACAACAATTAAAGAAAAATGAGGCCATGAGTTTGGAAGAGAGCAAGAGGGGTGTACATGGGAGAGTTTGGAGAGAGGAAAAGGAAGGGGAAATGACGTAATTATATTTTAATCTCAAAAAAAAAATGAGAAAAGTAGCTGGGTGGTTGTGACCCATGTCTTTAGTCCCAGGACTCAAGAGGTCTCTCTGAGTTCAAGGCTAGCCTGATGTAAAGAGCGAGTTCCATGACAGCCAAGGCTATTACAGAGAAACTGTGTCTTGAAAAAGCAAACCAACAAGCAAAGAGTAAAAAATAAGAAAAGTATTTAAATAAAATATTAAGGTCTGGTGGGTGTGTGCGCACACATGAGTGTGCGCATGTATATGTTTGGACTCTTAAGTAGAACATTTCACTTCCCGGTAGGTAGGACAAAGAAGATATCCGTCACCATTTTTGTAATTTTATGGTGCACAACATACTCCTATTTCCAGGCCTGAAATAAAGAGATGCTCTATGAATGGTAGTAAGGAAATCATGGAGAGCACCTGTTGGTGGTTTATGTAAAGTGGGCAGTACCTGGCCGAGTGTCGTTACAGGCATCAACGATGACCATTTTTAATTAGTCGTCATAGCTGTTGAGTGACAAGGGGAAATAACGGCATGATGCTTCTTCCATGGTGGCCGGAGAGCCACGCGGTCTGCCTGGTGCAGCCATGCTGCCTGGTGACCAGCAGCACCCTTCTGGGTGAATGGGCTGGGGTTTTTTGTCCAAGGCCAGAACAGAAGTAACAGCTAGTGCAGGTCCGAGGCAGGCTCCCAGACTCTGTGCTGCTCCCAGGACTCTGCTACTCCAGTACCCTAGGTAAGCCAGCAGAATTGAATGCTATGAGCGCGGCTGAGCAGTCTGCCGATGCTGAATGCTGTCCTGGGTCGTGAGGCAGTAGGGACGTCCGGAAACCACCCCCCTCCAACCCCCGCCCTCTGTTCCCGAGCTGAGCCCGGTACAGGCAGAACTTCCTCCTGCACCCTTATGCAGGAGCTGCTTGGCAAATGCTGACTACAGCACCTCAGCTCCATCATGGCTCTGTCCCCTGTGCCAGGAACCTTGGGGAATAGACAGGAATTTGGCTGGAGTCCTAGGAAATGGATGGCGCCCCAGTGAGCATTGTGGATAGCGTTCCCCAGTGTTGCCAGACACACGCACTGCTGTTTCGCACTCCTCCTAGAGAAAGAAGGGCCATTTTGGAGCAGCTTTTTAAATGGAACAGAGGGAAAAGCAATTCAATTCCCAGCATGCTCAGAACTTCGTAACACAGGAAAGAATTCACTTTCCTAAAACTTCTTCTTAGGTGAGAAATAAGGTAAATCTGGGGTCTAATTCCCCTGAATTTTCAGACTTAGCGAAGGCAGAAAACAGATCCATTGCCTTATTGACTGGTATCATTAATTCGAGGTGAGGGACCTGCAGGCCTCTCTGGAGCATGCTTGCCTTCTCCTGCCTGCCTGCATATTACACCTCTATGATTTTTACTCCCTCTCTGACTCCTTTGATATGGTAATGATCTTGCACAAGAAAAGCCATTTTTATGTGAGTGCTTAAGGAACTAAAGGTGAGAGAGAAGAGACGGTGTTCAGAAAAATGACAGTTTGTCATTAAAATATAAGTTAGTGTAGCCCCTGTGATGACAAAGCAAGCTAGCAGGCCAAAGGGAGGTAGAGGGTAGGACAGGTGGGTGCCTCTGATGAGCGCAGGGGGACAGTGTTACTAACCGGCTGGCTTAGAGCTCGCCTGATGATGTGCGCTTGCTCGCAGATTGATTTCCCTCTGCCCTCCACAGACCTGGCTGCAGTTAAGCCTTGTGTCCTCCACGTGATGCTGAGCCGAATCAGATTTTCCTTTTAGTTGTTCGATCACATTTTCCTTCCTAGAGCTTAGAAGGCACACTTGGGACTATATAGTAATTGCCTCCCCACACTGAACTGCTGATACCTTTATTGGATTGGCATAGGGTTTCAGAGGACTGTGTTTAACAGGCAGTGAGCCGCAGCAATGCAAACAGCTCCGGTGTTTAAACAAGCATCCATTAGGCCAGGAAACAAGGCGATGCCAGACCATTTGGTACTCTGTAATGCTGGTGGCTTGAGGTGAGCCGGGCAGCTATGCCCGCATTGGAGCCGGGCAGGATGGGCAGCCGGAGAAGAAACGCAGGATTCCCGGCATTAGAGACGGAGCCCATTCTCTCTGGGTTTCTAGAAGAAAAAGGTGAAAGGGGAGAGGACTAGAAGTGTTGCGGCTAGGGACACGTGCAAAACTCATTAATATCTCATTATGTTAGAATTGCCATCTCCCCACAGATTGGCGTGAACACCGGCAGTGGCAAAGAACGGATCCGAGGAAAGCAACCCCCACCCCTGCTTTGTGCAAGCCCCAGCAAGCTCCCCACGCTTGTTTTGCACCAAGGGAGTGGTGGTGTTGAATTTGTGAGGGAAGGCTGTGAGGAAAACCCCACAGGAGCAATAGCAAGCTGCTTGGGGAAGGGAGGCAGACAGAAAACTGTGCTTTGTAAATATACAAAGTGGCCAGCTTCCAGTGTGCCAGCCAGAAGGGGAAGGGGAAACCGAGCAAGCCAGAGGCTGGGAAGCCAATACAGCGTCAACCGTCAACCGGGGCCATCCAGGGCCATCGTGAAGCCTGGAAAGGGGGTGAGGGGCTTGAAGGGATCAGTGTGAGAAGTGGGAAAGGGGCGCTGAACTCCTAAAGGTCAGAAAGAAATGAGAGGCAAACTGGATCAAAGGGACAAGAGAGGGCCACAGGGTTCAGCCAGAGAAAGTAGGAGATCCGTGCTCCCAGGTGCGGCCATTGGGTAAACAGCACAGAGAAGGTTCTAGAGCAGACAGAAGGTCTGCCTTGCCTGTTTCCAACTCTGGCCTAGCTGAGCCCAAATCAGTCCAGTCTCATGGAGGGTTAAGTACCCCATCCCCATGGTAGCTCTGTGGCCGTGGCATATCCCAAGCTTGATTCCTGCACAGCATTTACCCAGGTACACTCCAGGATGCCAACTCTGCGGAGGGAGCCTTAGGGATGGGAGGTTGGAGCCATCGATGTACCTCAGATGGCAAGGTCCCTGCAGACCTTTAATTTTGCTGTTTCTGTCTACGTGGATGCGTCCACACCCTCCCTCCCTTAACAAGAGACAATTCTGTAACAAGATGGACCGAAGTATAACAAATGGCGTGTGGCTTTCGTTAGGAAAACACCTTAAGGTCGTTTTATTAATACTCTTTTAGACTATTCATTTCTGCTTTTTGTTTTTGACAGGTTTTTTTCTTTCTTTTCTTTTGTCATTCTTTTTTGAGATGGAGTTTCAAATATCCCAGAGTAGCCTGGAACTCGCTGTGTAGCCAAGGATCTCATGCCCGTAACTCCCTCCCCAGTGCTGGGATTCCATGCCTGGTTTATGCAGTGCTAGGGAAGGGACATGGAGCATCATACATGTTGGACAGGTACCAACTGAGGTCCATCCTAGGGATAAGATCCAGAGTGTCCTAGTTTGCTCAGGAAGGAAAGTGTTATTTAGAAAATCTTACAACTTCCAGTTCATCATGAAGGGAACTCAGGGAAGGAACTCAAGGCAAGAACCTGGAAGGAAGGAGGGACTGAATCAGAGGCTATAGAGGAACTCTGATTTCTGGCTTGCTCAGCCTGCTTCTAGTAAAACCTGTCCAGGGGCAGCACCACCCACAATGGGCTGGCCTTTCCACATTCATTATTAATCAAGAAAGTACCCCATAGGCTTGCTTGCCTACAAGCCAATCTGATAGAGGCATTTTCTCAGTGGAGATTCCCTCCTCCCAGGTGACCCCAGCTTATGTTAAATGACAAGGAAGAAGGAGAAGGACGAGGAGGAGGGGGAGGGAGAGGAGGGAGAAGAGGAGGAGAAGGAAAATGAAGAAAAGGAGGAAGAAGAGGGGGAGGAGGAGGAAAGAAGGAAGGAAGGACAAAAAAAAAAAGAAAATAACTACCTCAGGGAATCCTTATTTCTGCCTTTGACCCTTGGATATTGAAGTTCTGGAACTAACACAGTGCTCAAAGCCACAGAAGAGCAGATACATAGACACTCAGCCCTTGTCCTAAGACCACTCAGGGGATGAAAGATTATAGGTGTGGGACTGAAATCGTGTGACATGATAAAATCAAGTTCCAAATCTGATTTGTGAAGACCCTTTGATCTGACTTAAGACAATATTTTTTAAGATTTATTTTCATTATTTATGTGTGTGAGTCTATATGAATGTATATGTGAAGATGCCCTTGGAGATGAGAAGAGGGTGTCAGGGCCCCTGGGAGCTGGCAGTTGTGAGCCACCTGACAGGAGTTCTGGAACTTAACTGACTTAATGTCATCATTAGAAGCTGTTTGTGTGCTTTAAGGATAAACAGCTTGCCTCAGACTGGGCTGTAGTCTGCTATGTACAGTACTTGTAATGAGCATTTAAAATTAATGTATTTGATAATCACAATCAAGTTTATTTGGGTTTTTAAAAAGCAGTTAGGGCATGCAAATACTGCTGAGAAACAAATTTAACAAGGCTCTTTTTTTTTTTTTTTTTTCCACTGTGGCCTCTATGGTAAAAATAGTGAAATGTGACCTTCTATGTCTTAAAATCCATTATTCTTTTGACAGTGAGACTTTGATGCAAAAAGCAAGAATAACAAGAACAAAATCAGAAAATGGCTTCATGTCAGAAAAACAACACTCCCTGTTGTTTACGAACATCGACTATATTGAGCTTAACTCCATCAAACAAACAAAATGGAGACGCAGTAGTTACAGCAAACGAGGCTTCCAAGGCTTAACCTCTGGCAACAGGTCCCGGTGTGGAATGTACCACAGCCCACAGGCTCCTAGCCAAATCCCTTCAGCCGTTGCTTTCTCCTGCTCTGTGCTTTCCAGTGGCGTGGCCAGGACCCAAACATACATTTGCACGTTCCCAGGAATCATTTCCCAACATCTAAACACACCTCCCAAAGTAACTTCCTTCACTGCCTCCCTAGGAAAGGGAGAATGGAAGTTAAGTTTCATCCAAACTTCCTACAAAACAAAAAAAGCCATAATGTCCAAATTGTCCCTTCTGAAGCGCAGGGGCTACTGAGACAGCAGAATTGCCATTGAAAAGAAAATGGGATGGAATGTTGGGTTGAAAAGAAAAGGTGAATTTCTAGCTCTTTTCAGGCTCTTGCCATGAGTAAAACTTGAAAATGAAATGCAGAAAAAATCCAAGACGAGATGGGCCTTAGATCTCCCATCCCCCTACAGTCCCCCGCCTTTTGGAGAGACCATATCTAAACTATCCCAGATGGCTTCTCTATTTTTAAAGGACTCCAGAGAAGGAATCTCTCCCACCTCCTCAGTCACCCATCTCAGAATCTCTTGTTCCTTGCTCCCAGAATGTTTTTTGAGAACCTTCAGAGATGGGAGAAGAGGGGAGATTGTCTTCAGATTGAGACCCTTTGAGATTTTACCCAATGGTTCAGGGGAGGAAACTGGGGGTTCTGGCAGTGTCTTTCTCCACTGAAAGAGTTCTCTCTAATCTTAAGATTTCCGTTTTGTGAAGGAGCTTCTTGAGGGTCATTCCAAAATTCTCTTGGGCTTGTGATCTGTGTGGCACTTCCAAAAGGAGGAGGACTGAGTAAACATCCATGCTTAGGACTCAGAGAAGAACATGTTGGTGGCGACACACTTACACCTTCCCTGGGAACAGACTTGTACAGGAAACCGCTCATTTGCTCTTCCCTTCGTTTCTCCAGTACTTCCTGGCTGAGACTCAGACTATAAGAAAGTAAACCAGGCAAGATCATTGCCACTGAGTCTGTACTCCTGTGGAGAAGGTGACCCAAGGGGAAGAGTGCAAAGTGAGGGGGTTATAAATTATGACAAGGAGCACCATGAAGATAAAACAGATGAAAGTGAGAGGAGATGGCAGGGAGACAGAGAGGCCAGGACAACCTCCATCCTGGAGCTGAGTCTGCCCCTCTGTACATGCAGGGAGCTGTAGAGTAGGCAGTGGCCATATTTGTAAGAGTGCTCTGGTATAGGAGAGGGTAGGACCAATTTGGAGAATTTGGAGAGACCAAACAAACCAGCATCTCCTAAGCCATGTGACAAATTTAACTTTGATGAATGTGAAAATCTGTAGAAATTTAGTCAAAAAAGCATGATCTGATTATTTTTCTCTTTTTTGGAGAGGTAGGTTTATTTTTTATTTTGGCTGTTTGTGTTTTGGGGGTTTGTTTGTTTGTTTGTTAGTTTGTTTGTTGGAGACAGGTCCTTCTGTGTAGCCTTGGCTAACCTGAAACTCACTATATAGACCAGCCTGGTCTTGTACTCACAGATTTCCACCTGCCTCTGCTTCCCAAGTGCTGGGATTACTTGCAGAGGATAGACTGGAGAGGGTAACGTGGGAATTGAAGTGACGGGTAGGTACATTAACTGAGATATGGAGGAGGTAGGGCCACATCTGATAAAACCATGGAAACTCGTAAGAGTGACAGGTGGGAGGCATGTGCACTGGCCACACCCAGGTACATCCCGATTTAACAAAATATGTAAAGCTCAAAACTTAGAGAGTCGCTTTTCTCTTTTTCAAGTGATTTGTCTTGAGTGTCTGTCTGTTCCTCAAATGGAAAGTATGTGTGAGTCTTTGATGAAGAAATGCTGGAAACCTTAATAGATGGATCCCAGCATTAGAAGAGGTCACTTTCTCCTACCTTCCACCCAATTAAAAAAATACCTTTACAAATCCCCGGCAGATGAACATGTCGCCTGGTTAGGGAAAGTTCAAGAGACAGGAAGCTCATTAGCCTCTGGAGGCAACTGGATCTCCCTAATCTGTTTTCCCCCAGCTCCTCCATAGATGGAGGATGGGTTCTTTCCCTGGTTACAAGTAACCATTGATCTTTGTTTCTTGTCTAGACTTACACAGGGTGAGGAGTTCTTTTCCTACTAGAGGATCATCAACTATTTAAGGAGGAGCCACACCCTTCCCACCCCCTATTATTCTCACTCTCTATTTAAATATCCTGGACTCTCCCATGTGACCTCTTTCCTGGGTGGCTTTTGGTGGCACCTGATGCAGAGCTCAGCCTCCCAGAGGCCACTACAGCAGAACAGGCCAGCATCTCCCTGGACTGGAGACCATACATTAATATTCATTAGTGCAGGCTAGAGTTAAGAGATTACACTGGATGGAAAACAAAGCTACTTGTGAGATGTTTTCTTGACATAAACACAAAACTTTCCAGTTGTACCTAGCAAATCTTCTTTGGTAGGAGACTGGTTTTGAAACTTTTGGAGGTTGGATAGCCATACTAAGAGTCTAATAAGAGCTTTTGCTTTCTGAAAAACAAAACAAAGCAAAACTCTTAACCACTAAAGCCATCTTTCTAAGCCTCCCACAAAACACGCCATACAGCTTCTCAGTGTCTCCAGAGTTCCTGAAATCCAATTTTTGTAAGCCTTCATTTTAAGAAGTCAGCCGTGCCAATATTCTGTAATCCTGATTCTGTCATTCAGAACCTTATGTCTGCATTATCCCTGTGTCTGTGGCAGAATACCCACAGTGGGGATAGGAACACTGTGGAAATCCTGCGGTTACAAGCAAGCTACTACTGGAAGAGGAAAGGGACCAAGTCTTTAGGCTCTATCAGTGGTCACTTGCTTCTGTGACCTCAATAAGCCTCTACAGACACCAGTCACATTGCTCAGCCTCACTTTGGAGGTGTGTTATTCCACGTCTCTCATGATGATGGCATACCTTAGTAAAGTCTCCTCGAAGGAGAAAAGTTCGTTTTGGCTCACAGTTATGGAGGTCTCAGTCCACGGTTCTCTGGGCCTGAGGTTTTGAGCTCGTGATGGCTTGGTGAAGCATAGTGGGATGTGTGCTGGAGCCTTCTACTCATTGTATGGAAAACAGAATGGGAAGGGGAGGGCCAGAGTATCAACATCACAGTGACATCACTTTCTCCCACTAGAGCCCCACATCCTTAAGTTCCAGTAGTGCCACAGGCAGGCTAGCCATGCCTTTAGCACCTGTGCCTTTGAGAGACATTTAAGATCCAAACCTCAGGCTGGGAAGAATGTTCAGTTCATAAGGTGTTTGACTCAAAAGCATGAGAACCTGAGTTCAGTCTCCAGAATCCACACAAAAGAGCAAGGCATGATGGCACACATTTGTAGTCCCAACACTGAAATCGCTGAGACAAGATGCCTGAGGTGTGCTAGACAGCCAGCCTAGGCCAGTGTGGAGTCAGACCAACAGGGACCCTGGCTCAGAAAGTGAGGTAAAAGGTACCCGAGGAGCAGCACTTGACATTGTCCCCTATCCTCTATATGCAAGACACCCAGACACACACACACACACACACACACACACACACACACACTGACACACACACACACACAGAGACACACACATACACACACCACATGTGCACACTCCAAACCACGAAAGGGAGCAAATGAAACGTAAAGATATCAACAAGAGAATGTGACAGAGCAGTGTGAAGCTCGGAGCAGCGTAGTGTGAAGTTTTGCAGTGACAGCCGTGAGTTGCTGGTGGCCTTCTCTGATTTTAAGGGTTGAGACTAAGGTGAGCTAGAAAGCTCCCAGCTGTCTAGATGCTTGTGAGCTGGTTGGGTTTCCTGGGAAGTATGTGATTCTGTTGGTGGCTCTACAGCATTCCTGGAAAGTGCCCGTCTAAGTGATCTGTCATCACTTGCATGGGTGGCTTGCCATGCTCAGTGTCATTCTCTTTGGAATTGGATTAGCTGAACTAATGACAATGTACAGTTAGACCTCTGCAAAACAGCTGCAGAACTGGTTTGTGAACACCACGGAAGATTGTCTGCCCCGACAGGAAATCCGCTTGCAGAGAGCACTTCCTCCTGTGCCCTTGGAGGGAGCGCGCTGTTCGGAGGGAGGGATACCTTTCTCCACTTCCTCTCTTGCTTAAGAGCAGTGCTGTCATCAGGGAATGAGAAATGCGTTTCACTCTCAAGTGGAGAGGCCTACCATGGGAAAGCATGGACCTTGAATGTCAAAGCTCAACTCAATGGAGCTAGTCCTGTGACCCGAGGTAGTTTATTTAGTCTATGTCAGTTCCAGGCTTCTCATTTCTCTAAATAATGCTTATTAACTGACCTCACACATCTGACTTCTTCACTTCAGGTTTTTACTAAAAAAAACCTGATTTTTTGATTCCACGGGAATTCTGCCCCTATCCCCTCCCTGTCTCACCCCTACACCTCCTCAAAACAAATTTCACTTACGATGAACGAGAGATGAGGATTTGTCCTGGGTAAACCCATTCACCATTCAAGGTGACTTGTCCCTTGGTGTAGGGAATCAAAGGACACCCCAAATGCCATTTAGTCTCCAGTCTGATAAAGTACTTTGGGCATATACACACACCCTCCTGGGATGCACCGTTGTAAGAATCCAGAAGTTCTTGGGTCTCTATAAGGGTTAGAAGAGAGGGACATTTTTGGCTAATCCTTGGCTAATATGCTGGAGTAGAACATGACAATGGGAGGGGCACACACTGCCTGTGCAAACTTTATGAGACCATGTGAAAATAAAGTTTAAAAATAGACACAGGCCCACTACCCTCATCACTCTTCGAGTCACCGAATATTGACTAGGCACGGCCATCTCTCTTTGCTAATATGGAAACTGGCTTAATTAACTCAGAAAATTTTGCCACAAGAATCTGTTTCCAAAGAGCAGGCTTTTTTTTTTTTTTTTCTCTTCCTGCTAGCTGACATTCCCAATAGCAGTTAATTCAAGAGGCTGTGTTAACACGTTGCTGCTGCCAAGTGACAACTGTAGTCTTTTCCTGATCACGCTCTCAACCCTTTCCCCTTGCTCCTCTGACAATTGAAACCAGAGTCATAAACTACCCGGAATGATTCTGCATCATGGGAGTCATTTGCATGTCTTTGTCATGTGGGAGGCTGGGGCCTATTTTGGGTAAATATAAACCTCCCAGTTGAGTGAAGGTAATTGAATGATTTCGGATTTATTACATGTGTAGTGGCTTCTCAGCCTATGGTTTAAAGCGAGCTTGTGGTCACATCTGTAAACCTGACTTTGACATTCGTATTGGCTCATCTCAATTGAACCCAGAGTATGTGCAGATTGGGATATTAGCACCAGACTTGAATCTTTTGTCTGGGAAACCATGTCTCTCTGCAGCTGATACTCCGGGGCAGTGCTGAAGGGAAAGACACTTTTGACTTGCTTCCAGCTTGTTTCATTTTCCTTTTTAATTGATTTTCGTCCCATCTATAATTCCCTCATCGGATCCACTGTGAATTTCCCTCATGTTGTGGCTTGTGTTCTCGGAGCTTCGCTTTTGTTCTCTCAGACATTTTGCTGTCTCCTCTTTCCCTGCCCTTAGTTCAGAGGAGACCTAAGCTCCGATTGCTGTGTCGTTTCTGGACTGATCTGCCACCTTTATGAGATTTACTATGGTCATTTCCCTCGCCCTTCCTCCTTCTCTCCCTCCCTCCCTCCACACAATATGATTCCGTATGAATTAAAATCAAGGTTCCTGGAGCTGGTTGCAGGCATGGGCGTTGGAAGGCTGGGCACATTACAGTGAATAATACTATTACCTGCCTCTGTCTGTAACAAGTTCTTCCAGGCGGACTCCGCCTTATTCATCTCTACAGCGCCAGCTTCTCACACAGGGCCCAGTGCATAAATGATGTTCCAGGCATTGCCACTGAAGGAGTGAATTAATTTTTGCAAAGCCTTTTATAATTTATAAAGATACTCCACATAGCAGCGTGGGGTGATTGTTTTTAAGGCTTTGCTGAAACCATTTCCTCCCTCATTTCTTTATGGTTGTGAAATTGCTTTGAAATTTGGGAACACTGATACTTTTAGTAAATGTCTTTCATGAAAAGCCAAAATCTAAGTACTTATTTTTTTGTTTTGTTTTGTTTTTAATATGAGGGGCTGTGGGAGAGAGAATGGAGAGAAGGAATTTGTGACTAGTTTTTTTTTTTCCTTATGTCCAGAGGGTTTTTTTTTGGGGGGGGGGGGGGGTTTTGTTTTCTGGTTTTTTTTTTATTTTGTTTTGTTTCGTTCTGTTCTGTTTCTTCTTCTTTGCAACTATCCTTTGCAGTACTTTGCCTCCTCTTTCACTGGGACAGAGGCAAATTTTCACAGAAGCTAGAATAGTTTTTAAAAGGAAACAAGTCAATGGGCTGCGGGAGAGAAAGGCTGTGTTTTTGATTTGTGTTTTAACTTGGCCAGTGTTCAAGGTTGTTCCATTTAACCGAATAATCTCCCTGGCTTCTATATAAGCACTATCTGGGCTACTCATCCTGGCCACACCTGCTGGACCTTGGGAAGGACTTCAGTCCCATCTCACACCAAAGTCAATGGAAATGCTGACCCCACAAGGTCCCGTGGCTCTGTAGCCGCCACCAGCTACACACTTACCTCAGAGAGCCCAGAGTTAGCTCCCAGCCATGAAGCTTTTCTTACACGACTTTATCTGTCTCTGTTTATCACTTAATCTTTGAGTTCTTTCCATAAAACTCAAATATAGACATCAGAAAATAACTGTATCACTGCTTTTCAAAAAACCGTCCCGAAGGGCTGTAGATGTGTAAGCCATGCGCATAGCATATGTGATGAGGCCCTAGGTTCTATATCCAGGTATCTCAACAACTGCAAACCCTTACTGGGGCTAGGGATAAAGAACCGAGTACACAAAAGCAGACATACATAAAACTTTGAAAATCAGGAAGACTTGTGACGTTTACAACTAGAACAATAGGCATACTGGGGATTGTGACTCAGAAAAAAAAAAAAAAAAAACTGGAGGGAAAATGTAGGTGAAATAGACCCAAGAGTGTGCCAACTGGACAGCTGTTGGTGTGTTCTCAGCTTGTTCCCTTCAGATAGTGGCACCTCCACTTTACGCTCCTTAGAAGCCGAGTTCAGTGTGTTTCTACACATTCCCCATTTCTGACTGGTGTGGGCATACGGAACACCTTTCAGTAAGAACTGTGACTCAAAGTATATATTACATTGACATACTGCCTAGATTATCACGGAGGTCAGAAAACATACTGCTCGTAAGTGGGACACACAGTGATTTGGAAATGCTTATTTCGGCCTTCACATGGGATGACCTTGGCAGACTACAGATGCATGCTCTGTGGCTATATTAGTTCCTAAGCTGCCATAGCCAAGTACCATAGATAGTATCACTTAGAAAACACTAGAAATGTGTCTCCTCACACCCCTTTGTGTCGGGAAAGTCAGGGACTGAGCAGCGGAGCTCCCCTGAGGTCCCTTTGTTGCAGTCATGGAGTCCTCTGCATTCCTTCCGGTCTTCCTGGAGTTGGCCAGTGGATTCTAACACACTTGATTTGTAACTTTACCCCACAGTTGCCAACTCTGTTGTCCCGTGGCGTTCTCCCTGCGTGTCACCTGTGCTTACATGACCACTTGCTTATGCGTTGACCCAGCTGTATTGCTCTGGGACTCACTCTATACTAGTATGACCTCATCCTAACTGATTTTATCTGTAGAGATCACGAGGTTTTTTTAAAGCCGTGTTCTGAGGTGTTGTGGAGTAGAAGTTCAACATATTTTGGATCGCAGGCAAAGTTCACCCCATAGTAGTGGTTCTGTCACTGTTTCTAACCTTCCAGAAATGCTCTGTTGCCCTGTGATGGACCAGTGCTGTAGAGCAAGCTCTCATGTTCCCCTCCTCCACCCTGTTCTTCTGGAAGTAATAACCTTGAACCAAAGTCATTGAAAAACTGGAACCTGCGAGCCATGCTGTCCCCCCTTCCAAGGCATCTCTCCCTCACCCTCATCGTATCGTCACTCTTTCTAATAGCTTTGATGTGCCTTTTTTATTATTTCAAACACAAAGATCTCCACGGGCCTCACAATGACACAGGAGCAAAAGAAAACAGGATGTCAGTTTCTCAAAATAGTTAAAAATAGAATTACCATATGTCCCAGCAATCCCACTGCTGAGGTTTACCTGAAAAAAAAAATGAAAACAGGGTCTGGGCAGATATTCGTTCCCTTGTCTTCATTTTTAGCATTATTGACTCAGAACAGGACCAGGTATCTGTCCATCTTGGTATGTCAGTGGAGAAGCAAAGTGAGGCCTTTGCAGTATGTCTCCATCCACTTGGGCTACTGTAATGGAAGACCACAGTCTGGGTGCCTTATACACAGTGGGAATGCATTTCTCACCACTTTGGAAGTTCAAAAATCAAAGCCGGAGTGGATCCATTTGTCCAGTGAGAACCTGTCAGAAGGAATAGTGTTGTTCTCTGGAATCTCCTTTATCAGAGCACTAATGCCACTCATGAAGCTAGAGTCCATGTGACCATATAAACTCCCCAAAGCCACATTTCCTATGCCTGTCGAGCAGGAGTTTAGGATTTCAACATAGGCCCGCTGTAGGAAAACTCAAACATTTAGCCTATAACATCGCCGTGTAAAATATTATTCAGCTTTAAAAAAGAAAGAAATTCTGGCACGCCCCAGCATGTATGAATCTTCAGGACATCATAATAAGTGGAATATTCCATTCATGAAAGACAGATATGGCCATGATTGCACTCCCACTCAGCAAGAAGAACAGCTAAATCAAAGAGGCAGGAGATTGAAGACTGGAGTCAGGCAGGATGGGGGAGCTGCTGGCTATGGATTTGCACATTTAGCATCACAAGATGGAAGACAGAAGAACACTGGGGGATGGTTCTGTGGTTAAGAATGCTTGCTGTTCTTCCAGAGGACCCAGGTTACCAAACCCGTGCCAGGTAGCTCATGGCCACTTGTAACTCCAGCTCCAAGGGCTCTGAAGCCCTCTTCTGGCCTCTGCAGGTATGCACACACGTGTGACACACACTCATCCACAGATCCACGGTGAAATACGCATAAGACACCTGTGGTAGGGATCTTGGACTGTCTGACTCTAATTTTCCTTTCTTGGCGCCAGTCTCTCCTAGCCTCTGTTCTGACCTGCACAGTCATAGTTCCTTCCCTGAAAAAGCCTTTACTTGACCTCATGAGGTACAGGGTCCCTTGCCTTTTGCCCTTCCTGCTTTTCCAAAGAGATCTCTCATATGCAAGAGTCACATCTCTGATCTTTATTCCTCACCGTCTCCTTCCCTTTACTGACACACACTGACAACGCAACTACAAGGCTTTGTTGTTCAGTGTGGTCACTGCTGGTCACATGGAGCTGTTTTAAGTTTAATTTATTTTTGTGCTATCGTTGTTTGTTTTTCTGAGACAGGATCTCACTATGGGACTCTGGCTGTCCTGTCTCACTCTGTAGACCAGGCTGGCTTCAAATTCACAGATATCTGCCTGCCTCTGCATTCCCATTAAAGACATATACCACCCTGGCTGTGCAATTTAATTGAACTTAATAGAAATTAAAGGGCTCAGGTGGCCACAAGTGGCAAATGGCACAGGGCAACTGGGAGGCATGCCATCTTCTCATGAAAGTACTTGCAAACAGTCCTGCTTCTAAGCAGAGTATCTCAGACTTTGCACACACCAGGGAGGTTGGGGCTGGGTATTCAGAAAGACCAGGGAACAGTTGGCACACTGCATTTCTAACAAGTTCCCAGTTGTATCCCAGTTCCCACCACTGGGACTGGAAAGCAGGGCAAGGGAGACCAGCAAGAGACCTCAGGGATCCACTTGTCTCTGCTTACCCTTCTGAGATTATAAATCATACCACCATGCCTGGTTTACTTTATTGTGTTCTAGAGTCTTGACTTGGGTTCTCATGCTTGTAAGGCAAGCATTTTACCAACTGTGCCATCTCCTCAGCCCTTTGATCTCGCACAGATACATTGTATTTCTGCTGACACCTCTCATCTAAGCAATGGCACCCATTTCCCATGATGCACTAATCTCTGAGTATTTTTGCATCTGTTTTGCATAGGCCACCTTGTCTGCTTGATAGGTAGTCCTCAAGTACTCATCAGCGTATTTCTGAGGCCACACCTTCAGAAGTGAGAGGAAACTGTTGCTGTCTGCCACTATTCTTCAACACTGTGATGTACAGAACAAGTCCAATCAGTCTCTGTTCTCTTGGACCAGTGCATGGACGACTTCATGGTCTTCCTTACTGTGGCCATGTTTGGTGTTTATTTGGAGTCTTGTTTTGCTTTGTTTTGGACAGAGTTTCATGCAACCCAGCCTGGCCTTGAACTTACTATGTTGCTTAGGATGACTTTGTACTTCTAATCATCTGGAGTGCTAGAATTATACCATGCCTGCTTACGAGATGCTGAGTATTCAACCCAGGACTCTGTGCATACAAGATAAGCACTCTACCGCCTGAGCCATATTTCCAACCCTGTCTGTCAGGCATCCGTTTTATTGATGTTGAGGAATATGTATAAGAAGGCCCACAGAAATGCCTGTCAACTGTTATGTGTCTATGTAGTCAGAGTGACCACTGTGCAGGCAGACTGGTGGCTCCGTGCTTTTCCTGGAGACGAGCAGCTGCCTTTGAGGCAATCTTCTCTCGGCCTTCTCCCTAATCATGGTGAGGAGTCACACACAAATATTCCCATTTTCAAATTAGAGAGTGAGGTGCAGAAGAGTTTCATGAAGGGAGCCAGGTGACAGAGCTGCCAAGGGACTCCAACCTGGGTGCACGGCAGCCAGTCAAAGCTGCAACAAAGCTCCTCGAGTTTAATGTCAAAAAGGAATTGCTAACTGTGATTCAATGCTCACTTCACATAATGTGTTTCTGTGACACTTCATAGTAATGAGATAATTACCATGGGTACAGTATTAGAGTATACATATTCCGATAAGTTACAGCTGCGAGAAATCAGTAATGGCCATTAATCAGCCCGTGTTCATTCTTCCCCAGTCTCAGACTGGAAGTCAAACTGTAGACTTCCAGCAAACCCAAGACGGATGTTATCGTCACTTCTGCCGTTTAGATGAAGAGCTTGTGAATACAATAGACGCTCCCTAATTCAGACTAATTTGGGCAAACAGCTTCCTGAATTGAGAAAAATTGGAATTGAAGTATCGTGGTAAATATATATCGAGTGTGATATATTTTAGAAGTATCAAGTGCAATTCAAGCTGTTAGCAAATAAACACCCTTGGGGAACTACTCTAATATACGAGGAGAATTTAAAATGTGTGCATCAATTGTTTATTTAAATCTGAGTCTCTTGAGTCCTCGAATCTTTGAGGCTCAGTTCTATCTTAAGTAGGTTAAGCATTCTCCTCATCATCTTTATTAGACCGATCCTTTTACATAGTAAGCTCTTCGTATGTGGGGAGAAATATCAGGTTGGGCCCTTGCCAAATTACAGCTACAAGCAGTATAGTCAGAGTTTAAATTAGCTAGGTGTTACTACACAATGCCTGAAAAAGCAACAGACGCAGTCTTTTGTTTGCCTCATTTCTCTTGTTTTATGGGAGTTTTTGTTTGGTTTGTTTGTTTTGAGAGAGGGTTCCATTGGGTACCTTGTATTGGCTACCTCAGTCTCCTGAAAGCTGGGATTGTAGGTGGTGTGTACCACCACTCAGACTTGGTCTTTGTTTTTTGGTTTTTTTTAATTGAAGTACTAGGGATTGAATACTGAGCCTTGTACATGCTGTATTCCATGCTGTACCACATCTCTAGCTCTTGACACCTTCTTACAACCTGGCCTGGTATCTAATGACCTAAACAGATAGATGTTCAGAGTCTTCAAGTCACTTAAAGCTATTTGTTTAAACCCATTAAATGGGAAGGAGCCATACACAGTTGTATAATTTCTCAGAGCTGTAGTTGCCAGTCAGCACAGCAGTGTTGGCCGTGTCAGAATAGTTGTGTCACCCACGAGGGCAACATTCTCAGGTCAACACTTGGGAGCGAAGCAAGAGCTTGCAGCAGGCTGAAAGGTTCCTTGACGTCTGAGTCCCCTGCAGCTCTCACAACCTCAGTACCCACTTCTGTACCCAGCTCAGCACCTGACACCAGATGTGCCATCAGGGGAGGAAAAAAAAAATCTACTTTTAAATTAATCATGTAATTTACACACTTCGTTTACTTGCCAGATTTTTAAAGATAATTGTAATTAAGACTCAAGTATAATTTTTCCTTCCAATATACAAAATTCAAAAAAACCGTTGCAGATGAGCACTGGCTGCTTGCTTTCCGACAGACCACGAGGATCTTAGAGTAAGAACTGTCACATTCAAGTGTGCTTTTTAGTGAACCATGCCTTGCAAGGGAGTTGAATATTAGCTATTGATCTGAATCCAAGGGCCAAAGAGAACCCCTCAGAGCTGGAACTTCTCTGGAGATCTCGTACCACAGCCCTTCACTGTGGAGTGGAGGAAGAGGAGGTCTGACAAGGTTGGATAGTGGCTGCCGGGTCACATAATTAAGTGTGTTTAGTTGCTGGGCTATAGAGAGATATGGAAAACACCACACACATAGTTTTGCTCTTCAGATTCCTGACATTTTGTGTTGTGTACACTCGGGGTATTTTTAAATATTGATAACCACGTGAATACAGCCCTCATTTACTTCAATCTGGCTGTGTGGGCAGTCGCCAGTGAAATCTATTACATCGCTTTGCCTGGTGGCTTTATGATCGGTTCGTTTGATTTATGGTGTTAGATTGGACAAGAGGTGGCAAAATATTCATTAGAGTCTCAAAAAAACTTCTTTCTTTCCCATCCATACAACTTCAAAAATACCTCAAAAACTATCATCTGTTGTTACAGTACTTTAACTTCTGAAGAGAGAGTGGGGGAAAAACCTGTCCCAGGGGAGTTTTACGAGAGCCATAACTATGCACAAGTAGGTAGTTATAGGAAATATTATGCAAACCTGACTGTAGCATTCTAATGGAAATTGCATAAATAATGTCTGGTTGGCTAAGGGAGAGATAAAATCCCTGGCGTGACTAGCTGGGCTCTACAGCTTAACAGGACAACTAGCTAACTCTATCTGACAGCGTGCCACCGTCAGAGAAGAAAGTTGACAAGCCTGACCCATTGCGAGGCCTGTGATTTATCACTCGGGACATTGGGCTGTAACAGGGAACCAGGTTCTTCCTCCACCTCAGTTTTCCCTCTCTTGTGTCCCTCTGAAAGCAGGTGGTCACTGTGAAAGAACATTTACTTGCTTTCAGGAAACAAGATGATACTTTTCAGGGCCTCTTAAATGGCAGCAGGCCCACCTCTGCCTGCTCTGCAGGTTGGTCAGCGGTAGGACATTAGAGAGTGAATGGGAGATACTTCTTGAAAAAATTATTTTATTATTGTTATTATTATTTACTATTCCACCGGGCAGTGGTGGCGCACACCTTTAATCCCAGCACTTGGGAGGCAGAGGCAGGTGGATTTCTGAGTTCGAGGCCAGCCTGGTCTACAGAGTGAGTTCCAGGACAGCCAGGGCTACACAGAGAAACCCTGTCTCGAAAAACCAAAAAAAAAAAAAAAAATATTTACTATTAATTTTTAGTGTGCGCGTGCATGTGTGTGTGCATACATGTGTGCATGTGCAGGCACATGTGTGTGTGTGTGTGTGTGTGTGTGTGTGTGTGTGTGTGTGTGTGT